>CM059189.1:73676001-74168963 GCA_030323885.1 Branchipolynoe longqiensis | reverse complement strand
ACTCTGTATACTGCCTCTACTGACCACCAGTACTGTCTATGTTATGTCTACTACCTCCCACTGCTTCTCACAACCCTTCACTATCTCTCCCCTCATTGCCAGCCACTGCGTATTACAACCGTCTACCATGGCTACTGTCCCCCACCCCCACCCTCTCTCGCTCCATCCTACTGCCTCCTATCACCTCTCACCCCCTCCCCCCGCCTCCCACCGCCTCCCACTCATGGCGAATTTATAGTGCTGTCCAACTGGGAAACAGGGCTGCCAGCACCATGAGCTGGTCTCCCACTCAGTCACATTATCCTGACACTGAGCACACCAGTCATTGCCCTGCCCTAATAATGCCGAGCACCTGGCTACGAAGTGACAAGTATCAATTGTTAAGTCATTGGTTTGACTCAAGTAAATAGTTGTCTCACCACCACTGCAAGCCTGGTTAAAGCTGTCTAGTTCGATGAAAGTGTTAATTAAATATTCAAAACCAAAACAACCGACCTAGATTTGTTTCTGTGCATCCAACTTAGAGACTGGTGAAATTATCAAAGCTGCTTGGTCTGATAAAAGCATCACATTTTATATGGTTGCCCACTCAATGTGCCAAATATCCATCCACACATTGCACTCAGGGATGATAATGTTTTCAGGCCAAAAAAAAAAGAAGAGGAAATCAAGCCGAAAGTATTATCCCGACAGCAAATTTCCGTTTACACCTATATAAAAAAAAAAGCCACAAGGCTGTGAACAAAATCCTTTATAGTGGTTTCAGACAACAAAAAGCGGAAATTAACCTGAGATTATTATCCCAACAGCAAATTTCCCTTACAACTATATCAAAACGATAACCAGGCTGTGGACAAAATCCCTGATAGTGGTCGCAGTAAAAAAAAAAGCGGAAATCGAGCAAAGATTATTATCCTGACGGCAAATTTCCCTTTATACCTATATCAAAAACGCCCCCACGCTGTGAAAAAACCCCGGAAATTCGCTTAAAAACGGAAAAATATCATCCCTGGCGCTAGAATTCCACTCGACCACTAAATTAACCAATGTATACACTGCTACCCGCTCACTGTGCCAAATGACCACCCACTCACTGCACTAGAATTCCACTCGACCATTCAATGACTCAATGTGCAAACTGCTACCACCCGCTCACTGCGCCAACTATTCACCGACTCACTACACTAGAAGTCCACTCGACCACTCAGGATTCAATATGCAAACTGCAACCCTCTACTGCACCAAATGTCCACCCACTCACTGCACTACAATTCCCACTCGACCACTCAATGACTCAATGTGCATGCTGCTATTTAATTTGACAACGAAGCCAAACAGTTAACAGGAGTTAAGTGCTTTTCCTATAAACATAACATGACTCAATCCTAACATGTCTAAACCCTAGATATAGAAATGTCACCTGCGTACTTTATTTATCAAATCGCCGTCACTCACAACCGGATAGCCGCGTAATCTATAAAAGCCGATGACCAGAGCCGTGCAGTATACCGACACTCTGTCGTCACAAATCCAGCCACACAAGCACACCCACCACATCAGAGTCTCCCCTCCCTCCCTCCCTTTCTCCCTCCCCCCTCCCTCCCCCACTCCCTCCCCCCCCCCCCTCCCACCCTCACTGCGCGGAATAGCAGGTCAGATAAGAGAAACAACTAATATGAACGATATCGACAAAGTTGGTCCTCATGCGGTGCAGTCCCTAAACGACGGCTCCAGGCATTGGGCGCCCTGCATGAGTGAGGTTTTAGGACCCGGGCTGGGCACACGGGTCACTTTATGGCAGCCATATAAGGGTGATGGCGCTTGGTAAGGAGGCACCTAACCCCAATCTCCCCTTCTACCCTCCCCCTACCCCCGCCCCCCACCCCCCGTACACACACTTTGCCTGGACTGTTGCATACAGCATTGATGTTCCATTTCCACATCCGCCTGGTTCACCAGCTTCATGTAAGAAGTGACTGGTGTATTCGACTACCTCCAACCACCTCCCACTCCCTCCTGTAGACTCCCCCTTTCTCTATACTATAGTGGAGGGTGTCGGAGGCAACGTGATGGCGCATGAAGGTGTGACTGCCTCTCACTGCCTACACTGACCATCACTACTGATTCCACAATGTCTATACTAATTTACTATGTATACTGTATATACTATGTCTACTGCCTCCACTGACCACTATTGTTATCTATACAATGTACACTGCCTTACATTGATTCTACTGATTACCACTACTGTTGATACAATGTCTACTGCCTCCCACTGCCTCTACTGACCATCACTACTGTTTACACAATGTCCATACTAATTTACTATATATACTGCCTCTACTGACCACCAGTACTGTCTATGTTATGTCTACTACCTCCCACTGCTTCTCCCAACCCTTCACTAGCTCTCCCCTCATTGCCAGCCACTGCATCCCCCAGCCTTCTACCATGGCTACTGCCCCCCCCCCACCCCCACACCCTCCCGCACTCCATCCTACTGCCTCCTATCACCTCTCAACGCCTCCCACCACCTCTCACGGCCTCTCCCATTACATCCTACTGCCCTTTCATGTCATCCACTGCCCACCCAATGTGTGTTAACTCCCCTCTACTGTATCTACTCCCTTTCACTGCCTCCCATTGCCCTCTCACTACCGCGCACTGTCTTCTACTCCCTCCTACCGCCTCGTACAGCTCGCCACCGCCTCGTACAGCTCGACAGCTCGCCATCGCCCCGAACAGCTCGCCACCGCCCCGTCCAGCTTGCTACTGCCTCAGACCACCTTTCACTGCCTCAGACCACCTCGCACTGCCTCAGACCACCTCCCACTGCCTCAGACCACCTCGCACTGCCTCAGACCACCTCCCACTGCCTCAGACCACCTCCCACTGCCTCAGACCACCTCCCACTGCCTCCTACATCCCCCTACCTTTCACTGTCTCCTACGCCTGGCATCTTCCTCCCACACTTTCATGCACCATCACAATGCCTTCCGACACCCTCCACATTGCCTCCGACCCTCCCCTTCCTCCCGTTCCTTCCACCCCTCCCCTTCCACCCTCCCCTTCCACCACTTCCACCACTTCCACCACTCCCCTTTCCGCCCCCTTCCTCCCCTACCCTCCCTCCCCTTCTTCCCCTCCCTCCCCCTTCCTCCCCTTCCCCTCCCGTCCTTCCTCCCCTTCCTCCACTCCCCTCCTTACTCCCCTTCCTCCCCTCCCTCTCCTTCTCCTTCCTTCCTCCCCTTTCTCCACTTCCACCACTTCCACCCTCTTTCACCACTCTCCTCCCTCCCCTCCCTCCCATCCATCCCCGTCCTCCCCTCCCCTCTTCCTCCCCCTTCTCTCCTTCCTCCCCCGCCGGCCACTCCTCCTACTGCCGCCCTCACTGCCTCTACTCACTAAACTGAATGTGCCGTCCTCCACTTCCCTATTGATTGTGAACAGGGTTCCTGGTAGGAGGTCCCTTAATGGAGAAGTGATTTTCAATTGGAGCTGTCTAAATTGAGAGTGTGTACACTTGATGTGCTTCTAACTGGTATAAAGGCGGGCGGGTAGACAGTGATACCAGCCTGAGAGGTGATTTTTTTTTCTAGTCACGTGATATTGAGTGTTCAGTACAAAGTGTAAGCAAGATAGGACTTACCATGTGAGGGTGATATTTCTATAATACATTCGCACTTACAATGCTTTTGGGAACTTATTAGAAGTTGGCAACTACATTAGGATTCGTATCCTATACACTGAAATGGTTATAAATATTTGCAAAAGCAAAATGAATCCAAGAATGTGGAATATGTGAGGGTGCGTGTGGAGAATGTGGAGAGTGTGGAGGGTTTGGGAAGTAGCGTGGGTGTCATTGTGGGTGTGGACCATTTCTTTGTTTGTTTGTTGTTTTACATCCTAGCAACATCTAAGGTCATATCAGGACGGGTACCGACTTGTGACAGTACGAATCATGGCGATTTTATAGTGCTGCCCCACTGGGAAATCATTTCGCCAGCACCATGACCCAATATCCCACTCAGTCACATTATCCTGACACTGAGCTAACCAGTCCTTGCCCTATCCTAATAATGCCGAGCACCAGGCTAGGAAGCAACAAGTATCAATTTTTAAGTCATTGGTTTGACTCGACCGGGAACCAAACTCGCAAACTCCCGATCTTCCACATGCGAGGCCTCTGCTCTACCGATTTGGCCACCGCGCCCGGTGGACTCAGAGCATGGAGTGTGTGGAGAGTGGTGCGAGGGTCGAGGGATGGGGTAGGGTTGGGAGAGGGTTTTGGAAGGGGGTGTAGGGATTAGTGATTGGAAGGGGGTGGGAGAAGGGTGGGAAGGGGCGTGACAATCACTGTGAGCGAGTGGGGATGGGGAAAAAAGGGGAGTTGGGAGAGGGGGTTGGGGACGTGGGATGGGGCGCAGTGTTATACATTACTGCTGGATGTTGATGCCACTTTGGATCCAATATACAGCCTTGGCACGTGGAAATCCCCCATACCCCCATCCTTCCACCCCTTCATGCTCCCCCCCCCCCTCCCCGGCCCTCCCTTACACTCCCCACATACAATCCCGGGGCAAGACTCTTCCTCTGTGGGGACCCACGGGTATTGCTGAGAAGAGTCGACAGGGGGCGCCTCAGAGGAAGGAGTAAGTATTCACTGAGACACAGATCAGTGGAGGAATCCAATGGGAAACCACAAAGCCACCTGCCACCCGCGACACCTCACCGGGTGCCCGCCGGTGCCTTTATTGATGTAGACGACTGAGCCGCGTGATCGTAATGAGAGATCTGCTGGTTGGTGCCCGGCTTCCATGTTCTACAGGCAGTTCATTACTGGTTCAATCCACGGTGCTGGAGGTGAGTGTGTGTGTGGGGATGAGGGTGGTGGTGGTGGTGGGAGGAGGGGGGGGGGGGATGAGGGTGGAGGTGGATCGGGTGGCGTGGTGGGGGTGGGAGTCGGAGGGAGTATGGGTGTGGGTATGGGTAGGGGGGGGGGGGTACTGGAAGTGGGGGAGGGGGGCTAAAAGGTGAGGGGTGAACATAGGTGGTAGGAAATTGGATTTCTCTGGCAGGGTGACTGCTGGGGTAGCTAGGGTTGGGGGTTGGGGGGGTTGGAGGGGTTGGGGGGGTTTAAATAAAAGGCACAGTAGCAATGACATGATTGATTGGTGGTTGTTTTACGCCAAGTCGACAACAAAGACGATATTCACGGCATGAAGAGTTTCACTTGTGTTCTCTCCGTTTTCATTCAACCATCGCTTTTACACAGAATGTAAAAGCATACTTTTCCACGGAGTATAAAAGCATACAATCAAATATGTGTCAGCAGACACTTATAAAATGTGTAAGTTCACAAATGTAGCAACAACATATATTCAGATCAGAATAGAGGATCACAATAAGGAGTTATTCCACCACTGACGGGAATCGACCACCATACCCCATCAATACACCACATCCCGACAATATCCACCTCCCTCCTCACTCCTCCCTGCCATACACACATTACTATGTCTACTGCCTCTACTGACCACCAGTACTGTCTATGCTATGTCTACTACCTCCCACTGCTTCTCATAACCCTTCACTACCTCTCCCCTCATTGCCAGCCACTACTTATCACAACCTTCTACCATGGCTACTGTCCTCCCACCATGACCCCCTCCCGCTCAGTCCTACTGCCTCCTATCACCTATCACCGCCTCCCACCGCCTCCCACCGCCTCCCACCGCCTCCCACCGCCTCCCACCACCTCTCACCGCCTCCCACCGCCACTAAACAAAACGACGGGGAAAAAGCACTACTACCTCGTGAGGGTTTCTTTGAAAGAACGCACCTGCATGGCAACCAATACCTAACACACTGTTATTGGGTGTATATTGGATCCAAATTGCTTGCTGGAGGGGAAAAAAGTCACCTTTATCTGCAAATGATTTCACAGTAAGCAGGGTGAATTTCACTTGTGGGAATTGGTCTTTTTTTCCTTTCCACTGCCACTTCCCATAGCCAAAGTGATGAGAGGCAGGCAAAGTAGTGATACATATACAATTTATAAACAGTTTTTTTCCTTTCCAGTTTACATTCGGTGATTAAATGAGGTAAATTTCAATTGCTGGCAGTTATTGATCCCCATTCACCTGGTCCTTATCCTATCCTAAATTCGCCGTGAATATGGCCTATGATGCCGGCATATGTATGCAGGTATTGCAATACCTCATGGAGTTTGACGCCCCTGCCTGCAGAGTTGTAAACCACTGCCTTGTGGTACAGGTTCTTGACAGAACCGAAGGCTAAGGGAGCAAACCCTAAACAGAAAACCATGTCACTGTGGCAGCATCAAGGGTGGTTGATTTATGGAACTCCTAACATCTCCCAACCAGCTACAGCAGGGACAAATAGTTTTCCGCCTGTCTGGACATGTTCTGGCTGGTGTGAAACCTCTATTTGCTCCCCGAGAGAGTGCGCCTGGTAACTTGCAAAAGCCAGCAGCACTTCAACACTTTTGCAGGCAGCTTTCATGAAATATGAGAGAGAGGGCGCCCTCGTCTCCGGTTCAAGGATACCATCAAGAGAAACCTGAAGCTGAGAGACATTAAAACTGACTCATGGACATCACTCTCACAGCAGAGAGCTAAATGGAGAGCGGCAGTCAAGTAATGAAAGCAGTCTTTGTCACATCACAACCGACAGCATGATGATGATGATGATGCTGGCATGGCGGAAAGCAACTAACATTCAATCAATATCCTATCCTGAATGTGCTTCCCTTCCCTCCCCTTCCACCCCTCCCTCCCCTTCCTTCCTCCCCTTCCTCCCCTTCCTCCCCTTTCTTCCCTTCCTCCCCTAAGAGGGCGTCCATTCGCAGCAACAGGCACACATAGTGACAAGTATCAATTTGTTATGGTTTGTGGGTGGGTGTGGTGGTTTGAGGTTCTATTTTGTGTCATATTTGTTGAATATGTTCAGAAGATATTTATTTGCCAACAATTGGTCTTCCTCATTCCACTACTCCATGTACAATTTCCCGATATTTAAGACATTGGTTATGGTGCGAACTATTCTATAATAAATTACAAATGGTCTATATAATGGTAAATGGTATGTAAAACCAAAGGCATATAGGATTGTGTGGTGTTGGTGATCCATTACTGAGTTAAGATCGAGATTGTGTATTATAATAGATAGTGTGAGAGGGGCACTTCTTGAAATGTGACAGAGTCTTTGGAGTTCTGTGCACATACCCCCTCCCCCCCAAGTGTTATTTATGGATCACTGCACACCCAGACACAACAGGGCACTGTAGACCTAAATAACCATGCCTTGGTTACAAGGTTCTTGAATATTATTGGTAGATATAAGAATGCCTGTTGCTGATTGGAGAGTTTGATCAGGTGTGTGCCACCATCTTGATACCTGAAGCTATGAATGTAATAAAGAAGTGAATCTAGATCTCCTACTTTCACTCTATTTCTGCTTTCCTTCCTTGCCTGTAGTGATTTCCTCTTAGCCTACCTACACAAGTAAAACTGCCAGCCGAGGACTTTACATCCATACCCAATCTGAGTAATGCCAAACACCAGGCTATTTAGTGATAAGTATTAATATTGTAGCCCATTGATCTAACTCGGTTGGGAAATGAACCAGCGACCTGCTGCATGGGTACTGAGCACGCTCACATGTTTCCATCCATTCCTGCGTACCACCAATACTTCACCCTGTCTGACCGGGCATGGTGGCCGAATCGGTAGAGCAAAGGCCTCGCGTGTGGAAGATCGGGAGTTCGCGAGTTTGGTTCCCGGTCCAGTCAAACCAATGACTTAAAAATGTATACTTGTCGCTTCCTAGCCTGGTGCTCGGCATTATTAGGATAGGGCAAGGACTGGTTAGCTCAGTGTCAGGATAATGTGACTGAGTGGGATATCGGGTCATGGCAGCGGCCTGATTCTCCAGTCGGGCAGCACTATAAAACTGCCACGAGTGTGACTGTCACAAGTCGGTACCTGTCCTGATATGACCGTAGATGTCGCTAGGACGTGAAACAACAACAAACAACAAAAACATCATCCTGTCTGAAGGTGATGTGTCTACTCAGCAAAAATATGCAGTTTGTAGTTTCTATTTTATTCATTTGAAGTCAAGCCAGAGGGACTATTAATTATACCCTCACAACATAACTATAAATAAGAAGACAAACAATGAAAATGAGATGCTACCACAAGATTGCACACATCTCAACAAAGACAATCTCCTAACAAAAACGTCAGTGGCAAGATCCAATTGGACCACACAAACATCTGATGATCGTAAAGAGATGCAAACTGCAAATTGCAGTGGAATGGTCATATTTCTCTTTCATCAGGTTCGGTCAAAACCATTTTGCAAGGCACAGCGAGAAGGGGGGAGAAGACGGGGCGGACAAAGAAATAGGTGGGAAGACAACATCAGCGAATGGACAGGCCTGGAGTTTGGCAAGTCCCCCAGAGGGCAGTGGAGAACCTGAGAATTGAGGAAACTGGTTGCAAAGTAACCTGTGATGTCCCAACGACCTTTGTGGTTAATGGATTGATGATGATGATGACCCACCCATCCCACTCCATTAGTCAATTGTTTAAAGATTTGGTCCCATGCTTTTAACATGTTTTCTTTACCCGGATATTTACTATAGCTAAACAAAATCTACAAATGATATGAATAATAATTGCACCACACATAAAATCACTGAGAATGGCCATGAGGTTTTCGGTGTAATAAGGCACTGGACAGATTAAGCCCTAACTACTGGATTAGAGCTCAATTAGCCCTTTTGTGACGTCAAGCAGGAAATGGATAGGTTGGTTGGTTGTTGGAGCTTTACGTCCTGGCAACATCTAAGGTCACATCAGGATGGGTACCAGGGGCTATGCTAGACCTTTAACGATGTGTACTCCTAATTTTGGCAGGGGGTTTAGGGAGCCGCTTATGCTTAAGCTGGCGGATTTTACACATTTTAGACTTGAGTTTTCGACACTCCAGACTACTACATGCCTCCTCTCTCTCTCTCTTTATTATTATTATTAATTCTTTTTGTTGACAAAACGATGTGGACATTTTGGCGTATGCGCGTACGCCTAGCTACGCCCCTGGTTACCGACTTGTGACAGTGCACACTGATGGCGATTGTATAATGCTGCCCCACTAGGGGACGGTGGTGTTCTCTGTGGTGGAGTGGTTAGAGTGTCTGACTTTTTTCTAGGTCAGATGCCTGATCTGAGGGTCGGTGGTTTGAGTCCCCATGTCCCCCCCCCCACCTCTGCCAATTTGGATTTCCACCGCTGTGTATAACTTACAGCGTCATCATACCATGTCTATGTGGTGTGGGAGGTAACAAATAACTTGGGTCAGTAAAAGTGTAGGCCCGGGCTTTCTATCGACAAACTGGCCACAGCAGGAGCGTCCACATCACGGCCCTCGAAATCCTGTATCCACCATCCACCACCAAGAGCACGTCCCACGAATAAAGATCATACCTCTGCTCAAAAATCCCTTGAGATAACTGGTGGAAGGAGACGATGAAGACTAGGGGACCAGGCCACCAGCACCATGACATGATATCCCACTCAGTCACATTATCCTGACACTGAGCCAACCAGTTCTTGCCCTATCCTAATAATGCTGAGCGCCTGGCTAGGAAGCGACATGAATCAATTTTTAAGTCATTGGAATGACTCGACCAGGGTTTGAACCCGTGGGTTCGAATCCCATGATCTACCAAAACGGGAGATGGATGCTCAACTTATTCGGCCATCCCCTCTGGTCAGAAATGGGTAGGTGGAATTACACAGGGTATATCGAATAATAGTCAGAGGAGTTCCAATCCACTAATAGTTAAAGTAGGCTTTACAAATTGTCCTTGAGGGAACTCTATTGCACTGAACTGCTTTCTTATAATGTGTTACTACAATTGGTTGGTTGTTGGAGTTTTACATCCTTACAGCATCTAAGGTCATATCAAGACGGGAACCCACTTGTCACAGTGCACAGTGGTAACTTTATAGTGATGCCCCACTTGGAAATCAGGCCACCAGCACCATGACCCAATATCCCATTCATTCACATTGTCCTGACACTGAGCTAACCAGTCCTTACCCTATGCTATTAATGCCGAGTACAAAGCTAGGAAGCGACAAGTATCAAGTTTGTAACTTATTGGTTTGACTCGACCGAGAATGGAGCCCCCGATATTCCCACGGAAAGCCTGCACTCTACCGATTCGGCCACCACGCCCGGATTTTAGGGAGGAAGCTTATCGAACTGTGCAAACATTCCCAGGCCTCCATCTCTCTAACAGCTGAGCAGGGTCATTTGCTCTGAATGACATTCCTAGTTCACAAAGACACTCAGACTGTGGTTTGACCCCTGAATAACTTCCGGAGAATATGTAGTTAGTTTTAAAAACTGACAAACTAGGTATAATAATATGTAGTTAGTTTCAAAAGATACAAACTAGGAATAATCATAGTAAATCATTGATCCCTAAGTAACTTCCTGAAGAATATGTAGTTAGCTTCAAAACATACAAACTAGGAATAATCATAGTCAATCTTCGACCCCCTAAATAACTTCCTGGAGAATATGTAGTTAGTTTCAAAACATACAAACTAGGAATAATCATAGTCAATCTTCGACTCCTAAACAACTTCCTGGAGAATATGTAGTTAGTTTCAAAACATACAAACTAGTAATAATCATAGTCAATCTTTGACCCCTAAATATCTTCTGGAGAATATGTAGTCAGTTTCAAAACATACAAACTAGGAATAATCATAGTCAATCTTTGACCCCTAAAAATCTTCCACAGAATATGTAGTTAGTTTCAAAACATACAAACTAGGAATAATCATAGTCAATCTTTGACCCCTAAAAATCTTCCACAGAACATGTAGTTAGTTTCAAAACATACAAACTAGGAATAATCATAGTCAATCTTTGACCCCTAAAAATCTTCCGCCGAATATGTAGTTAGTTTCAAAACATACAAACTAGGAATAATCATAGTCAATCTTCGACCGCTAAATATCTTCCGGAGAATATGTAGTTAGTTTCAAAACATACAAACTATGAATAATCGTAGTCAGTCTTGCTAATTGTGAATAAGTGAACTTGGGTTGGTGGTGTAACTGCCGCTTTAAACAACGCGACGAAGATGGCAGCTGAACCAGTTTCCCACAAAGCCCTCTTCACACCTCCGGACGGTTTAATTTGGAAACCCATTAGTTCCGATTAGAAATGCTGGTTTCATTTTCGATTAAATTTCACATCAAATTAGCATTAAATTCAAATGGTGGTAATAATAACATTAATAATAATAACAACAGTAGTATGTAGATACACATTCATGCAGATATAGTTCATAGTAGCTATATATACTTCTTCTTTTATAAACTAACATCACCCTTCATCATAAAGTTCACTTATGGGAAAGTAAAGAATAGAATACAAATCACTGAACCTCTTTTTATTCTGATGTCTGGAAGGTAGGAATGCCATCAAGCATTCTATACATTGTAATTGGGTGTCATTCTAATCATGTGTTAGCTTTAATAGATGTATATATGTATATACCATATTCTCGTGGGTTAGCATGCATGTGTGGGTTAACGCCCACCCCCCACTTCACCAATATTTCGTAAATGCCCACCCCTTAAACGCCCATGTGTGGGTAAATGCCCGCCCCCTACTTCAGTGATTTGCCAATTTAAACGCTGACGGCATTAACCCGAAAGAATACTGTATATATATATATATGTGTGTGTGATTAAATATGAAGTACCCCGCTATAAAATATCAATTACTCCATATCTTTGTATGCAATGGGTTATGATATCAAAAGTGATTTATTTGCAAATGAAAGGACCATAAATCATCTCTAGCAAAGGCATTGATTTATGTCGGTATAAATAACAGACATAGGGTGCAGCCATAGCTACAACAAGAATTAAAGTATGTTCGTGTTTGTTTTAATAACCTATTCTGGACACATATATACAAATACATTGACACAACTTACATTCCGATATATGTATATGTATGCAAGTATATATGTATATAGGGTGATAGCAATTGAAAATATTGTGCCTAGAGCAGGATTCGAACCCACACTCCTTGCTAATCCAGGGCTAGTGTATTAACCATTACACGACCTAGATTCCCTGATGCAATCACCCTATCCACGCTTACATGTGTATGTGGTTCCGGGCCTGAAAAGTCTGTAGAGACTAATATATATATATATATATATATATATATATATATATATATACAGTAAAACCTGTCTAAATCGACCGACCATGGGACCGACTTTAAGTGGCCCCTTTAGAGAGTTTGTCGGTTTAGAGATTTAGAATATCTTTACAATGGTATTTTTGGGACCCAAAATAAGCGATCGATATAGGGGAGTAGTCGATCTGTGGAGGGGTCGTTATAGAGAGGTTTTGCTGTATATATATATATGGATATATGGATAGTGATAAGCCCCTTATCGCGTGTAATAAGATCTGCAGTGTATTGCGCCCCCCCCCCCCGTTGGTGGGTGGTGGGGGTATCTCCCAGCATCCTTTACGCTCCCCTCCCCCTCCCCTGCGCGGGGTGGGCCGCACACTCCATATGCTCGGAAGGTCATTTTGTTACCTCCAACTCAGACTCCACTAGTTGTCTCTCTCTCTCTCTTATGGGGCTGTCACACTACGAACTATGGCGGCGGCATATGCGTAACTTACCGCAAAAATTTGAAAGACGTTATAGGTTGTCGTAAGCCGACCTTTTTGCACTGCAGGAGCTTTTGAAGCATATGCGTAACCTATATGTAACCTATACATAACCTATATGTAACCTACCCCTAGCCTATGGCGGCGTATTCAAAGCGTAACCAGACCTATGCGCGGCATTCTGTGATGTGGCATGACGGTTATGATTGACAGGTCAAGCATATGCCTAACCTATGCCGACCTACCCCTAACCTATGTGTAACCTATGTCGGCATATGCCTAGCGTACGGCTAGCATATGAGCAATGTATGAGGCATACGCTGGCATACACTGACAATTTTGAACATGCACAAAACTTTCTCGGCGGCTCGGCTTATGACGGCGTATGAAGAGCGTATACAGCAGATGCCCAACATATGCCCAACCTATGCGCAACCTATGACGGAATATGACGGCATATTGGTCGAAATCCTCATACGCCGGCATACGTTAACGCCATAGGTCATAGTGTGGCAGCCCCATTACAGAACGTTGTGAGTACGCCAGAGACACCCAGAGGGTGTCCATTCAGCATATGCCTAACCTGTGCTGACCTACCCCTAACCTATGTGTAACCTATGCTGGCGTATGAGCAACATATGAGGCATACGCTGGCATAGGTTGCAAATTTTGAACATGCACACACTTTTCGGCAGCTCGGCGTATGAAGAGCATATGACGGCGTATGCCCAATCTATTCCCAACCTATGCATAACCTATGACGGCGTATGACGACGTATTGGTCGAAAACCTCATACGCCGGCATATGCTAACGCCATAGGTCGTAGTGTGGCAGGCCCATTAGCATGTACGTAAGAATTATTACACATATATAAACACGCACATATACATATATGGGATATATAATTTATTTACTATGAGTATAAAGGGGCGGAGCTATATTCCTATATCCTGCAGGATCCTAGCATTTAATGCTGCCTTTTATTATTAACCCACAATATTTAATATATAAGTGGACTTCATCTCCAATACAACATTCCGTAACCAGAAACTGCAGTTTCGCATTGTCGAAATATATGCTATGGTACGGGGGTCGGGGGGGGGGGGGGTGGGGGGGGGGGGGGGGGGGGGGTCGGTGGAGGGGGCGGGGGGGTGGGTGTGCTTGGAACTTAAAGAACCCATAGTTGTCAGAAATGTCACTCACAGTCACAGTCATGTTTGAACTGACGTGGAGAAATGTTAGCACAGGCATTCAATACACACACAAGCTAACTTTCTTTCTCCCCATCACAACCTAAATACACCTGCCTCTACATACCGTAGCATGCCCCATACATGACCCACATACCACCATCCTAAACAGAGCATCCATAGAGTACGCCATCTTCTATTACAAGTTACCTTCAAACACACCCAGACATACCCATGTCCATCATTTACACACCCACCACCCCCACCCACCATTCCCACACTCACGGCCTCACCACCATTCCCACATTCCACATTCTGAAGGCGTTTCCATTTCGCGCCATTACATTTTAAATCGGCGTCCATTTGAAAAAGATATTTCGCCTCCGCCCACCAGTCTGCAATCTCTAATGAACATCACATCAATCCGCGAGGCAAGCTGAGTGATTGCCGCCGTAATGACGAGCAAGAAGAAGAGAGAGAAAAAATTAAATTAAATTTGGATGGTTCCTTATGATTCTGGTTAAAATGTGTTCAAAAAAGGTAATTTTGATTTTAATAAATTGTCACTTACGGGGTCAGTATGGACATTCGACGGAAGTAGTTAGCATAAGTGGAACTGTGTTTAAAGGGGTATTGGATTCTCTCAGACTGTGTCGCTACCGAGCCTGGTGCTCAACATTAATAGGATAGTACAAGGACTGGTTAATATGACTGAGGATAATATGATTGTGTCGGATATCAGGTCATGGTGTCAGTGGCCTGGTCTCCCATTGGGGCAGCACTATAAAGTCCCATGAGTGTACACTGTTACAAGTCGATACATGTTCTGATATGATCATAGATGTTGCTAGGATGAAAAACAACAACAAACAGCCAAAGCGTAGCTCCTTCATAGTGTCCCCATATAGTACTGTGTCATATAGCACTACATTCTTAGGAGTGTGTCTGGAGCGTTATACCCCTGGCACACTACGACGTAACGAGCCAACGTGAGCCTAACGTGGGCATTTTTCGTCATGACGTTGGGTTACGTCATGATGACGTCAGAATGACGTTAGAATGACGTCGAGCTACGTCACATTACGTCGTGTTACGTCGAGTTGCGTCAAGGTTTTGGACATGTTCAAAACTTTCAACGTATCTCGACGTGAAGCCGTTACGTCGGGATGACGTGACAATGACGTTAGGTAGACGTTTCCCGATCGTTATAGCAGCAGCGTAAATGACGTTAGAGTCACGTTATGTCACGTCAGAACCGACGGCCGGGGTTGGAGCAACGTGTGAGCAGCGTTTTGCACGTTACGGTCACGTTACGGTCACGTTACGGTCACGTTACGGTCACGTTACGGTCACGTTACGGTCATGGTTACGGTCACGTTACGGTCACGTTACGGTCACGTTACGGTCACGTTACGGTCACGTTACGGTCACGTTACGGTCACGTTACGTCCACGTCGCACCCGTTACGGCGACGTTACGCTCACGTTACACTAACGCCCGGTCACGTCGCCAATTACCCCTCCCCCTTAACGTTGTCACGTTACAGCTAAGGTCACGACGTACACCGACGTTACTTTCACGTTACGCTCACGTCCACAATTTGCATATTACGCCCATAACGTCGACGTAATATCATTATTTTCACGTTGTGGTTACGCTGACGTAGTCACGTCGTAGTGTGACAGGGCCATTAAGTGTGTTATCCCTGTACTATGTTATCAACTGTTGTAGGGAGAAAATAGGTTAATAAGGCAAACCCTAAACAAAGAGTGACCTTCTTAACTGGCATATGGTCTGGCACAATGTTGTCTGCCTGTCCTCCATGATACTATTGACAGTTGTGCACAGTTCTAACCGACCAGACAGGATGGCCGAATGAGTTAGAGCGTCCGTCTCCCATGTTGGTAGATCGTGGGGTCATGGGTTCGAACCCTGATCGATTCAAACCAATGCCTTTAAAATTGATACTTGTTGCTTCCTAGCCTGGCGCTTGGCATTATTAGAATAGGACAAGGACTGGTTGGCTCAGTGTCAGGATAATGTCACTGAGTGAGATATTAGGTCATGGTGCTGGTGGCCTGGTATTCCAATGGGGCAGCACTATAAAGTCGCCATGAGTGCGCACTGTCACTAGTTGGTACCTGTCCTGATATGACCTTAGATGTTGCTAGGACATAAAACAACAACAAACAAACAAAAAATGGAGTGTGTCTGGAGCGCTAAGTGTGGTATCCCTGTACTATGTTATCAACTGTCGTAGGGAGAAAATGGGTTAATAAGGCAAACCCTAAACAAAGAGCGACCTTCTTAACTGACATATGGTCTGGCACAATGTCGTCTGCCTGTCCTCCATGATACTATTGATAGTCGTGCATAGTTCTAACAAGCTTAGCAGTTCAGTCAGATTGCATTACACGACTTTGTTTTGTTTGGTTGTTTTATGTCCTGACAACATCTAAGCTCATATCAGGATGGGTACCGACTTGTGACAGTGTGCACTCATGGTGACTTTATAGTACTGCCCCACTGGGAAATCAGGTGGCTGGCACCATAACCCAAAAACCCACTCAGTCACATTATCATGACACTGAGCTAACCAGCCCTTGCTCTATCCTATTACTGTCCAGCGCCAGGCTAGGAAGTGACAGGTATCAAGTTTAAAATCATTGGTTTGACTCGACCGGGAACCGAACTCCCGAGCTTCTGCAGGCAAGGCCCGGGCACTAGCAATTAGGGCGCTGCACCCGGTCGTTACACTACTAAGTAATATATTATGTATGTTGACATAAAATGTTGTCTGCCACAACCCCTAGCGGGCGCGTAAAGCAATTAAGTGGGTAGCAAATAAACAGCTGGAATTAGAATTTGTGATGAGTACATGAACAGAAAAACATAATGAAACAATTAATTCATACGACAATAACACATAATATAATAAAACAATCGTATCTAGAGCAGGCAGCATGGAACTCCCAAAAGAAAGGCAATGCATTGTAAGTAGATTTATATGTGCAGTATGTAGAAATGTAATGTTGCATTCAATGTAGTGAAAACACAATATAAATATAATTGTAAAATGCATACGTTCATAATACATTTAGTCTGGTGATATTCATTGTATATTTAACTGCAACAAACAGCACAATGCGATAAAACTCATAGCAGACCAGCCCCATTCTGATGCTAGTCTCTGTGCGTCTTCATGTGGCCACTTGCTTGCTAAAATGCAAGGATATTTCAATTGAAATGGCTTAGGTTTGAAACCTAAAGCCGTATTTATCACTTGTTTTTTCTTTTTTGGGGGGTACATTAGTTATTTAAGCAGAGGAAATTTCAATCGCGGACAATTGCTTTTCCTCATTCCACTGCTCCTTGCCCTATCCTAATAATGCTGAGCGCCTGGCTAGGAAGCGACAAGTATCAATTTTTAAGTAATTTGTTTGACTCGACCAGGATTCGAAGCCACGATCCCATGATCTACCAACATGGGAGATGGATGCTCTAACGCATTTGGCCATCCCATCTGGTTCAAAAGATGTATATATGTGGGTTTGAGTTCCTAAGGCTAGTATTATATCAGACAGCGTAGATTGCTTGTTGGACTGCATGTTGACCTAGTGACCTGTGTGTCAGTCAATGCTCGCCCCAGTCTCTTGAGCCTTAAACCCCATATTCGGAGGGAATATATATAATATTAATATTAATATATACATACATACCAATCTATGATATTAATATATATATACATATAGATCTATGATATTAATATGTATGCACATACATATAAATCTATAATATTAAGATGTAATATACATTTCAATCTATGATATTAATATATATACATAACAATATATAACTATTAATATACATATATACATATCAATCTATAATATTAATATATATATAGATATACGTATCAATCCATAATATTAACATATATTCATATTAATCGATAATATATACACATTAATTTATAATATTAATATACATATTAATTTATAGTATTAATATGCATATTAATTTATATAGTATTAATATACACAAGAATCTATAATATTAATATATATACATATACATATCAATCCATAATATATATATATATATAGAACAACGCGGCTATGCATTGCTGTAGTAAAAAAAACATGTATAAACTACACAACGATGAAGAGAACGAACAAGACGGAATGCATATATTAAAGGTCGGGTGGCATGTACAGCATCCTCTATTGAAGCACTCAAAAATGAATTTCTATATTTTGTGTAGGTATCCAAAGTACACCACGGGGCACCAGTCCTCCAGGGGAGAACCCGGCTACCTGGAAATGAACGTGGGAAGAATGGCGAGGGTGTGTAATGGTCATGGGCTACACTGTGTGGTCTAGAAAGGCAGCATGCACGCAGGCTACTGGAGAGATGCTCAAGGAAACAGAGAGGAAATGTAATGGGTTTATGTGATGACTGTGTATCTACCTTTTCTAGACGTTAATGCTTCACCTGTGCGGAAAGAGAGTCAGATGTGGGGTTAGTGTGTGGGGGGATATATATACGTGTCGCATATGTAATATGTGATGTATAACGAATTATGCGAGTATAAAGATACGTAAGGATTTAATTATCATTATTGTTGTTATACTCCGCAAGACCAACACTGTACCCATGGCTCCACCTTCTCCCCCTCGCCTCCACTGGATGTAGACCAGTGTCAGTCGCACCGGAGATATAATATGTTGTACATATTATGTATATCACATAATATATAACATATAGCATGTGTAATGTACATAATATACAATATATATAATATATACAAGATATACAATATATAATACATAATATGTATATTATATATTCCATATATTGAGAATATTATATATATTATATATATTATACATAGTTATATCTGAGGAACTGTTGATGGCCAACCGACGCAGTGGCTTTGTCAATGTTGGTCGATTCTTTGTTATATGTTATATAGTATGATATATATGTTAGATAGTGTATGCATGCTATATATATGTTATGTATGTTGTATAGTTTATGCATGCAATATATATGATATATGTTATATAGTTTATGCATGTTATATTGTGCATTGCGCACTGTAACCCGCACACTGCATAGTGCATATTATATATTAATATATAACACACATATATCAAAATATATTATATATACTATATATTATAAATATTATATACATATTATATATATATGATATATATGATATACATGATATGTATATATATGATATATATGCTATATATGGTATATATGATATATAGGAAATATATTATATATATGATATATATGATATATATCATATATATCATATATGTATGCATATCTTATATATGCTATATACATGTTAGATATCAGTTATATATTGTATATAGATGTCATAATCTGTCCATCGTTTGGTCAGATCAGGTCCAGCGGTCTATGAAAGGCATTGTCTATTCAGATGAGGGATAGGGAGAGGTCTCCAGTGGTTGTTGCTACTGCTATTGAACTCCCACCACCACCACTACCCCCACCCTGCCCCTCCACCTCTCCACCCCACCCATCCCCGCCACCCTATACACATTCTGTGTGGTGGGGTTGACGGTGTGTGTGGTTGGGGGGTAGTTGGGTATAGTAGGGGTGTAGATGTGTGTGATAGGTGTGTAGGGTGTCTGTGGTGGAGGTGTAGGTGGTTTCTGGTGGAGTTGTAGGGGTCTTGCAGAGCAGCACCTCACAATCTTTAGCATCCCTAAACCCCCACCACACACACTTACACCCTCGCCACAGCCCTAAACCGCCACCACACACACCTAAACCCTCTACCACATGCCTATGCCCCCACCACATCCCTAAACCCCCATGACACCCCCCACCACATACCTACACTCCCACCACACATACACCACACCTACATCACTGCCACACACTAGGTCTACACCATCACCACACACACCAACACCTCAACCACACACACTTATACCCCCATGACACACACAAACCTCTAGCACACAGACACCCACAGACCTACACCACCAACACACATACCTACACCCCCACCACATCCCTAAACCCCCACCACACCCCCACCACACCCCCACCACACCCTCACCACACCCCCACCACATCCCTAAACTCCTACCACACACCTACCAAGGGACAGCAGGGTTTCTTCTGACACTCCAATGCTATCAAAATGATCAAACCCACCACCTGGTGCGCATGCTGTTCTTTTGATTACACAGTACAGGCTGAGGGAACTGTCTTAGTGTTAAAGGGTCTTTGATAAACATTAGAAGTCTCACATGGATATAATGTACCATTTTTACCGTATTTTGTGGGAGACTGAGGCATTTTAAAGAAGACAAGTATGACATAGTTGAAATTAAAGAAAACCTATGAAACAATAGATATGGCAACATGTTTACCTGTTTTGTTTTGGACGTTGATGTGTCCTTCTGTGACAGTTGGTTAATTTAGTTAATATTGACCTAAAGACGATATGGCAAGAGGGATACTGCCACAAGCTTAAAGTTGCATAGTCCGGTCGTGTTTGAAGTTTTGTCTTATTTTTTAGATAAATATATCAAATTGATCATTATGACCCACTAATCATTAGTCCGGAGTCATTTTGATGAAAAATGGCTAGTTTTGAAGCAATTTGAGCTGAACGAACCCAAAATACTTTCGACAAGCTTTCCAAAAGTCATCTCGCTATGACTGGTATTGACATCTCGCGATGACCACATGATGTGGAATGACCTAAATCAAAAATAGCCTGGTCACCTAACATAGTAAATTCACTGATTATTCTATATAGGCTGTCCTAAATTACTAGTTAATCACCAATATCTAAGCTGGATATATATAATCAAATGAAGATACATGTTTTGGTTTTGAAAAATAAATATTTCTTCGGACCATGCAACTTTAATGTCACACAAACAGCAGGGACCGTATTTTAACCATGTGCGCGAGATAGTACGGTTAGTAAGGGAGGGAGGGAGGAGAGGGGGAGGAAGGGATGGACGGAGAGAGAGAGGGAGGGAGAGAGGAAGGGAGAGAGGGAAGGGGGAGGATGGAGGAAGGGAGGGACGGCGAGAGAGAGAGGGAGAAGGGAGGGAGGGAGGGGGGAGAGAGAGGGGGGGAGGGGAGGGGGAAGGGGAGGGACGGCGAGAAAGAGAGGGATAGAGAGGTAGGGAGGGAGAGAGGGAGGGAGAGAGGGAGGGCGGGGAGGGGAGAATGGAGGGGACGGGCGAGAGAGAGAGGGAGGGGGAGAGGGAGGGAGGAGGACAAAGGAGGAAGGGAGAGAGCGGCGAGAGAGAGAGGGAGAGGGGGGGAGGGGAGAGGAGGGAGGGAGGGGAGGGGAGAGAGGAGGGACGGCGAGAGAGAGAGGGAGGGAGAGAGAGGGAGGGAGAGGGGGAGAGAAGGAGGGAGGGAGGGAGAGAGGGAGGGAGGGCGAGAGAGGGACGGATGGCGGGAGAGTGAGAGAGAGGGACGGAGAAAGGGAGGGAGGGATGGCGGAAGAGAGCGAGAGAGAGAGAGGGAGGGAGGGAGAGAGGGAGGGAGGGGGAGGGAGGAAGGGAGGGACGGCGAGAGAGAGAGAGGGGGAGAGAGAGGGAAAGAGAGAAGGAGGGGGAGGAGGTGGGGAGGATATTCCAGCTGCAGGTGACACAGTTATTTCCGCATGGTGGCGCCACCGATTATTGTCGATATCGAGAATAGAAAGAGACGGCTCTATTGAGATGGTAAGTTGAAGTGTATCCGGCTCACCGTTGGACTACCCAGACATGCGCGTTATAGGTTGCTATCTTTGGTCATGTGGTACGCGAGGTTTATAACATATATAGTATATAATGCAATTATCGGAATATATACAATGACATCATTCCTCCCTGTTCCACTCGGTATAACCGACGTATTGCTTATATATATATGAGTTCAATTTGAGACAGTGTCAAACCAAATACATGTATGTACAAAATTGATCCAAGTTTCTACTTTCATTTCACTTGGCTTACTGATCCATGATATAATGCTGGGCTGGGTGTACGGGAGGTGGGGAGGGAAAATACAAGATCTGCTTAATATTTAAAGTTGTTTAGTCCGATAAAAGAATGAACTTTTCGAAACGAGAATAATTAGCTAGATTTGATTCTGCTTATTTAATTTAGATACGCTTGCATGTATTAATAGATACCGGCAGCGAAATTAAAAAATATGCATAGGGTGCAATATTTTTATTCCATCTTGTAGACGTTGAAATTACAAGCCTAAATCGAAAAACAGTTAGATTATAAATGTTATTGTTCTTGAGATAATAATTCTTTAAGATTAAATATATCAAAAGTATTAATTTTGATTTAAAAGTTGAACTTTGACCAAATTTAATAACAAGTCAAATGATGTGAGGGGATACTATTAAGGATGCATTGCTGCATAGATGGGAATACCAGGCCAATTTAATATTTATGTTACTGAAGAATCCTAATGTGTTCCATTTTGACGTGCACGCCAACATTAATTTGTCGTGTTTCCATTTAAAATATTTTCAAAGTTAGTCATTTATATTAGGTTACGTGGAACTAACTAAGGTCGCTTATAATAAATAATCAACCTACTGCATTTATCTCAAATAATTCGCTTCACTCGGCTAAGTAACAGGACAGAAAGAGAACATGAAACTTTTGAAAGGTTTAGTCAAGAAATCAATTCGGCCTGAGGACAGGCTATGCAGGTCGGCGCCAGGACCTGTCAATTTGTGTGCCGACAAGGGCGAAGTTCATGTTCGTACCAGCAACATCATTTATTCAGATTTCTGCTGTGAGAAGACAATCAGAGCTCACCCCCCAGAAAGTGGGTGGGCGGGTGGGAAAGCGAAGTGAACAGTAAGAGGCAGCGAGGTAGACTGAGTTGAGACTGTGAAAGGAGATGTGAGGTAAACAAAGCCAGATTGCCTCGTTCGCAAATTATACATGTTAGCCTCGCCAACATGCTCAATGGTAGAATCTCCCAACCAACGGACTATGCAATTCTAAATATAATATTTACTTTAAAGGCAATTTACCGATAGTACAAACCATCAGAAAAAAAATCCTCCCCAGATTGATAGTTCCATTGATGTGTATCGGATGGCCGAATGAGTCGAGCGTCCGCTCCCGGTTTAGTGGATCGTGGGATTCGAACCCTGATGGAGTGAAACCGATGACTTAACAATTGATACTTGCCAGGCGCTCGGCATTATTAGGATAGGGCAAGGACTGGTTGGTTCAGTGTCAGGATAATGTAACCGAGTGCGATATCATGGCATGGTACTGGTGGCCTGGTCTCCCTGTGGGGCGGCACTATAACATTGGAATGAGTCTGCACAGTCACAAGTCGGTGCTCGTCCTGATATGACCTTAGATGTTGCCCGGTTGTAAAGCTCCAATAATGAACCAACCACCCCAAGCCAACTACCACACACACCAGCAGTGGTTAAAGGCCCAGTCAGACCTTACCGGACTGAGTACCGGACAACACCGGACAAAGAAGTGTCTAGTCCGGTGGTGTCCGGTGTCAAAATGTACCGAAATGTACCGAAATGTACCGGATGAAACGAAGGCTAAATGGACAAGGAACGTACATTAACGAATAGCCACCGGACGATAACCGGACGAAAACCGAATGTCAAAGGGACATAACGGATTGTTCACGGACGTGCAGAAAACATGTAGTGACCGAATTCCTGCAATTTAAAAAAAAACAAAAAAACACACACCGTCAATGGACTTGGCAGGAAGCAAACCGGAGATGTAATGGATGGGTACCGGACATGAAACGGACAAAACGGACTAAACGGACTTAAATCGGACACCAACCGTACACTTCAGTCCGGTGGTGTCTGGTACAAGTTTTGTGCATGCTCAAAACTTGTAGCGGACACCTCCGGACACCTCTGGACACCACCAGACAGATAACACACACGCCAGATGCCAACCATATATAAACCATACATTGCCGTATTTCACCGGACAGTGTCCGGTTTCTGTCCGGTTCCTCAATCCGGTGAGGTCTGACTGGGGCTTAAGGGAGAATGTGCCTCAGATGAAATATAATCAAAAGTTTGGTTGTTTGTTGTTGTTTTACGTCCTAGCAACATCCAATGTCATATCCAGGCAGGTACCGACTTGTGACGGAGTGCACTCATGGTAAATGCATAGTGCTGCCCCACTAGAAAACCAGGCCACCAGCACCCTGACCCGATATCCCACTCAATCACATTATCCTGACACTGAGCTAACCAGTCCTTGCCCTATCCTATTAATACCGAGTGCCCGGCTGACACTGGAATCCACAGAAAACCAACGGAAGAAGAACAAGCGGCCTCCATGCCAATCTACCTACCATACCTGCCAACGACCAGCATTGAGATTTATCGCCGTGGCCGGTCGGGGTACGCCCCGGGCATTAGCAAGCCATGCACACGGGTTAAAAATGCATAGCCCACACCCTAATGGTTCCATCAATCCCGACCCGTCACTGTCAGTGTCACTGAGAGGCGGGGAGAACAGTTCGCGGGGAGCCCGGGGTTTGCGGCCGCACGGCCGGCATGGCGCACACTGACGGGGCCGACGTGCGATAATCGGCCATCGCACCGTTGTAATGTATGTATGGGCACCTGAATGGAGCCGGTGTGGCGGTTTCAGCCATGCACCAGTTTCAGCCGTGCGCATAGACTCAAACTCAAGGCATTGTCAATGGTCGTGAGCAATCTTCATACAGAAAATACAGAAAAAATGTAATATCTCTAAAACCACACCACCTATTAACAAATCGCTTGGTACACATATAGAAAACATCTTTACCGGAAAGATTATATTAAATTTATAAGGTTAGGGTTCTTGATTTCTATTAATTTTGAATAAAACTAATGTTTTCCACTGCGTGTATCGTCAAAGTCAAGGCATTGTCAATGGTGGTGAGCAATCTTCATACAGAAAATCCAGGAAAAGTGAAATATCTCTAAAACCACACCACTTAGAAACAAATCGCTTGGTACACAAATAGAAAACATCTTTACCAAAAACATTATATTAAATTTATAAGGTTAGTGACTTACGACCATTGAGAATGCCTTGAGTTTGAGTCTATGCGCACGGCTGAAACTGACAGTGAGCTGAAACCGCCACACCGGCTTGGTTTGGGTTGTGGTAGAGGTTGAGGGTGGTAGTTGGGGTGGTTGGGTTTAAGGTTAGGTAGGTGGACTTGGTGTGTTAATGTTTTAATAGGAGGCATTGACATTGTGGGAATGATAGTTCAGTGGGTATTGGCATTGTGAGAAGGGTGTCGTACACAGAAGCATTGTGGGAAGGATTCAGTATGCATGGGCATTGTGGGAAGGGTGCAGGGCACACAGGCATTTGGGGAAGGGTGCAGTATGCATGGTCAGTGTGGGAAGGGTGCAGTACATATGGGCATTGTGGGAAGGGTGCAGTACATAGTGCATTGTGGGAAGGGTGCAGTACATATGGGCATTGTGGAAAGGGTGCAGTACATATGGGCATTGTGGGAAGGGTGTAGTATATATGTGCATTGTAGGAAGGGTGCAGTACATACATGCATTTTGGGAAGGGTGCAGTACATACAGGCATTCTGGGAAGGGTGCAGTACGTATGTGCATTGTAGGAAGGGTGCAGTACATATGGGCATTGTGGGAAGGGTGCAGTACATACATGCATTGTGGGAAGGGTACATTACCTATGGTTATTGTGGGAATGGTGCAGTACATATGGGCATGGTGGGAAGGGTGCAGTACATACGGGCATTGTGGGAAGGGTGCAGTACATATCTGCATTGTGGGAAGGGTGCAGTACATATGGGCATTGTGGGAAGGGTGCAGTACATATGGGCATTGCAGGAAGGTGCAGTACATATGTGCATTGTGGGAAGGGCGCAGTACATATGGGCATTGTGGGAAGGGTGCAGTACATATGTGCACTGTGGGAAGGGTGCAGTACATATGGGCATTGTGGGAAGGGTGCAGTATGTATGGGAATTGTGGGAAGGGTGCAGTACATACGGACATTGTAGAAAGGGTGCAGTACATATGGGCATTGTGGGCAGGGTGCAGTACATACAGGCATTTTGGGAAGGGTGCAGTACATATGGGCATTGTGGGAAGGACTGGCCAATGTGGGAAGGGTGCAGTACACACGTGCATTGTGGGAAGGGTGCAGTACATACAGGCATTTTGGGAAGGGTGCAGTACATATGGGCATTGTAGAAAGGGTGAAGTACATACATGCATTGTGGGAAGGGTGCAGTACATATGGGCATTGTAGAAAGGGTGCAGTACATACAGGCATTGTGGGAAGGGGGCACTGTGGGACGGGTGCAGTACGTATGTACATTGTTAGAAGGGTGCAGTACATACGGGCATTGTAGAAAGGGTGCAGTACATACGGGCATTCTGGGAAGGGTGCAGTGCATATGGGCATTGTCGGAAGGATGCACTAGTCACATGCATTGTGGGAAGGGTGCAGGGCACACAGGCATTGTGGGAAGGCTGCATGGCACACATGAAGCACACAGGAGTATTGTGGGAAGGATTCAGTATGCACGGGCAGTGTGGAAAAAGTACAGTAGATGTAATATATGTAATGTATGCATATACGGCTCTTCTCAGAGGTCGGCTCCTTCTTTACAGTAGACTCAGGCATTGTGGGAAGTGTTCAGTACACGCATGCATTGTGGGAAGGATACAGTACGAGCGGGAAGTGTGGGAAGGGTGCAGTGTATACCAGCATTGTGGGAAGGGTTCAGTACATGCATGCATTGTGGGAAGGATACAGTACGGGCAGGAAGTGTGGAAGGGTGCAGCGTATACAAGCATTGTGGGAAGGGTTCAGTACATGCATGCATTGTGGGAAGGATACAGTACTGTCAGGAAGTGTGGAAGGGTGCAGTGTATACAAGCATTGTGGGAAGGGTGCAGTGTATCCATGTATTGTGGGAAGGGTGCAGTGTATGCAGGCATTGTGGGAAGGGTGCAGTGTATACATACATCGTAGCACTCACGTAGCACTCACGTAGCACTCACGTAGCACTCATGCAGCACTCACCTAGCACTCACACAGCTCTCAAACACCTCACACTCGTCCCTCACTGAGAGGCCTGTCTTTTTGTGAATGCAGTCTACATGTTGAGGCTGTTCGCAGGGCAACCTGCCATTCACTGGGATAACAAATAAATAACTCACCCGGCACTAGCTTCAACGTGGGATTCTGACAGTGCGTTGTTCAGACAGGGTTAAGGCCCTGTTACATTACGACGTTTCTCACCAACATGCGCCGACGTGTTGCCTTTTTGGGTGAAACATCGGCACGTGTCGGGAAGCGTTACGCGCGCATTACCGGCACGTTAACGGCGCGTCGGTACATATCGGCACACGTTGAGTGATAGCAACGTGTGAATGGACACGTCGGCACGCATCGGCACGCATCGGCGCGCATCGGCGCGCATCGGCGCGCATCGGCGCGCATCGGTGCACGTTGGCGCACGTCGGGTCGCGCCGATCGTTTTGTGTTTGCACAAAACTTTCGGCGCGCCCCGACACATGGGGATGGGTTGGAGGGGGCGTTACGGACACACCACCAACACGCCACTAGCACGCTGCAACCTGTCAAACTTTCTCCCATAAGGCCGAAAAGTTGGACGTGTCTCGAGCCCTAGCAAATATCTTGCGTGTTGGCGGCGCGCCGGGGGAAACGTTGTAGTGTGACAGGGACTTAGATTTAATTAGCCAATAACTCACGGGGATTAAGTAGCTTTCAGAGCGGTGTGCCTTCCGGAATACTTAAACGTGCATAGCGCATGTTTTTTTAGTTTCTGTCATATTCCTCCCCCCCCCCCGGATAAATATATTGAGTTGATCATTATAATCTACTTGACATTGGTTTTAAGTAGGTTTAATCTGAAGGGATCACAACTTTGGGCAATATCTGAAATCGACTAGAAATGAAAAACTGCTTTTTAACTTTCATGTCGAAATGCTAGACAGGGATAGTTATATTAAATTGTTATTCTTGTTATGCAACTGCACGCTGTGGCTGAATTAGTAAGAGTGTTGGCTTTTTGTGTGGATTGTTTGTTTGTTGTTGTTTTACGCCCTAGCAACATCTAAGGTCATATCAGGACGGGTACCGACTTGGGACAGTGCGCACAAATGACGACTTTATAGTGCCAACCCACTGGAAGACCAGGCCGCCAGCACCATGACCTGATATCTCACTCAGTCACATTATCCTGACACTGAGCCAACCAGTCCTTGTCCTATCCTATTAATGCCGAGCACCAGGCTAGGAAGCGGCAAGTATCAATTTTTAAGTCATTGGTTTGACTCGACCAGGGTTCGAACCCACGATCTACCGACACGGGAGACGGACGCCCTAACTCAGTCGGCCATCCGGCCATGAGTCAAACCAATGACTTACCAAATTGATACTTGTTGCTACCTAATCTGGTGCTCAGTATTAATAGGACAGAGAAGAGCTCGTTAACTCAGTATTAGAATAATGTGACTGAGTGGGATATCAGGGCATGGTGTCAGTTGTTTAGTCTCGGGGTGAGACAGCACGAAGAAATCACGATGAGTGCACACTGCCACATGTCAGTACCCCTCCTGATATGACCTTCGATGTTGGTAGGACGTAAAACCCAAATAATACCAATAAATGTTCACCGAGTGCAGCAGTAGCTATGTTGGATATGAAGCATAAAGTTTAGGTCAGTGTTTTGGTCTGTTGTGTGTTATTTAAAACAATGTGATGCATTCCTCTAATTATGCAGCAGTAACCATGAAAATGTTTGTCTGCACTAAGCAAAGAAATGGCACCTTATATGGGCACCTTGTGATGTGGCTGGTAGCCCTTTGTTGTCGAGCACCTGTGAAAGCACAAAGATAAGCTGTGACGCTACGTTTTGAGTTTCACTCTTCTAGTTACTGTGCAGTGTGACTTGAAATGTATAATTCCTTAAGTGCCTGTCACACTATGCCGGATTGAGGAACGGACAGAATTTTCTAGGCTGGTGGTGTTCAGGAGGGATAAGTATCAAAATGTATCAACATGTTGCGATATCAGATCAAAGGGCGCCAGACGAACACACATTATATGGACATGAAACATATATGAAATGTACATGAACGATAAGCGGACTAAACAAACTCAAACCGGACAAGAACCATAGACGTCAATCCGGCGGCATCCATTCCAAGTTGTGTGCATGTTCAAAACTTGCCACCATAGACGCCGGACACCACCAGACACAGAACGGAAACACCGGATGCTGACCGTATAGAAACCGGACACTGATGCATTTCGCCGGACTTTGTTCAGTTTCTTTCCGTTTCCACAATCCGGTGAGGTGTAGCAGAGCCTTTAGACACTTGTAACAGTCAGCTACTGTGACTAATATGCGTGTCTATGGAAACACGCTGACACCTTTCTCTTCGGAGTCAGTTCCGAAGAATGTGGATATGAAATCTGACGCCTGAATGCCCGTATGTGTCGCCCACAAACAAGTAACCAACGAACGCTACTGCAGACAGTTCCCGGCTGCTACTAGAAGGCGGCGTCTAGCGATGAATGAACGACCTTCACCTTCATACGATTTAGGTCAAATTTACAAGGCCTATTTTGTTAAAGTTACATAGTCCGATGGATTAGAGTTTTCTGAGATAAATGTATAATGTGGATCATTAGATGAAATGGCTAACTTTTGAAATATTTGAAATGAAAACATGCCAAATTAATGTTGGTATGCATGCCAAAGCTCTGACATCATAGGCTTCTGCAGTAACAGGTTCTGTTTAATTGCCTCAGTACCCACTTCTACGTGGCAATACATGTTTGATAAGTGCACCAGTATCTAAGATCGATATGTACAATAAAATCCAGGTAATTGTTTTTTTTGTTTTGAAAATTTGATGTTTTCATCGGACTAAGCAGCTTTAAGATATTGTAAATATTTGGATGTAGGTTACATATTAATTAAATTTGGCGATAACTATATGTATTTTCTTTGTCATGTTTTCTGACCACCGGTTGCATCAGAATGAACAGAAATTTGGATCCCATCAAATCTGCAATATGAATATTTACACAGAGTTGTGTCCAAAGTACTACCATTTGCAAATGCTTAACAATTGACTTCCCGTTTATTGGGATGGCCGAATGAGTTGAGCGTCTGCCTGCCAATTTGGTAGGTCATTGGTATGAGGGTAATGCAGTACTTCGGATACCTTAGGTGCTAAAATAGCTCAGGGAGTTTGACGCCCCTGCCTTGCAAAGTTGTAAACCACTGCCTTGTGGTACAAGTACTGGTTCTTGATAGAATCAAAGGCTAATGGAGCGAACCCTAACAGAAAACCATGTTATCATGGCAGCATTAAGGGTGGTGATGAATGGAACTCCCAACTTCTCCCGACCAACCACTGCAAGGACAAATAGTTTGCGCTTGTCTTGACATCTTCTTGCCGGTCTGAGACCTCTATTTGCTCCCTGAGAGAGTGCCGCTAGTAACTTGCAAAAGCCAGCAGCACTTCTACACTTTGCAAGCAGCTTTTATGAAATGTACAACCGCACAAAGCGGTGGTTAAGTAATGAAAGCAGTCTTTGTCACATTGCAACTGACAGCATGATGATGATGATGCTGATGGGATTCGAACCACAGGTTCGAACCCTGGTCGACTCAAACCAACCACTTAAAAATTGATACACATCACTAGCTAGCCTGCCACTCGGCATTATTAGGATAGGGCAAAGGGCAGTGGAATCAGGAAGACCAATCATCCACGATTGAAATGTCCCCTGCTTAATCAACTCATGTACCCCAAAAACAGTCTATCATTTTGTAAAGGTGTACATGTCCAGAGAAGATTATTAATACTTGACCTGCCCAAAAATATTCTTGTTTTTCATCCTGCCCCCTCCTCGGCACCAAAGCCAGGAAATGAATGCTTTCTAAAATGGTGGACTTAGCAGCTTAAATGCATGACGTCGGTACCAGATAAAGTCTCTGCGTGGTCACGGGATGCTGTGCCTGACAAGTTGTTTCCGCCACTAGGGGGCTTTGTCTGCCGGAAGCACTGTAAATGCTTTCTAAGATGGTGGCTTAAATGCATGAAGTCGGTACCAGATAAATGCTCTGTGTGGTCACGTGATGCTGTGCCTGACAAGTTGTTTCCGCCACTAGGGGGCTCTGTCTGCCGGAAGCACTGTAAATACTTTCTGAGATAGTGGATTTAACAGCTTAAATGCATGAAGTCGGTACCAGATAACTTCTCTGCGAGGTCAGGTTAGGCTGGGCATGAATAGTTCTTTCCGCCACTAGGGGGCTCTGTCTGCCTGAAGCACTCTGAATGCTTTCTAAGATAGTGGAATTAACAGCTTAAATGCATGAAGTCGGTACCAGATGAATGCTCCGCATGGTCACGTGATGCTGCGCCTGACTAGTTGTTTCCGCCACTGGGGGGCTCTGTCTACCGGAAGCACTGTAAATGCTTTCTAAGGTGGCAGACTTAAAAGCTTAAATGCATGAATTTGGTACCAGATTAAGGCTCCTGGCAGTCACATGAGGGCGTGCCTGGCCAGTTGTTTCCACCACCAGGGGGCTCTGTCTGCCGGAAGCACTATTCTCAGGCGGGAATCCGGTCAATAAGGTCACGTGACCTCAGTCCAGCCCTACTGACCTCTGCACCATTAGGGTCACGCCCCACCCACCCACGATCGCAATGCCCGCATTGTGTTTGATTTTTCTTTTCTGCTTTTGTTGTGATTCGGTGAGGCTAATTTTATTGCTGCCAAATAACACTCAGTGAAACTCTGTTGTTTTTTCTAGGAGTAAATGAAGATCTCTTTGAAAGAATGTGATAAGCGACAATAAAAGAAATGGGTTTGCAATGCCAATACCAAGTTTGTATATAGTATTTTGGAAAAGAGCTCTTCATATCTATAAAGAGCTATTCACCCACACACATACATATATATATATATATACATACATACATACATATATACATACATACATAGAAAAGGCTCTTCATATATATAATGCGAATATAATGACACGTATTATCCGTAGAACATTATGTCATTCACCCTGCTGGAACCCAGTATTCAGCATACTGTAATATACCACAAACAGTGGTGCCACCTGTGGTCTCTGCCCTCACCAACCATTACCATGCAGCAATACAACCTCCAGCCCACAGCCACACCCACGAAATTATATATCAAACACAGGTTACTCCTTACACACGCACAACATATATATATATATATATATATATATATATATATATACATATATATATATATCAGGCATGTGATTTGGTGCAGGAAAATATACCTGACATTTTGTGTAGGTTATCGTGGGGACACACAGCATCCCACTGAGTCGCGAGAGCGATGAAAATAGTGTATTTCAGAGGTGTTTCAGTGGCCAGAAAAATAACGGATTTTAACAACGAAATGGAATTCCAGTTTCGCCAGCCAGAAAAAAAAAACGGAATTCCAATTAAAACCAGAGAAATCACATACCTGATATATATATGTTTCTAGTATATATATATACACTAGAAAGCACACTCCCCTCTGACTCTGTCATACTCAAGTATACAGTCCACTCCATTATGGATGACTCGGGATGCCAATAGGTCTACATCAGTAAGATTGATTCGGGCGTCATTGAGAATGCGGTATGAGGACAATGCTGTGATCTATGAACAGGTATTGACTGATGACCGTACTATAAAACAGCCTCTCCCATTTCATACAACATGTTCGATGACTTCATTCGCTCACTCCTCCAGCGCCTGACAGCCTGCAGCCTGATGGATGCTTTGCGCGTATTGCGCATGCACGTGGTCATCATCATCATCATGCTGTCGGTCGCGATGCGACAAAGACTGCTTTCATTACTTGACTGCCACTCTCCATTTAGCTAAAAAATGAGCTCGAGCAGCGCGGTCCTTGGTAACCCGAGCGACGACCGAGCCGGAATGGTGTTTTGTGCGGTTGTACATTTCATGAAACTGCCTGCAAAAGTGTTGAAGTGCTGCTGGCTTTTGCAAGTTACCAGCGGCACTCTCTCGGGGAGCAAATAGAGGTGTCACACCTGCAAGAACATGTCAAGACAGGCGCAAAACTATTTGTCCCTGCAGTGGCTGGTCGGGAGATGTTGGGAGTTCCATACATCAACCGCCCTTAATGCTGCCACAGTGACATGGTTTTCTGCTTAGGGTTTGCTCCCTTAGCCTTCGGTTCTGTCAAGGACCTGTACCACAAGGCAGTGGTTTGCAACTCTGCAAGGCAGGGGCGTCAAACTCCCTGAGGTATTGCTATACCTGCACATGGTGCAATTTCCTAAATTGGATATTAAGCGCTTAGCCGCACCGATTAATGCTGTGGTACTTACGCACCATACCTTCCAATATGTATAATCCAGGGGTCCCTGTGACAAAAATATATTTTAAAAATCCATGAAAAACTAAACAGGCCTTTGTTCAAACCTACGATTAAAATGGTGCAATCTGGCACCTATTTGGACATATGTTGTCCTTTAAATTCCAACGGTTTTAAGACTTGAAGACTAACATGAGTGCCCATGGAATGGGAAGGGGGTGTTTGCGGAGAGAATTCTTTTTTTCCCATTGATTTGAAAACTCAGTTTTCACTGAAAGCAGCAATTTCACTGAGAAATGGGATCCCTGATAATGGGTGAAATGAAGGGCTTCAAGTTCAAGTTGGGGTGGTGCAATCTTGTGTACTGCTTTCCCACGTTTTGCTGTGTGTACTCAATACTCCGTATCTCTTTTCATCCTCACATTCACACCCATACCTGGGTCATTCTTCAAAACTGGGCACGAAAGTGTGACATGGAAACCAAAAGTGAAAACCTTCCAAATAATAGCAAAAATCCTTCCAAATAATAGCTGAATCCAATATCCTATGAAGGTTTGTATGTTGTGCATATGTCAGAGTTGAACAAAATGAATTTCACTTCTTGAATTAGAACTTGGACAAATTGAGCAATACATTAGTATCACTCGTGTAACATGAAAATCAAAGACACATCCAGAACCTCATTTTAACATATAAAACAAGATTTTATTGATTACTGTTAAGCAGACAAGGTTATGACTTACAAGAAAAAACTGGAAAAATAAGTTGAAAAAAAGGTTGAAAAAATGTGTAAATTTTCACTTTTCCACATTAGCAAAAAATCATATAAGTAAACTTTTAATTTCTTTCTTGGGATAGCTTCAATGAATGTACTATTGCTAACATTCTTAATACACAGAGGGTACAATAATTATTTGACTTGCAATCAATAAAAGAAAGAACAAATTATCAGCATCGTAATGTGGAGACCAAATATGTGGGGCCAAGTTTTAAAGAATGACCCACCTATGCCTATCCTCATATCCAAACGCACATATATCCATACTTGTGACCTGTCATTACCTACCACTGACTACCTAACACTGGTGACCTGACACTGGTTACTTACCGTTTGATACTGACCGCTGGTTACCTACTGCTAGTTACCTACCATTAGTTACCTACCGATGACTATCTAACAAAGGTGACCTGATGCTTTTTACCTACCGCTTGTTACCTACCACTGGTTACCTACTGCTGGTTTCCTACCGCTGGTTACCTACCACTGGTTTTGTACCGCTCGGGTCCTACCGCTTGGTTACCTACTGCTTGTTACCTACCGCTTGTTAACTACCGCTTGTTACCTACCGCTGGTTACCTACCGATTATTACCTAACACTGGATGCTTACCGCTGGTTACCTACCGCTGGTTTCCTACCACTTTTTACCTACTGCGTGTTACCTACCACTGGTTACCTACCGCTGGTTTCCAACTGCTTGTTACTGACTGTTTGGTACCTACAGCTTGTTACCTACCGCTTATTAGCTATCGCTTGTTACCTACCGCTGGTTACCTACCACTGGTTTCCTACCGCTGGTTTCCTACTGCTTGTTACCTACCGCTTGATACCTACCGTTGGTTTCCTACCACTGGTTACCAACCGCTGGTTACATACCGTTAGTTACCTACCGCTGACTACTAAATGCTGATGATCTGTCGCTGGTTGCCTAGCACTGGGGACCTAACACTGGTTACCTACCGCTGGTTACCTACCGCTGGTTACCTACCGCTGGTTACCTACCGCTGGTTATGTACCGCTGGTTATCTACCACTGACTACTTAACACTGATGCCCTGTCTTTGGGAACTCACCGCCGGTGAGATTTCTGTGGCTGGTCATTTGCCACTGGCCAGTCGAGTCTCACATATCTTCATTTTGATTCACCATGAGCATTGCAATGCTGTTGATTTCAACTGACAGCCGCCTTCCCCCAACCCCCACTTCACCCCCCACCCAATCCACACCCCAACCCACACACGGAGACGTGCCTCAAGAGGGTTGGGGGGAGTTATGGGGTCCAGTTAATGGTTGGTAATCACCTCGACCAGTCCTCGAGGCAGGCTGTCTCAGACTAGTCTGCGGTTAACCTGCCACTGGTTACCGGCAGCCGGTCACCTTTGTCCGGCCACCTCCCGACTGGTTACCTCCTGCTACTTATCGCACTCCGTTAGCCCCCGCCCTCTGGCTACCACATCTGGTCATTTCCTGCTGGCTACCCCCCAGCCCAGCCCTCCCACCTCCCCCCCCCCTCCCGCGCTCCCTCCCTCCCGCCTCCCATTCCCACCGAGATCACATTAAGGCCCATTCGCGCCTAAAAGCTTCCTGCTTTACGGACAAAGCCTTTCTGGGGCGGATCAATTAAGAAGTCAATATGTCCGAGGCATTGCGGGGTAAGCCGACGGGGCGGGGAGGGCGGGGGTGGGCCGGGGAGGGTGGGGGTGGGCCGGGTGGGATGCGCCGGGCTCTGATGGGCCGGGGTGGGCCGGGGAGGGCCGGGAGGGCGGGCGGGGGGTAGGCGGGGCTAGGCTGGGCCAGGGTGGGGTGCGCCGAGCGGGGGCGGGCCGGGGAGGGCGGGTGTGCCGGGTGGGGGACGGGCGGGCGCGGGCCGGGCGGGCCTCCCGCATCGCCAGGAGCGTGTTCTGTACGCTCAGATTAGACGCCGAAGTGAGAAGCGCACGGCAAGGGCAGCGCCGGTGAGGTGGCGGGGGGCGAGCGGAGGACTGGGGGGGGGGGGGGGGGGGGGGGGGGGGGGATGGACGGGGGACTGCGACCGGGGGAAGGCGGGGGGAGCGCCGGTTAGGATGCGGGGGGCGGGGGACGAGAGATGGGGGCAGAGCGACGGGGGAAGGGGGAAAGGGGAGAAGGGGGGACTGGGGACGGAGGCGGGGGACAGGGGGACGGGGCAGGGGGGGGGGGGGGGGGGGGCGAGGGAACGGGACGAGGGACGGGGGACGGGAAGCGGGAGGACGGGGGAACGGTGGACGGGGGACAGGGGGACGGGGAGAAGGTGTTCGGCCGGGGGAGAGCGGAAGGGGCAGGGATGAAGCGGACTGGTGGTGGTGTGTGTGTGGAGTATGCATGTCAGATTGAGTGTGGCGAAGGGATGTGGGTGGGGGGTGAGTTGTGAGGGGAGGCACGTTGCGGGTAGCATTGGGGTGGGATAGGATGGTCTATGTCTGGGTGTGGGTGTAGGTGTTGAGTGGGTACGGTGTGGGTGTGGTGTGGGTGTGGTGTCGAATTAGTAGGGATTGTGAGTGGGGTAGGGTATGATGGTGTAGGTGTGGGTGTGGAATACATGGAGTGTAGATGTGGGTGTGGGATATGGGTGTGGGGTGTGGGTGTGGTGTGTGGAGCGTTGGGTGTAGATGTGGGTGTGGGGTGTGGAGTGTGTGTGTGGAGTGTGGGGAGTGGGATGTGGGTGTGGAATACATGGAGTGTAGACGTCGGTGTGGGGTTTGGGGTGTGGAGTGGGGGTGTGTGGAGTGGGGGGTGGGGACGTGGAGAGTGGGAGTGGGGTGGGGTGTGGGTGTGGAATACATGGAGTGTAGATGTGGGTGTGGGGTGTGGGTGTGGGGTGTGGAGCGTGGGTGGATGGTGTGGGTGTGGGCTGTGGGTGTGGTGTGTGTGGGAGTGTGGGTGTGGGGAGTGGGGTGTGGGTGTGGAATACACGGAGTGTAGATGTGGGTGTGGGGTGTGGGTCGTGGCGTGGGGGTGTGTGGAGTGGGGGGTGGGGATGTGTAGATTGGGAGTGGGGAGTGGGGATGTGGGTGTGGAATACTTGGAGTGTAGATGTGGGTGTGGGATGTGGGTGTGGGGTGTGGGTGTGGGGTGTGGAGCGTAGGGTGTAGATGCGGGTGTGGGATGTGGGGTGTGGGGTGTGGAGTGGGGGTGTGTGGAGTGGGGGTGGGGATGTGTAGAGTGGGAGTGGGATGTGGGTGTGGAATACATGGGGTGTAGATGTAGGTGTGGGGTGTGGAGTGGGGGGAGGTGGAGTGGGGGTGTAGATGTGGGTGTGGTTGTGGGGTGTGTAGTGGGGGTGTGGGGAGTGGGGTGTGGGTATGGAATACATGGGGTGTATATGTAGGTGTGTGGTGTGGGGTGTGGAGTGGGGGTGTGGAGTGGGGGTGTGGAGTGGGGGTGTGGAGTGTGGTGGGGGAATGGGGTGTAGATGTGGAATACATGGGGTGCAGATGTAGGTGTGGGGTGTGGGGTGTGGAGTGGGGGTGTGGAGTGGGGGTGTGGAGTGTGTGGTGTGGGAGTGGGGTGTAGGTCTGGAATACATTGGGTGTAGATGTAGGTGTGGGATGTGGGGTATGCAGTGTGGAGTGGGGGTGTGCAGTGGGTGTGTGTGGAGTGTGGGGTGTGGGGTGTGGGTGGGGGTGTGGAGTGTGGCGTGTGGGGAGTGGGGAGTGGGGTGTAGATGTAGGTGTGGGGGTGGAGTGGGGGTGTGGAGTGTGCTGCTGGGTGGGGCTGTAAAAGGCTACACAATGATGGCTGCGTCCGGTCGAGGGTGCACGACCTGGATGCCTGAGACGTGGTGAGGAAAAGGTGGTTTAGGATAACATGCTATGGCTTGGTATGTATATGTTAATATAATGTGTGTGCAGATTAAGTGTAGGTGAGTTTAGATATACCCATCATAATGTAAACAGCCTCCAAAGTTTCTTCACAAATCAAGCAGCATCGCTTTAGAATTTAGAAACAGTTTTGATCTGTTTGCCAACGCTGTCCTTTTGTTGTTTTTGCTTTTAAAACAAAAACCCTTGTACACTTCGACTAGTTGGCTGATGAGAGCTCAATTAACCATATCAGGTCTGCACATAGTACATCTGTCCTCGTGTGTGTGCCACTGGGAGCTATCGGCCAGATAACAACTTACCACGGGGAGCGGGGACTTCCATCTTCGTATATACCCTTGTATGAAGATAACCTCTCTCCAGTGTAATGCAAATGGAAATTAATAAGGAAAAAAAGGGGGGAAAATACAGCAAAAATGAATCGCCCATAAAATATGGATTTCTCTTTATATGTCCTACCGATAAGCTATAAGGACATTTTAATATCGCCGGTTGTAAAATCCCAATTATGGCGATAATGTTGGTTGGTGGAGTTTGAAGTTCTGACAACATCTACGGTCATATCACGACAGGTACCAACTTATGACAGTGTGCACTCATGACAACTTTATAGTGTTGCCCCATGGGGAAATCAGGCCACTCTTGCCATGACCTGATATCCTACTCAGTCGTATTATCCTGACCATGAGCTAACCAGTCCTTGCCCTATCCTATTAATGCCGATCGCTAGGCTAGGAAGCGATAAGCATCAATTATGAAGTCATCGATTTGACTCAACCGGAACCGAACTCTCGACCTTCCGCACGCGATGCCCGCGCTCTACCGATTCGGCCACCCCGCCCGGTGAATTATTGCGATAATAACGCTTTAGCAAGTTCCTCAAAGAGTATTACATATGCCACACACTATCTTAGTGCACACATTCACCACCAGAGGCCGGTCGGTAAAACCGCCACCAGATGGCGTGTCAGTGCCAGAATAGCCTGACGTTGCGTCGCTGCCTATCCGCCCCAACGACCGGAAGTAACCGTCAGGCTTTCCGGTTCCGGTCTCTCACTCGGCCGAGTAGCCGTTGTCAAATCTAAATAAAGAAGCCGGGGGAGAATGTGTCTTGGCAGCCACTCCCCGCCCCTGATGTGGCCATGTGCCGCCAAGGGCATGTGATGGATAGCATGAGTATTAAGCACTTATTGCTCGATATGGGGGAACTGAAGAATTCTACTTTTAGTTTTAAAATCCCACCTATATCTATAGCCTATATATATTGGTATGCAGGTATTGCAGATATAGCAATACCTCAGGGAGTTTAATGCCCCTCCCCTGCATTTGTAAACCACTGCCTTGTGGTACAGGTTCTTGAGAGAACCAAAGGCTAAGGGAGCAAACCCTAAACAGAAAACCATGTCAATGTGGCAGGATTAAGGGCGGTTGATGTATGGAACTCCCAACATCTCCTGACCAGCCACTGCAGGGACAGATAGTTTTGCGCCTGTTTTGACATGTTCTTGCCGGTGTGAAACCTCTATTTGCTCCCCGAGAGAGTGCCGCTGGTAACTTACAAAAGCCAGCAGCACTTCAACACTTTTGCAGGCAGCTTTCATGAAATGGAAGCCCGACTCATGGACGCAACTCTCACAGCAGAGAGCTAAATGGAGAGCGGCAGTCAAATAATGAAAGCAGTCTTTGTCGCATCGTGACCAACAGCATGATAATGATGATGATATATATATATACATGTATATGTGCATATTATAACATATGTGCATAATATAAACATATATCTGCATATATATCAGACACATTTGATCAAACTATAGATATTATGGCCTTACGCCAACAATGGTAACAATTCTAACACCATGCATGATCTTTTAACTAAAGTAAAATAAGAAGCGATCTTAGCCTTCTTGAGGGCTGCCGGTCTATCCCGTGTTATATAGTCCTGTGTTAAAACATTTTTTACGAATTCTGGAAGAACGATATTTCCAACTTTTATCTAGAATTGTACCTATCCTCAATTTTGTTTTTATCATTGTGAGCATTGAACTTCAAAAGTGTCTCTCGACACATAGTTGAGTATGTGCTTTTACATTCTGTGTAAAACTGATGGCCCAATAATAATATGACAGAATAAGGTTTCAACACTTCTGGCCATGAAGGGGTGCCGACACAGCATTAAGCAATCACCACTAACTAACTAAAATATATGCATATATAGTTCAGGGATATTTATACTGGGTGTGGTAGCTGAATCGGTAGAGCGCAGACTTCCTGTGCGGAAGGTGGGGAGTTTGAGTGCCAACCGAGACAAACTAATGACTTATAAAATTGATAACTGTCGCTACCAAGCCTGCCGCTCAGCAATACTAGGATATGGCAAGGACTGATTAGCACAGCATCATGATAATGTGATTGATTGGGAAATTGGATCATGTTCTCAGCAGCTGGTCTCCCCGTGGAGTGATATTATAAAGTTGCCATGAGTGCGCACTGTCAGTACCGGTTCTGATATGACCTTAGATGTTGCCAGGAGTTAAAACTCAAGTAATATAAAGCTGTGTTTGTGCATTCCCTCTGTCATGAGAAAGATGCATCAGATTATATTGAGAGACATTGAAGACGGCCTTCCCTGTTGACAAAGCTTAAAACCATGAATGCTCTATCAATAAGGCATGTATGTAGATAGATGTGTGGATGTGAACAGATGACGTTGGTTGGTTGTTGTTTTACGTCCTAGCAACAGCTAAGTTAATACCAGGATGCATACCAACTTGTCATCATCATCATCATCATGTTGGTCATGATGCAACAAAGACTGCTTTCATTACTTGACTGTCGCTCTCCATTTAGCTCTCTGCTGTGAGAGTGATGTCCATGAGTCGACATTTCATAAAAGCTGCCTGCAAAAGTGTTGAAGTGCTGCTGGCTTTTGCAAATTACCAGCGGCACTCTCTCGGGGAGCAAATAGAGGTCCCACACCAGCAAGAACATGTCCAAACAGCCGCAAAACTATTTGTCCCTGCAGTGGCTGGTCTGGATATATTTAATGACAACTTTATAGTGCTGCCCCATTGGGACAGCAGGCTGCCAGCACCATGACCTGCTATCCCACTAAGTCACATTATCCTGACATAGAGCCAACCAGTCCTTGCCATATCTTGCTAATGTTGAGTGCCTGGCTAGGAAGCAACAAGTATCAATTTTTAAGTCATTGGTTTGACTCTAACAAAATGGTAGACGGACACTCAACTCATTCGGCCATCCCGTCTGTTCCCGGGGTGACGAGGTAGGTGTCAGTCTCTGAGGGAGTGTCTGGGTGTGAGTGTTACTGTGTGTGTAACACCTACAGGTCTGAGTGTGTGGCTGTGGCTGCAATTCTACACACATGAGTGTACTGGTATGGCCTCTGTATTGCGTGTGTAGTATTTCCCAACTCTATAGGTAATGTATTAGAAATAGCACGTACAATGACAGCATTGACAAGGATGATACCAGTTTGAATTGACAAGACTATTTATCTCAGCTCAAACAAGATATGATTGATGTGTTCCCTTGTCATATCCATCTTCCTGTATGTTTGTGAATCGTAGGAGAGGTCCAAAGAATAAAACAAACCGTGGGAATTAGATGATACTGCAATAGACTACACATCTCATGACCACGTTACCAATGAGGAAGTCTATGCCATGGTTCAGCAGACAACTGAACCACACACAATTGCAAAGAGATGCAAACCTCTGTGGTATGGCCACATTTCCAGTTCATCAGATCTGGTCAGAACCATCTTACAATGTACAGTGAAATGGGAAAGAAGACAAGGCAGACATAGGAAGAGGCAGAAAAACGACATCGGGGATGAATAGAGAGGCCTGGAGTTTGGCAAGTCTCAGAGGGTAGTGCACTGAAAACTGGAGAACACTGGTTGCAAAATCATCGGTGGTGCCCTGATGACCCCTGTCGTTAAGGGATTAACGATGATGATGATGATGATGATGATGATGATTAGCGGAAATAGGATTATGTGACCTCAGCTGGTGTATGTTATATTTATACAAAATATATAATTGAGGAGGAGGGCATTCATTGCATTGCAGACTTATGTGTGCCCTGAGGGAGCCGCTCTCTAATTAGTTCCCCTTATTGTAAACATATATCTCTAAATTCATAACATACGCACGCATTGTTCCTGCCACAGCCATCCCCCGAGTGCATAGCGTCATTGTGGAATCTGCAATCTGCAATCCCTGCTGCACCCGGAAATTACTGCCCATGAGTAGAGCCTGTAATTATCTAGTATGTGTCTGCACTGTGGGGTTATGATCCATTAGTCTGTCAGGTTATTGTCCATTAGTACCCACTTTGTCTCTGCACAAGGGGAGAGCGGGGGTTTAGTCCCAATAAGTGTGAGTGACGTCGTAGGCCCGGTATAGGCTTCATCACCAGCTTACACCCCCATCCCCACCCACTCCCCACCCCACCACATCTTCCCACGTCCCCCCCACATTCACCCACGTCCTCCCCACCTCCTCCTCATTCCCCCACCTCCACCCCCACATCCGCACCCACCCCCACCTCCACCACAAACACCACCTCCACATCCCACCTCCCCCGCTACCCCCTCCCCCTCCCCCTCCCAGACCTCCAACCCCCCACCTCCTACCCACCTCTTCCTCACCTCTTCCCCATCCCCCATCTCCACCCCCATCTGCAACCCCACATACGCACCCACCTCCACCAGCCCCACTTCTCCACCCCCACCTCCCTCCCCCCACCTACTCAACCTCCTCCCCAACCCAACCTCCTCCCCAACCCAACCTCCTTCCCTCCCCTGTCACGCCCCCACCACACACCACCTCCATCTCCATCCCCCACCTCCAGGCACATATACCACCCCATATCCCACCTCCACCTCCATCCCCCACCTCCCAATCCACCTCCACTCACACACCCACCCCACCTCACCACCCCATTAACATCCCTACCTCCACTACCCCCACCACCCACACCCTCACCCGACAAACATCCCTACCTCCACCACCACCACACACCCACACCACACCCCCAACCACCACCACCCATACAATGAGCCGCTCAGAGCAGCTGACTCCCCACACCTGACGACACCATTAGGCGATTGCCAACTGATTCAATTTTTCTGCCAGCCTCTGGACTTAGTGAAATTAGGCGATTGTTGTGCGGATTAGCTGTAGGTGAGTTAACGGGAACTCGGGCCTCCTGATCTGCTTATTATATTGGCTTAAGCTAAGATTCCTTACACGCGGTATGCGACATGTGAATGCGAAGGCAAATGTGGCAACAAATCAAAAACCATGTAACGGAATAGTGGTGCTTCCATACGTCCGAATGCAAATGCAAATGCAAATGCAAATGCGAATGCGAATGCAGCAACTGAACCGGTCCATGGACCGATCGGTGCGGCATGCGAATCTGAATACTGGTGTGTTTGCCATAGAAAACAGTTGTGAGAAACCTGACACTATGTGTATGTGTGGGTGTGGGTGAGGGAGGTGTTATGTCAGGGTGGGTGGCATGCCGCTGGGACTGGAGGTAATTAGATATGTTCATGTAGTGTGGATTTCCAGCTAACTACTTGCAGATGAGTGGGCTTTGTAAATGGTACTTTGAAGCACACTTTATACGAATATAATTAAAGTTGTTACTGTAAAGATCAAACCAAATTGCTGCATGCCGCATGCCACATGCCGCATGCTGCATGGGTGGAATCAACCCATTTGCATGATGCATGATGCATGCCGCATTCACATTCACATGCCGCATACCACGTATAAGGAATCTTAGCTTTAGTAGCGCGGCAATTGTTCTCGTCTGAAAACTATCGTTGGTTTTGTTAAAGCTGCCTTTAAAAGCATCAAATTTGTGAAACCAAGACACTTACTTCCCTAGGCGTGATCCTACATTCCCAACTTAGATGCTGATGCAATAATTGAAGAGTTCTTTTCCAAAACGTGATAAGCGCCAATCTAAAAAATGAGCTTGCATTCCCAGTACAAAGCTTGTAGATTGTGCTTTGGAAAAGAGCTCTTTATATAATTACATAAAGAGCTTTTTATATCAAAATAAAACCATTTTGTCCGACTTTGAAGACGACGGTGTCGTCCGTTTTGCTCAATCCCGGTATTGGCAGTTTTCCATTGACGGGTTCCTGGTGCAATTGGCTGCAGTAGGCACAGTAAGCCTTTGGCATTGCTGGTAGTTAGAATCACAATTGAAGCAATCCGGGCAGATGTAGTCGCCGGTCATAGAACGGTGGTAGAACGGTGGTAGAAATTCACCGAATTTTCAAATGCGAGAGTCTAGGGCTACACTGCCCGGTTGGATCGAACTAACGCAGCCAGCAGGCGCCTGCAGGGAATATGGTGAGCAGGGTGCCACCTGCTAATTCGGCCGCAAACTATCCTGCGAGTTCCCCCCTGAGAGGCCAGGGGGCAGCACGGTGCATATTCGGTTACATCCGCATATACTAGTATATAGGTGGGTATGAAGAGCTCTTTATATCAAAATACAAGTTGCATGGTTTTATTTTAAATATCTCCAACACTAACCCTTAATAATTAATAGGCGTTATTTCAAATTAAAGTCAAGTAAATTATAATGAAAACCCTAATGAATGTTCTTTCATTAATGGTTTTTTTTCAAAACCAGCAGACCGTGCAACTTTAATATTGCCTTTATTTATATATTAACATATTTCTAAAACGACCAGACTGTGCAACTTTAAGATAGCCCTCATTTGCATATTTATAGAGCGAGATATGTCCTTAACGGTTTGATTATATGTATATATATATATATACATATATATGTATATTAAAAAACTAAGCACATCTAAGGCTAAATCGGAGTACATAGTCTTTCATTTGATATGGCCGGTTCATGTAGCTTATTGTAAATAGAAATACAATTGCATGCTATCATAAAGGATAACTAAAAAACATTGAACCGTGGCAGTGTTTGTCCAGCACACAAATCAATAGCAAGAGTGTTGTTAAAACATGCAAATGCTTTCACCCTGCCATGTTTATTTATGAAGTCTTGAAACACATCCCTTTGTGCTGTTCCCGCCATTACTACACAGACACTAGTAGGCGGTGACAAAAACACTAGCAAAATGGGATTTTATTTTATTTCTATTTAATTGTGAGGATCTTCCTGCATTGAACATCCACTTCAACTGCTGTGAACAGCCAGTAATGTAATTTAGTACCCACATAGTACCTAGTTAGTCCCCTCATTCTACACACGTAGTAGAAGCTTCGGAATACACATTTAATAGAAGATGGTGAAAGTGTATGAACTATTCACGGCCAATTGCAACTCCACGCCGATAAGGAAATCTAATCCTTCTATACGGCTATGGTGGGACGATGCCAATGCTTTTTTTTCTGTTTCTTGAAGATTTATACTGCCTATCATAGATAAGTCTGAATAGACTTGTTTTCACCATTAGACAGTTTGTTGATAGAAAGCCTGAGTCTACACTTTTACCGACCCAAGGGATTTTTAACCTCCCACACCACATAGACATGGTATGAGAGCAACTGGCCTTTGATGACGCTGTAAGTTATACACAGCGGTGGAAATCCAAATTGGCAGAGATGGGGGGGCATGGGGAATTGAACCACCTACCTTCAGATTAGGAGTCCGACCTGGAAAAAAGTCAGACACTCCAACCACGCCACCACAGAGAACACCACAATCTGCTCAATATTAACTACCAGTATTACATGCTAACTCATTTTTGTATCCAATTATCATTAAAATAGTTAATTTAGTACTCAATTAGTAGGCCTATCCTATTTTCATTCAAACACCTCATTTAGTATTCATTGTTTACCCGATTATCATTCAAATACCTATTTAGTACCCATTTTATACCCAATTATAATTCAAATACCTCATTTAGTACTCATTTAGTACAGAATTATCATTCAGCTACTTAAGTTAGGACACATTTAGTGCCAAATTGTCATTCAAATACCTCATTTAGTACTGAACAATCATTGAAATACATTTAGAACTAATCTAGTACCCATTTCCAATCAAATACATCACATAGTACTAACTCATTTAGTACTCAATTATCATTTAAATATATCATTTAGTATCCACTTAGTATTCATGTAGTATTCGTGTAGTATTCATGTAGTATTCATTTAGTATTCATTTAGTATTCATTTAGTATTTACTTAGTGTTCATTTATTATTCATTATAGTATTCATGTAGTATTCATGTAGTATTCATTTATTATTCATTAGTATTCATTTAATATTCATGTAGTATTCATGTAGTATTCATTTGCTATGATTTAGTATTCATTTACTATTCATTTTGTATCGAATTATCATTTAAATACATCATTTAGTACTCATTTATTCCCAAGTATCATTCAAATACCTTCTTAAATATTCATATGGTATTAAACTATCATTCACATACATCATTTATGATTCATTTAGTACCCAATTATCATTCAAATGCATCACATAGTACCATATGTTATTCATTTAATAGTCACATATTGATCATTGATCAGGTGGTTCTATCTTAATAAAAAAGTGTTCATTATCTGCTGACAATTCACATTAATCATTTAGTGCCTCTCGCCAACGCATATTTTTTTTTGTAAATATAGTTTATTCATTGAATAAAGTCTTTTGTCAGCGCCGTGGCACTGGTCTTCCAGCCATGTGACAATACAGTTATTTACAATATATGCAGCTAGCCCAAATCAGCTGAAATAACAATATCAAACATTCAAAGACTTACATATGGTATAGTTTGACAATTCACATACAAAAATAGCAGTTATATGTTGTATTCCTACACACTTGATACATACATGTGTATTGATTAGACCTAGTTGATTAGCATAGTTTTCCTTCATAGGTTTGTATGCCTACTATGTTGTGAATTGCAAAACTATCATGTTGTTGGAGTTAACATTTTGAGATGGAGTGAGTGTTAGTAGAATGGTTTGTATATTCTGTTAGATAGAGTGTGGCTAGCTTATAGGGTTATGTTTAAAAGTTAATACCTCCGGTGTGTTTTTTGACTACATGAAGTAGTTTGAGTAAGTAGGTTGTTAGTAATGATGGGATAAACAATGCTTGGAGGATTGTATGTTTCAGTCATTTAGTAGTCTAGTACAGACTTTATTAGTGTCTATGTTTGTACAAAGACCCTATAATACCAAGACAGCTCACTCAGCCTGTACTGTGTAATCAAAATGATCAAACCCACTCTTGGTGTGCTGGCTGTTCCCCCGGCTAAACAGATGCCATACTATATGCACAAATGTATATATGAATGTGAAAGCTGTGTGGCGATGGCGACGAGGACGATGATGATGTGTGCCTGTTCATAGCAATCCGATATTGATGTGTATTCACGCTTACCCGCCTCATGCATGATATAACCATATGTGTTTACATGTGAAACACCAACCAGCAGCTGGGTCGTTCAAACCCACCACAAGGTGGCACCGCAAAATTTACATCACATGAGAGAGATAGGGAGTGAGCCGTCCCAGTACCATAGGGCCCCCGGTCTATAGCAACACTACCAGACTGATACACCTTTCCGAATTTGCTGGGCAAATAATTTGTACGGTGGATAACTTGGTTTGTTGGCAGCAGGCAAAGGAGCGCGTGGGGTGGTGGGAGGGGGTAGGGTGGCCATAGGTGCTTATAATAGATAGTTAATTAAATATGGCGACCTCATCACTAGGCCTGTAGAAGGGCCCGATTGGCTTGGTGAATTCTTACCAGGTTCTTGAATTCTAGTTGTGTTTGTGCATGTATAATTCTGACTGGGAGTTTATTCCATAATTTGCTGCCTTTGTAGATAGGGGCTCTTGTCAGTCTATTTGTGAGTGGTTTAGGAACTTTGAGGAGTGTAGCATCCCCCTGCCTGGTAACTCTGGTAGTATGGTCTATGTAGTTTTCATCCTTGGCTCTGATAAACATAAGAGATAGCAGATGTGCATCTCTCCTTTGGCTCAGGTATGTGATATTAGATTTAGTGTGCATCTCATTCACTGGGAGAACTTTGCCCCTATATACTGTTCTAAAGCTCGGTTTTGAGTTCTCTGTAATTTATTTTCTTGCTGTTTGTTAAAAGGCCATAGATTAGATCAGTATAATCTATTATTGGCAGTATAGTTGCCTTATACAGTTTTAGCGCTGTGTTCTCACTCATGTAGCATCTTATTTTTCTAAAGGTTGTCATTCTCATACCTAGAATTTGGTTCAGCCTCGATAGTTGCTGGTTCGCATTCAGTGTAGAGTCAAGTGTGGTTCCTAAGTATTTGTACGAGTTCACTTCTCTTAGCACTGCATTGCCTATACATAGCTCTATATTTTGCGTGTGCGATTTTCTAGATTTTGTTCCAAATATCACATATTCTGATTTTTGTGTGTTTAAGGTAAGTCTGTTATCAGCACACCAAATATTGACCTTTTTTAACACCTTGTTTACCATAGTAGCTGCCAGAATAATGTTTTTATTGTGCACTGTGAGGACAGCATCATCCGCAAAAAGTGTGAAATTAGCACTGGTAGACAGCAATGGTAAGTCATTAATAAATATCAGAAAGAGGAGTGGTCCCAAAGTGGAACCTTGGGACACTCCTGTTCTGACAGTTCTCGTGGAGGATTCTGTATTATTAATTTTTGTGACTTGTTGTCTATTGTTTAAGTAGTTGGATATGAACCTACATGATCTTTTTCCCAGTCCAGCTCTTTTGATCTTACATAGCAGGATTTTGTGGTCAATTGTATCAAAGGCTTTCTTGAAATCAAGAAAAACAGCTATTGTAAGCTCACCTCTGTCTGTGCTAATCAACAATTCATCTATTAATGAGGCAAGTGCCTTAGTCGTCGACCTTTCTTTTCTGAAGCCATTTTGTTGGGTGGCTAAATAGTTAGTGTCCTCAAGAAATGTATTTATTTGGTCATGAATTATCTGTTCAATTATTCTGCCAGGGAGAGGTAGTATGGATATAGGTCGCAGTTCATTACAGGACTTTGGGTTACCTACCTTGGGTATAGGGGTAACTGTTGCTCTCTTCCATTTTTCTGGGAAAATTCCAGTAGTAATTATGAGGTTGTATAGGTATGTAAATTCATCTATCAGAGCCTTGATGGTGTCCTTGATAAGAAGGTTGAACTGATGTCCTTCATGCCTGAAGGTTTGAATGGTGATAGATTTTGTACTTTGGTAAGGATCTTGTCTTTTGTTGTTTCTATGAGATCATATCTATGTTGGTTAACTACAACCTTATAGTTTTCCTGGACATCATCTTTTGGTTGAAATTTTTGGCTAGGTTAGCTCCTATAGCAACAAAGTATTTGTTGATCTCTTCTGCTAGTTGAATATCAGGTATTGTTTCACCAGTACTGTCATTTATTAGATTACTGATTTTTGGCTTGGGATCAGGCTCTATTTGATCTAGTTCATACCAACATTTCTTGGGGTCTTGGTTGTGAATGATGGCTTGGTCAAGATAGTACCTTGATTTTGCCTTTCGAACCTCAGTCCTGGCCTTTCTAGTTAAGCATTTTGCTATGAATGCATCCCCTGGGTCTTTGGTTAATTCAGCCTTTTGGCAAAAGTAGTCCCGATCTCGTTGTAGTTCTTGTAATTCGTGATTTAAGTACTTAGCTGTGCTTTTTCTTATTCTCAGTTCAATCATTGGGCAAAGTTTGTCAGCAGCTCTATCAAGGATAGCTTCTAACATGTCCCAGCACTTGTTCGGATCTTGCTCATAAAATATTTCATTGGTAGCAAATCCCCGTAATGTGGTTGAAAGGTCCTCATAGGTGCAGTTTCTATATGAGCGGCCCCAGTGTGATGTGGTTTGTTTGTCATTCCTTGGTTTTTTTTTTATTATATAAATAGGTTTGTGATCACTTATGTTGTAGTTGAGGATACCAGATGTAGTACAATATTTTATATTTATAAAAGCCAGGTCAATTGTTGTATTTGAGGTTTGTGTGCTTCTAGTAGTTTTGTTAATCATCTGTTGCAGTTCATGTTCTGTGGCAAATTGTCTCGTGATATTAGCTGATGGTTGATTTTTTTGCATTGTAATCTGCATTGTAATCACCAATGAGAAGAGTTTCATATTTGTTAATGTCTATAATTTGTTTCATGGTTGAGCTTAGTAGGTCAAAAGCTTCCTGCATATTCCCAGTTGGGGGCCTATATACATTACCTATTAGAATTTTCTTTGTGTGTGGTCTGGTGATGACTGCCCACTGTAATTCCAGAGTTCCATTTGAAATATTGTGGTTGGCATACTTTTCAGTGTCTATTTGCAGTGTGTCTTTGCAGTAGAATCCTCGGCCTCCACCAGCTTTGACTTGGCCATTTGGAAGCTTTGTTTGCCTGTCAAATCTTAGGAACTTGTACCCTTGAATTGATATCAGCTTTTCCTCAATGTGGCTGTTTAGCCATGTTTCTGATACTGTAAAAATATCAAGTCCTGACCATGGCAGGTCCATTCTTAGTTGTTCAATTTTATGGGTTAGACTACGTACATTAAGGTGTCCTATTTTAAAGCCTGGCAGACCCTTCAGGTCGTTCAGAGGAAGTCTGGCCAGTAATTGCCCCCAGTTGTGGTCCCAACGCACTCAAACCTAAGAACCACTGTCTCCCCAGTAAATACTATTACTGCCCTGTCTGTTGCCAGCACAAGATTAGTTATGAAAGTTAAAGTTGGTATGCCACCCGCAATGGAATAAAGTAATAATGTCATATCGATGACTATTTTCCAAGTAATTGACTGTTGCATAGAGTGAGTATAAGTTATATTGGTAGGTGGGGGTGAGTTAATGATTTGGACATCCGTTGCTGGAGTGTCCGTAGATATCAAGGCCGTCTGTCTCATGAGTTAGGAGATGTAATATTATCTGATCGGTTTGTGACTGTGTAGCATGCTCGCAAGGAGTAGCAACCAAACATCACCCACAATAGTTGTAAGGATGATATCATGCATCGTTAGGTAGTGCAGTGTAGAGTAATTATAAGTATCAACATGCTGTTAAAAGTACCAGCATGCCTCTTACTAACTAAAATATGCAGCATGACACCAAGTGCATCACCCACATCCCTGCAATTCACATGGTCAACAGTGATAGGTGCCATGTCATACAAAATATCAGGAGTCATGCAGATACTATTTACAACCTTTCAGCATCATGCCAAGCCACTGCAATTGATGTGTTCTAGGATATATACTTCTGTCAATGTAGTTGACAACAGTGACAAAGCAATGATAACTGATTTCTGTGTGTTGATTAACCACAGGTCACACATAATGACAATATTTCTGCGCACACTCACTATTGTCAACATAGTCAATACTGAAACCCAGCACTTTGCATGATCTGGATGAACATTAATCAATTCCAGATACTCAAAACCACCGGACCATGCAACCTTAAACAATTACAAAGCAACACAAAAAATGACAATTGATTACTCCTTTGTGTGGCAATCGATCACAGGTCACACAGACAATAGTACCAAAAATAATGACGATTGATCACACTGCTGCGAGGTGATCAACCCCAGGTCACACATGACAACCATACCCGGATACATTTTAGTCAGCCTTGAGACCTAGCATTTTATGTGATCCATATGAGCATCAATCAATACCAGGATAATCAAACTAATGGGTATGGGTTACATTTTCGGCTGTAGGTTGGAAAGCATGCCTCAAATCTGAGGTGAATAAAGCTTAATACCACAGGTTACAACACAATGACAATTGATCACATTGTTGCGCGGTGATCAACCCCAGGTCACACATGACGACCATATTTGGATACATTTTAGTCAGTTTTGAGACCTAGCATTTTATGTGATCCACACGAGCATCAATCAATACCAGGATAACAAAACTAATGGGTATGGGTTACATTTTCAGCCGTAGTTTGGAAAGCATGCTTCAAATCTGAGGCATATTATATTATATTTAGAATACTCATTTTGGCAAAACATCTACCCTTTTTCGGCAAGTAATAAAATAGTACTGGCAGAAGCAGACAACATGTTGTCTAAGCAGACGACAAGCTAAAACTGTGGTTTCTTTTGTCTGGATCTACTCTGTGAATCAGGCGAGAAAACAACGGGAAGTTTACAACGAATTAAACAGTTCGACCCGTATAGCATGGGACAGCTTTTGAAAGCCATCTATGAACATTTAATCAACCAATAAAAGAAATAGCCGTCCTCCATAATCAAGATTTTGAAAGTGAGGTTTTCCAACAAAAGGAAGTTTTCACTTTCAACCTTTCTTCTGCTCCAAAGGAGGTGTGGGTCTTTCAGTTGTTTGAGTTTTACGTCCTAACAAAACTCAGGTCACATCAGGATGAGTACCGACTTGCAACATCGTACACTTTATGGTGACTCCATAATGGTGCCCCCACCATACTAGCAGCACCATGACCCAATATCCTACTCAGTCACATTTATCCCGACAACCAGCCAAACAAATCCTTGCCCTTTCCTAGTAATGGTGAGGGCCAGACAAAGTAGCGACAAGTATAAGTTTTGTAAGATTCAAACCGGGTGCGGTAGCCCAATCGGTAGAGCGCAGATTTCCTTGGCGGAAGGTCGGCAGTTCGAATCCCGACAAAGTCAAACAAATAACTTACAAAATTAATACTTGTCGCTACCTAGCCTGGTAACGCTCGACATTACTAAACAACAGAGCAAGGACTGGTTAGCTCAATATCAGGATAATGTGACTGAGTGGGATATCCGACCATGATGCCGGCGGCCTGATCTCCAAGTGGGGCAGCACTATAAGGTCACCACGAGTGTGCACTATCACAAGTCGATACCCATCCTGATAATGACCATGGATGTTGCTAGTACGTAAAGCCCCCCAACAAACAAACAACCCAAAAACCTGTATGATTCAACCTGGGGAGAAGGCGCTCTACCCAATGTACTCTCCCGTCCGGTCAGGAATCAGAAGGAGTAGGATCACCAGAAAACAAAGGGCGGCGAGACAACCTGAGCTGGGCCTTGTCACGGGCCGGGCTTTCTGCAGACAGGTAGACAGACGCCTTCTGTTGGCGGTTAATGATAGCCGGGAGGCCGGGCGGGGAATGCTATGGAGACGGCCTCTCCCCCCAACCACATCCAACCCTAGTAATTAGAGAATGCCACACACACTCTCCAAGCGTGGGCGCAATTCCGACTGTACTGTAAGCTCTTAAAGTTGCATAGTCCGATGGTTTTTGAGTTTCTGTCATTTTCTGAGATAAATATATTAGGTTGATTGCTATAACCTACCTTATTTTAGTTTGATATAACTTTAATTTAAAATGCCACTCTTTGAGATATTTCAAGTGCAAACAACCATGCAAAATTAAGTTTGGCAAGCACACCAAAACACGGTAAGCTTCTGTAGTCACCGGTTCAATTAAATTGCCCCATTATGCCCTTCTTATGTGGTGACAAATGTTTAATAACTGCACCAGTATCTAAGGTAGACATGTAGAATCAAATCTAGATAGTTGTTTGGATTTTGACAATTTGATGTTTTCATCGGACTATGCAGCTTTAAGTGAAACAGTATCTAAGGTAGACATGTAGAATCAAATCTAGATACTTGTTTTAGTTTTGTAAATGTGTTTTCTTCGGACTATGCAGCTTTAATCCCATTGTCAATAACAATACTTTAGTGCTGAACGCGTTATAATAGTGAAGTCAGAATCTACCTGGCCTTTAATAAAACAGGGTCACGTGACTGTTGGACATTTATGGCAGACTGTTGATTCCATATTAGATTTTAGTGTAAGATGGAGAGATTAGGCCGCATGTTTACGGTTGGCAACATTTAAGGTCATATCAGGACGGGTACCAACGTGTGACAGTGCGCACTCATGGCGGCTTTATAGTGCTAACACTGCCGTAAAATATTCTGATTTACGGCATCGGGGGAATGCAAATGTTCTATTACTAAACAGGTGTACGTGACCAAGCACGTGTATGTATATATATATGTAGGTGATGGTGGTGCCTGAGTGGGTGTAACCGCACTCAGGGCCTACCCCCTCCCCCTCTGCTGGGTAGGATCACCACACTCAGGGTCAAGGCACGTGGTGGCAAGGGGGGGGGGCACACAGCTTGGTGGTGGTGGGCAGAACCATGGGGACCAGGAATGCTGGATCCCTATTGGTAGGGCCAAGAATGCTTGATTCCCATTGGGGGAATAGGGTGGGGTGATACTCTACAATGAACCCATGTACCATATAAATAATAAACCACAGGGTTTGACTCTCTCTCTCTTCCTTTACACTTGATACGCTTCCTTTCTCTTTGTCTGTATTGATTTCACTATAGCCTGCCTACACAACCACATATTTGAGTCCTAGTCTTTACACTGCTATATGGGGCAGACAAGTCAATGCATCACTCCTTCCCTGCCTATATATGTTCTCAAATTGGGTATATATATACAGCCATTCACTACATTTTTAGTCTCTATTGCCATGAAATATTTCATTTTATTTCCTTAATAAAACAAATGGCTAATACAAATAATGTGTATACTAAGGAACTGATCTTCAAACCATGCGTTACTGCAGATTTTAAATAATTCTTTGTACCTTATGCGGGCTTATTTCCATTAAACATCAATTCAGAAAGCAACTGCGTATAGCATTGGAAGGGAATGCTCTTATCGGCAGTACATTATATGTCAGCGACAAGGCTTATCTGTAGGGATGTCGCTGTGTATATATAAATATCTGCACTGCCTCGGCTTCCAAATATTATCTCCAATCCCCATCCTGATATGACCTTCAACGTTGCCAGGATGTCAAACTCCAACAAACCAACCAAACTATATCCAATGAGTACCCGATGCAACGCACTTCTCCGGGATTGGTTTATTCTGCTTGTAGTTCAGGCACATGGATTTTTTTAAATATTTGATATGAGTCCTCATCAGGCGGTGTCTGTCAATAACTGGATATGCAACAGCATAGCTCCAGGTTCTGTGACCTCTCCTCCTCCAGTAACCTTCCCGCAGGTGTCCGTATGACCTTCTCTTCCATGACCTTCTCGTCCCTGACTTTCTCGTCCATGACCTTCTCGGATATTACTTCCTTCAGTAAAGGTTTTCTGGGCTATGACTTCCTCCTGTATATATTTGACCTAGTTGTATGTGACCTACTTGTATGCCACTTATATATTCCACAGTTCCGCTGGTCCATCGGTGAGGACTGAAGCTGCGACTCATCACGCCGGGTCGCAGCTTCAGTAGACACATTGGAAGGTGGTGGAGGTGAGGATGAATACACATTACACCATGATACATGACTTTGTATTTGATTAAATCAAATATTTGCTAGAACAGTTTCAGTGCAATCTGCATTAGAAACCAAAAGCTCTGTCACACCTCGCCGGATTGGGGAAACAGAAAAAAAAAAAAAAAAGTCCATTGATATCCGACAAAGTCTGGTTTGTGTCCATTGCATATCCATTGCATATCCGTTGATATCCGTTGATATCTGTTGATAGCTGGCTCGATCCATTACAAGTTTTGGGCATGCACAAAACTTGTAACGGATTGCGCCGGACTGACGTATGCAGTTATTATCCATTACCATCCATTCCCTGTCCGTTCCCCGTCCATTACCATCCGTTCCCCGTCCGTTCCCCATCCGTTCCCCGTCCGTTCCCCATCCGTTCCCCGGCCATTCCCCATCCGTTCCCCGTCCGTTCCCCTTCCGTTCCCCGTCCGTTCCCTGTCCGTTCCCCGTCCATTCCCCATCCGATCCCCGTCCGTTCCCCATCTGTTCCCCGTCCGTTCCCATCCATTTCCATCCGTTACACATCCATTACACGTCCATTGCCCTTCATTATAGTTCTGAATTGTCCATTGATCATTAGATATGTTATCAACCGTTACCGTCCATTACCCCTCTGTTACCATCTGTTACCCATCCGTTATCATCCGTTACATAATCGATACACTTCAAATCCGAATCACACCAGACTAGAAAATGTGTGTCCGGCTCTATCCGTGTACTCATTCTGGCGAGGTGTCACATGGGCTTAATGTATGGTAATACTCACGCCATATTTGGTTATATGTGCAATGGGAGTTTAAGGTATTAATTCTATAGTGAAGGATAGGGCAGGGACGGCTACCAAACCTAAGTCTGTCAGTCAGCTGTATGTAGCTCCGACCCAACATTGTATTGCCCTCCCCTTCGGTTTGTGACAGAAACCCTTCGGTTTGTGACAGAAGCCCTTTCGGTTTGTGACAGAAGTTCTTCGGTTTGTGACAGAAGCCATTAGGTTTGTGACAGAAGCTCTTCGGTTTGTAACAGAAGCCCTTCGGTTCGTGACAGAAACCCGTCGGTTTGTGACAGGAAAACCTTCGTTTTTGTCAGAAACCCCTTGGTCTGTGACAGCAACCCTTCCTTTTATATCAGCAACTGTTAGGCTAAAATCGGCAGGGGTTAAAGAAGTTCGGCAGTAATCACACTGATGAGCGTAAAGACAGGCATGGAGTTAACTGAGTGCGCGCACAACAATGGAATCGGTAATAGGTCAACAACAACAAACATAAAAATCCTTCTATATGTATTTATGTTTTAAAAAAGGCATAAAGCAGCCCTAATATGCCCCCCCTAACTCAGCCAGGGGGTGGGTCTCTCAACAATCGACACTTTTTCTTTAGGTACATTAGTTGATTAAGCGGGGGGAAATTTCAATTGTGGACAATTGGTCTTCCTCATTCCACAACTCCTTGCTGTATCCTAGAAATGCGAAACGCCCAGGCTAGGTAGGGGCGAGTATAAATTTATAAACTTGATCTAGCTGAGGTGAAAGAAGAAATATAAAGAGCTAAGTGGATTGAGAGTATTTATTTTCTCTTGACAAGTAAATATAGCCTTATCATACATATAACAGTTTTTCGCAGCAGGATGATCAATACGGCGAGAGAGATAAGTGACAAGAACTGCCGGTGGTGGCGCCACCATAGGCCAGCATGCCACAATTAATCAACATTTGTCCGTAATTGGACCTTAATATAATATAAGCAGAATGGTAATAATAATAGGAAAACCTCATACCGATGATTTATACCTGTATGTTTATATACTAACTATAAGTCATTGGTTTGATTCAGCCAGGGATTCGAACACAGGCGTTTGAATCCCACGACTTACAAAACCAGGAGGCGGGCGCTCAACCCATTTGGCCATCCCATCTGGTTACGGCAACGAGCTTGGCTGCTTCAATGACATATTCCGACTTAACGTCGGATTAGCAGAACTTGACACGTGAAGGAACAAACAAACATTGTAAAAAGAAATATTAAAAAAAAAAAAATTGAAACCAAACAAAAAGCCCACTGTGTGTAGGCCTACCCACATTCGTTAACTGACAGTAATCCAACCAGTGCACGTGCTTGCATGGTGACTCGGGCAATCACACTGACAGGAACGCATGCTTTGAGATGCGGGCAGTCATGTTTGTCGGGCTTTTTTAATTTATTTGATTTAATTTTTTTATAATTTTCTTTTGTTTTTGCTTTGTCGAGTTTTAAAAAAAAATCTTTTATATTTCATTCTTTGTCATTTTTGTTTTGCTTTGGGTTGGCTTCTTTTTGAGGGGTTTGGTTCGGGGTTCCATTCTGCACAACTGTCAGGACATTCATTGGTTCCTGCCGCAAAGCTACACATCATTTAAAATGGCTTAGGAAGCCTTCCAAAAAAAAAGCCATGGTCAACACAGACCGACACTCAGCTCAAGCTTAGTATGCTTGGCCTTGTGTGCCCCAGTCCACCTCTACACGTCCCCAACCGTAACCACCCCCACCCATGCCCCCCCCCCCCCTCTTCCCTCTTCCCTCGGAGCTTTAATGGGTAAGAATAAGGCTCCCTTTCCCTCCGACATCAGCATCTCTCCAATGCCCGGGTCAGTACACTCAGCAGATCAGGGAAGTATCGTCGTGGTTATGATTGGTTGGTTGGCTGTTGGAATTTTACGTCCTGGCAACATCTAAGGTAATATCAGGATGGGTACCTACTTATGATAGTGCGCACTCATGGTGACTTTATTGTGCAGCCCCACTGGGAGACTAGCCTTACCAGGATCAGTGTATGATATTCAACTCAGTCATATTATCGTGACACCGAGCCAACCAGTCCTTACCCCATCCTATTAATGCTGAGCACCTGGCTAGGAAGCGACAAGTATAACATTTTAAGTCATTGGTTTAACTCGACCGGGAACCGAACTCCCGATCTCGCGCACGGGAGGCCCGCGCTAAACCGATTCGGCCACTGCGTCTGGTGGACAGAAGGATCTGCTAAGTCAACTTTTTAGAACCTGTTAATGCTGAAGTCTTTGGGGCTCAGAATGCCAATATGAATTGTGTGTGTTTAGACTTCAAATATATCCCAGGTGAGTCAGTTCAAATCAATGTTAATTCAATCAAAGAAATTTAAGAAATTAAAAATGTTAAAACTAAAGGCTGTGTCACACCTCACCGGATTGGGGGAAATGGACAGAAAATGAACAAAGTCCGTTTTCTGTCCGTACAAGATTTGAACATGCACAAAACTAGGAATGGATGCCACCGGACTGATGTCTACGGTTCTTGTCTGGTTTGAGTTTGTTTCATCCGTTGGCTATCCATTCATGTCCATTTCATGTCCATTTCATGTCCGTTTCATGTCCGTTTCATGTCCGTTCCATGTCCGTTTCATGTCCGTTTCATGTCCGTTTGTCCAGCGGCCATTAACTCGATAGTGCAACATTTTGACACATTTTAATACATTTTGATACTTATCACCACGGAGTAGACAATTCTGTCCGTTGCTCAATCTGGCGAGGTGTGACAGCCGCTTAAAGCATAGTAGATTATAATGACCAACCTAATAATTAATATATGTATCTCAGAAAATGACGGAAACTCAAAACCGTCGGACTATGAAACTTAAAAGATTTCAATTGCGGGCAATTAGTATTCTCTAATTCCATTTCTCTTTTCCCTATCCTGGTAATGTTAAGTGCCAGGCTATGTTGTGACAAGCATAAATGTTCAAGTCATTGCATTTGATTTGGCCAAGTTATCGAACCCAAGGGTAGAAACCACTCAACTCATTTCGGCCATTCCGTCTGATGTTAGTCAGAGAAGAGTTAGGGTGGAGTGGCTGTAATTGAATATACAGACCAAGAAGCACTGACTTACAATTATATCAAAATCATGAGTAACGGAAGAACGCACGCTCTCGAGCGGAGAGAGTGTGGGTGCGGGTGTGTGTGTGTATGCCCCCCCTCACCCCCCCCCCCAAATCTCTCTGACCACTACCCATCGGAATCAACTCCCAACCACATGGGACCGCTTTCAGCGGTGCCCATTCAGTGCTGCAGATCTGCAGCCTTCAGCGCACCAATGCGACTGAAAACTCCCCCAAATCAAACAAACACTCGCATTGCCTTTACCAACCTAAACCACCACTTCATATGCCTTTGTCGGGCGCCTCAATGCGCGCGGACTAGGTGAAACCGGTGCAGATGGCCAATTTAGGTACCCGCCCCATACACTCCGTGTCCATGCGCGGCGCCCAATCACTCACTGAGAATCGCAGACGACGCGTCGTGCGTCACACACTTTCAACATACATTATGGTATCCTGTGTCTGTCGTTTATCTGCTGGATGAGGCGCGACCCCTCACCTCTCCCTCCACCCCCATCCCCCTCCCTCCCCCTTCCCCCTCCCTACCCCCTCCCCTTCACCCCCCTGTCTCCCTTGCCTTCCCTCCCAGCATCTCCCTCCCTCTCCCCTCGTTCACCTCCCCACCACCCCTCTCTCCAATCCATCCCCCTCTCCTCCCTCCCCCGATTCCCCTCTCCTTGCCTTCCCCTTCCCTCTAACCCCTCTCCCCCACCCTCACCCGCTCCCCCCTCCTCCCCTCCCCTCCCCTCTTCTCTCCATCCCCCACCCCCACATCCCTTACCCCCCACCACTTCCCCGCTCCTATATCCTCCCCCACCCTCCCCGCCCCCTCCCCCACCCTCCCTCTTCACCCCCTCACCCCTCCCCTCCCCTCCCTCCTCACCCCTCCCCTCCCTCCCTCGCTTTCTCGCTCCCTCTCTCCCTCCCTTCCCTCCACATCCTCCCCTCCCCTACCCCGTATCCCGTCCACCCCCCCTCCCCCCCCCCCACACTGATCTCAAGTTATTTAGCTGGTGCCTGGTTAATGGGCGCTGGGCATGCGCGTTAAACCGGAGTATCCCGACGGGCACCTCCACAAAGACCAGTCAGTCCCAGGATGGTGGGTAGAAACTGTCATAACTCAGGCTGAATTAACGGTTGCATAACCCGTTGGTTTTGAGTTTCTGTCACTTTTTTTAGATAACTATAGTAGGGTGATTGTTATAAACTACCTCACTTTAGGATGAACTCACCATTTATTGTAAATGACTAAACCTTTGCGAGATTTGAAGTGCAAACAGGCAACACAATAATGTTAGCGAAGCACTTCAAAACTCTGACACCATAGACTTCAGCAGTAACAGTAACCTGTTCTAATATTGAGTACAGTTAGTGTTCCACTTCCCACTCATCCCAATTCTCATCCGCATATATATAGATAAATATATATATATATATACATAGTATTAGTGATAACCCAGTTAGTGTTCCACTTTCCACGCTCCCAATTCTCATCCACATACATAGTATTGGGGATAACCCAGTTAGTGTTCCACATCCCACTCATCCCAATCCTCATCCACACATACATATATATATATATATATTGACCGTCCAAACGGGGCTAAAGGCGATAATGACCAGACGCAGCTGGTGCCAGTGGTGCCAGTGTGCCCAATACTCTACCACACAGGGTCAGTTAGATAGGATATAGTGAATATACTATGACATAGGGAACTGAAGATACATAGTGTCCTTGTTTATATTCCCATAATAGATTACAGAGCATATATATATATTAGTGATAACCCTATTATCGTAGATAAAAAGAATCCTGAAGGTCAACTGGCTCCTCTCTCTCTCTCTCTCTCTCTCCCCTCCCCATCACCTCCCCCCCCCACATGGGCGGTGGATGGGCAGTGCGTGGGTGGGTCTTCCCGGCATCCCATGCGGCTCCACTTCTCTCCCTCCTCGGGCCATCACACTCCACTCGTTCAGAGGGGGGAACAATCATACACATATAATCTGTGTAATTTGTTATGTGAATATAAATAACCAATATGATTTTCCGACTATGCCTATTCCTTTCACAGCCGGAAAACACCCATTAATCGGCAGATTATCCCGACAAGTGGCGCCACCACCGCCAAGTTACGACGCAATAACCCCCCTCTACCTCCTTGCAAATCGCCACTAAGCTAATCGTTATGCTGTTGGTTGTTGGAGTCATCTACCACCCTAGATAAAGTATTCACCCTGTATTCGTAGTACACGGGTGACTACCAGCCCTATATAAAAGCTGTCGAAAAAGTGGGGAAATGAAATGAGAGCCTAAATCCACAATCTAAAAAGCAATACTTATTCTTTATATATGTCTTAATATTTCCCCGCTACCATTGAGTTGAAAAATATAATAAAACATCTAGTTTAATAGAATTTAAAAGTGAAATCGACGGCGTTCTATCGCCGCCATATTGTCTTTTTGAATTCTCTCCCATTTCACTAAATCTGTGTCGATATAAGTAGCCATTTGATATTGGAACCAGGCATTCTACTTCCTGTTCCATACTAAGCTATTTTCGCCAGTATTTAGTGCTGAATAGATTTGTGCTATTTTTTTTTATCTTCAACAATATGGCCGCCGATGCAGCGGCGGCATTAATATCGCTTCGACTTTTGGCTTAATTTGAAAAAATTTCACATTTTGAGTAAACTATTCCCATAAATAACATTATTTGAACCCCCGAGTGAATATTCATGACCCTAAATTACAGAATTAGATGGTAGCAGTGAATAGATTTGTGCTATTTGTTTTATTTACATACACTTGGTAGGAGAATGAACTGCTTCTATCCAACCACGATGCAGGAGTAGTGTGATTCCTACGTCACATGCAAATCCTCAATAACAAGGCTTGCTGGTGCCCGGTGTGTGGAGATTGCAAGCCGGCCGGTACACGCTGGTACCAGTTAAAGGGGATACCCCACATCTAAAAATAAGTCCAAAGTTTACTACCGGCACCGGTTTGGGTGCCTCTGCATACGACTTGACCTACTCCACCACATTGGTGATAGCTACCCTGGTGCTAGCATTTAGCACCGGGAGCACATAGCATGGCTTCATGCATACGGCCCCTGGCGCTTGGCATTACTACAATAGGACAAAGGACTGGTTAGCTCAGTGTCAGGATAATGTGATTATCGGGCCATGGTGCCAGCAGCCTGATTGCCCAGTGGAGCAGCACCATAAAGTCACCATGAGTGTGCAATGTCACAAGTCGGTACCGGTCCTGATATAACTATTGCTAGGATCCGAAACCCCAACAAACAAACTGAATTATATAAAGCACTAACAAGCCAATCAAAACAGGTGTGAACACGCAAACCTAGCGGTTACTAGTACTACTAATCGGTAACTAGTAGTAGTAACTACTACTCGTGGTAGTTACTTCAAGTTGCTAGTAGTACTAGTAGTTTTAACCACTACTGTACCACGTGGTTTGTTTGTGATATCCCATGCCAAGCAGGGTCCTAGCATCCATAATCCATAAATGCCGGTACGCAACTGCGTACCACCTGAGATTACAGCTTTTAAAATTAAAATATATGATATTTTACAGCGCTTTACCCCATCACGTTTAACTCCAATAGAGTTTGATTCCCTCTCATTTAATTCCAATAGTGTTTTATTCCAATAGCGTGTAATTCCATGAATGTCCCACCGACAAATCCCAAGTAAGGCCCAGTGCCAAGAATGTTGGCTGAATCACAGCTTAATTAAATTTGCATAGTCCGATGGTTTTGAGTTTCTGACATGTTCTGAGATAAATACATTAGACTGATCATTATAATGTACCTTACTTTAGCTTGAAGTAACTTTTATTTTAAGTGACTAACTTTTGAGATATTTTAATTGCAACCACGCCAAATTAATTTTGGCAAGCATGCAAAATCTCTGACACCATAGCCTTCTGCAGCAGCAGGTTCTATTCAATTGCCTCAGCATTCCCTTATGTGTGCTGATACATGTTTAATAAATGCACCAACATCTAAGTTAGATATGTAGAATCAAATTTAGATAATCATTTTGGTTTAGAAAAATTGATGTTTTCATCAGACTATGCAGCTTTAAGCAATTTGTATGTGATACTTTAGTGTGTGTTGCATGGTGACTGTGACAGTGAACACGAGAGGCTCATGTACAGCAACACCACACCATCTCCCCCTACTCCCCCCTCAACCCCCTGCTCCCCCCACCCCCTCACACACACATCCACACACACACACACATCCCTAAGCTGTTCGTTTTTTCACTGCCAATTTACCCTATGTCCGAGAGTGATTGAGAGAAGGACAACAACTCTACCTAAAGGCCCTGTCACACTACGACGTAACGACATCAGCCTAGGGAGAATGTGAAAAACGTCGAACTTCTCGCCGTAGTATGCAAATTTGGCCACAAGTTGAACGTGGATGCAGCGTAGTTGACGAGAGCGTAACGTCGGTAAAGTATAGGGATAGCATCATTCAACGAGAGAGGACAACGTAATTACGCTCGCGGAACGTTATGTACATTATTCCATTGCCAGAACTACGTTGTGTTATGTTATGTGACGTTACATACATCATGACACGGTGGTGAAACGCTGAACCTACATTGGATGTACGTTTGGCGTACATTCTCCTGACGTTCCCATTACGCAGCGTGGACGTTTCCACCGGCTTTAATCTGGATCAACGTAGTGGAACGTATTGAGCAGCATTTGACTAACGTCCGTCTAACGTAATTGACGTTTGCCAAACGTGTACAGAACGTACGGCGAACATAAACCCTTACGTTGGAGTTACCTTGAAAGTTTTGAGCAGGTTCAAAACCTTGACGCGTGCCGATGTAACCCGACATAACATGACGTAGCTCGACGTCAGTCTAACGTCATTCTGACATCATCATAACGTAACGTACGTCAACGTAATGACAAAACATGAGCACATCAGACTTACGTTGGCTCGTTACGCTGTAGTGTGACAGGGGTATTATATAAGTTATAAACCTTCCGCGGGGGGGGGGGGATGTGGGGTGTGGGGATAGTGTGGGGAGGGTGTGGGAGTGTGGGCAGGGTGTGAGTGTGTGGGGAGGGTGTGGGGTGTGGGGATGGTGTGGAGAGGTTGTAGGATGTGGGGATGGTGTGGGGATGGCGTGGGGGTGTGGTGAGGGTGTGGAGGTGTGGGGAGGTTTGGGGAGGGTGGGGAGGTATGGGGAGGGTGTGGAGGTGTGTGGAGGGTGTGCGGGTTTTGGGATGGTGTGGAGGTGTGGGGAGGGTGTCGGGGTGGGGACGGGGTGGGGTGTGGGGAGGGTTTGGGGAGGGTGTCGGGGGGATGGTTTGCAAGTGAGGAGAGGCTGTTAGTTCATGGAAGGCCAACTTTAATATTGACTAAGGTTCTGGGAACCATGGATATGTAACACATCCAGTTCAAGTCAGCTTGTCAATTAATGTAACACAAGCTTTAACATTGACTAAGGTGTCTGGGAATCATGCATATGTATCACATGCAGTTCAAATTGACTTGGCAGTTAACGTAAGGCAAGCTTTAATATTGACTAAGCTGTCTGGCAATCATGCATATGTAACACATGCAGTTCAACTTCAAGTGACCAGACGGGATGGCCGAATGAGTTAGAGCGTACGTCTCCTGCATTGGTATCGTGGGTTCGAATCCTGGGCGAGTCAAACCAATGACTTAAAAAGGTATACTTGTCACTACCTAGCCTAGGGCTCGGCATTATTAGGATAGGGCAAGGACCAGTTGCCTCAGTGTCAGGATAATGTGACTGAGTGGAATATCAGGTCATGGTGCTGGCGGCCTGGTCTCCCAGTGGGGCAGCACTATAAAGTCACCATGAGTGCACACTGTCACAAGTCCGTACCCGACCGTAACCGTATATGTTGCTAGGACGTAAAACAATGACAAACAAAAAAACAATCAACTTCAAGTTGACTTGTCAGTTAATGTAAGGCAAGCTTTAATACTGACTAAGGCATCTGGGAATCATGCATATGTAACACATGCAGTTACAGTTGACTTGTCAGTTAATGTAAGGTAAGCTTTACTACTGACTAAGGCATCTGGGAATCATGCATATGTAACACATGCAGTTACAGTTGACTTGTCAGTTAATGTAAGGCAAGCTTTAATACTGACTAAGGCATCTGGGAATCATGCATATGTAACACGTGCAGTTACAGTTGACTTGTCAGTTAATGTAAGGCAAGCTTTAATACTGGCTAAGGCATCTGGGAATCATGCATATGTAACACGTGCAGTTACAGTTGACTTGTCAGTTAATGTAAGGCAAGCTTTAATACTGACTAAGGCATCTGGGAATCATGCATATGTAACACGTGCAGTTACAGTTGACTTGTCAGTTAATGTAAGGCAAGCTTTAATACTGACTAAGGCATCTGGAAATCATGCAAATGATAGGTTCAGAACTCGTTCACACATTCAGCTCTCATCCATTAATCCAAAGCCAATGTCCAAACTGCACTGACATCGAATGAATCAACTGGAAATAATCTCGTCAATTCGTGATAGTTCTCTAACCATGTCACGTTTGAACGAAGCTATATATACATAAGACATACTTAATTATACGAGTATTACAACGAAAGGTTGTAGATCTTCCTATTTGCCTTGTGTTGCAATAACATTGCATTTCCTTGCTATGATGATTACATGTTGTTGCTCACCACTACTACCACTGGTACAGGCCTTCTGAGTAACCCTCTCCGGATAACTCTGTCAGTTGCCATATATATATATATCTATATATATAATCATTGTTGACCTCCATAGATACTGACAGTACTGCAATGTCAACATCGCTCTCCTCTCGAACATGAATTGGTAGTGAGAGAAAGTGAGTGAGTGATTGTGTGAGTGAATGAGTTCGTGAGTGAATGAGTGAGTGCGTGTGTGAGTGAGTTAGTGAGTGATTGAGTGATTGGGTGAGGGAGTGGGTGAGTGTGTGAGTGAATGTGTGAGTGTGTGTGTATGAGTGAGTGAATGTGTGAGTGAGTGTGTGTGAGTGAGTGTGTGAGTGAGTGCGAGTGAGTGAATAAGTGAGTGTGAGTTAGTTTGTACGTGAGTGAGAGTGGGAGTGAGTGTGTGGGAGTGTGAATATGTGAGTGAGTGTGAGAGAATGAGTGTAAGTGGGTGTGCGCGTCGATGTGTGTAAGTGAGTGAGTATGTAAGTGAGTGAGTGTATCAGTGAGTGTGTCAGTGAGTGAATGGATGAGTGTGTGACTGTGAGTGAGTGTGTGTGTCAGTGTGGGTGTGTCAGTGTGTGAGTACGGGAGTGATTGAGTGAGTGTGAGTAAGTGTGTGAGTAAATGAGTCAGCGAGTCAGTGAGTCAGTGAGTCAGTCAGTGATGGTGTTTTACGCCATGGCGGCAACTGAGGCTATATTCATGCGTCAGAGAGGAGGGTGAGACTGGAAGAAGCTTAGACCATTAATTACTTGCCACCAATCCTCTAGCATCCTACTAGTGCTATATGAGACTGTCTCAAAAGGTGTTAAGCAATATGGGACACAACTTTGTCCATAGTAACGATCAACACACTATCTACTTATGCATTTGCTCAGGATAAAGTGATTGGTTTTTTACATGGTGTTTAATAATCCCAATAGAATACATATTGATTTGAAGTAAATGTCCTTGTGTTTTCAGTGTAACCGTTTCTGTGCTGTTTTGTGTCAATCGTTACTATGGACAAAAAAAAGAAGAGCTAGTACCTTTTGAGACAGGCTCATATACATAAATGTAGTAATACAATTACCTCTCCATGGATATGTAACACACATCCTTTAAAAAAAAAGTAGAACAGCCTATACAGATGTGATATATATGTATAAATCAGAAGACACCAACCTGTATACATAAGCTGAAGAGAGCCTTAAACAGCAGCGATGGTATTACAGGGTCGGCATTAGAACGACCTGGTGTCAAATATAAATACCCCCTGCTCATCTCACTCAGTTATTCGGGGCTGCCGAATTGCTCAGAGCTGCTCAGCAGACTGGAGGCAGTAAATAAGTAATGCACTGGTCGGACGGGGAAGTCGGGCCGGTGCTTGGACAGGGAGGAGGTGAGGAGGGGGAGGGGGGGGGAGAGGGGGAGAGGGGGGGAGGGGAGGGGAGAGGGGGGGGGGGGGGGGGGGGGAAGGTGGAAGGGGAGGGTGGAGGGGAGGGGAGGGGGAGAGGGAGGGGGGAATGACGAGGGGGGATGGGAGGGGGGAGGGAGGCAGGGGGATGGGGGATGGGAGAGTGGAAGGGGGATGTTGTAGGGGGAAGGGGATGGTGGAAGGGGGGATGGCGGGGGGAAGGGAGAGGGGGGTGGGGGAGGGGAGGGTAGGTAGGGGTAGGCGAGGGGGAGATGGGGAGGAGAGCGGGGGCGAGGAGGTGGAGCGGAGGGTGGGGGAGGGAAAGAGAGGGGGAGAGGGAGGAGGGAGGAGGGGGATGGTAGGGGGAGAGGGGGCGGGGACGGGGAGGGAGGGCGGATGTGCACTCACATGGAGTGTGTGCGGGGTGGGGGGGGGGGGGGGGGGGGGGGGGTAGTGTGAAGTAACTACATGTAGACATCTGTGTAGCTCCATAACTCACTCTATTCCACATGGCCGGCGTCTTTCAACAACTATGTGTAGAGGCCAATGGCTTAAATCAGGAGCCGGGCCTGACCTGCTTATGCTGTGTCAATGCTTCACCTATTCACTGTGTGTTAAAGTTGCATAGTCCAATGGTTTTGAGTTTATGTCTTTTTTTTTCTGAGATAAACATATTAAATTTATTGTTATAATCTATTTTACTTTCCTTTTGAGTAACTTGTATCTTAAGTTAAATGGCCACCCTTTGAGATATTTAATGTGAAAATATTTACTTTCATTTGGATTTTCATTTTAAATGGCTAACCTTTGAGATATTTGATGTGCAAACATATCAAATTAATTTGGGCAAGTACACCTAAACTCTGACAATGTAGGCTTCTGCTGGAACATGTTCTATTAAAATGGCCCGGTATTCCCTTCTATGCGGCAACACAATTTTACTAAATGCACCACTATCTAAATTCGATATGTAGAATTAAATCTAGATACTTGTTTTTTCTTTGAAAATGTGATGCTTCATCGGATTATGCAGCTTTAAGGAAGCCTAACCATGGATATGCCCACTCTGAGGTAACGCAACAGTTCGACACATTTACTCCCTGTTAATATAAGTTTTCACCTAACTCGATAATTAATAATACACGTATAATGAATTGGTACATTCCATACCATGAGAATATACTCACTGTCCTAGTTTAAGCCTTCAACTCATTCTCTCCTAATTTAACCCCTTAACTCAATTCGTCCTTACGTAACCTCTCAACTTGCTCATGTTGTCCTAATTTAACCCTATAAGCTAACCACACTCTATCTAACAGAATAAACAAACAATTCTACTAACACTCACTCCATCTCAAAATGTTAACTCCAACAACATGATAGTTTTGCAATTCACAACATAGTAGGCATACAAACCTATGAAGGAAAACTATGCACCTAACCACTCCGTAATGTAAAGGTCTAATCAATACACATGTATGTATCAAGTGTGTAGGAATACAACATATAACTGCTATTTTTGTATGTGAATTGTCAAACTATACCATATGTAAGTCTTTGAATGTTTGATATTGTTATTTCAGCTGATTTGGGCTAGCTGCATATATTGTAAATAACTGTATTGTCACATGGCTGGAAGACCAGTGCCACGGCGCTGACAAAAGACTTTATTCAATGAATAAACTATATTTACAACAACAACAAAAAACTAAAAAAACTTACTCACGCTGTCTTAATTTAACATCTCATTGTACTCACTATGTTCCAATATAACCTGCGAAGTCACTCTGTACTAATTTAACCACTGTATCTGGTCATGATGCCCTAATTTAATACCTCAATACTCACTCTGTTCCAATATAACCCGGGAAGTCATTCTGTACTAATGAATGCGTGCAGTAGTTAGCTACACACCAGCTGAAAGTGATAAAAAGAACCGGAGTCACAAGACTATTACTGTCTTTCGGCGAAAACAAGTCATTAGACTTAACCGTTATGGGCAGCGTAAATACACCCATCACAAAAAACAAAACAAAATGTAACCACTGTATTTACTCAAGCTGTCCTAATTTAAAACCTCAGTTTATCTATATCCCAATATAACCTGCTATGTGACTCTTTACTAATACAATCACTGAGTTTACTCAGACTGCCCTAATTTAATACCTCAATACTCACTCTGTTCCAATACAACCCGGTAAGTCACTCTGTACTAATATAACCACTGAGTTTACTCAGACTGCCCTAATTTAATACCTCAATACTCACTCTGTTCCAATATAACCCGGTAAGTCACTCTGTCCTAATATAACCACTGAGTTTACTCAGACTGCCCTAATTTAATACCTCAATACTCACTCTGTTCCAATATAACCCGGTAAGTCACTCTGTACTAATATAACCACTGAGTTTACTCAGACTGCCCTAATTTAATACCTCAATACTCACTCTGTTCCAATATAACCCGGTAAGTCACTCTGTTCTAATTTAACCACTGAGCTTACTCAGACTGCCCTAATTTAATACCTCAATACTCACTCTGTTCCAATATAACCCGGTAAGTCACTCTGTACTAATATAACCACTGAGTTTACTCAGACTGCCCTGATTTAATACCTCAATACTCACTCTGTTCCAATATAACCCGGTAAGTCACTCTGTTCTAATTTAATCACTGACACTGTCCTAATTTAACACCTCAATTTACTCTATACCTCAATATAATCCACTAAGTCAGTTTGTTCTAATTTAAATCCTGAATTACTCACTCTGTCTTACTAACCCTTTAAGATGGTATATTTGTCTAATTTACTTCCTCAACTTACTTACTCTATCCTAATCTACCCCCCCCCCCTCCCCCAGCCATCCAAACGTACCATGTCCTTAACTAACTCCTCAACTTATTTCAATCCTTCAACCTCCCATTTTACACACATTTTGTAATAATTCAACCTCTCAACGCCTCCTTTTACCCCTCTAATACATCCCCATCAACACTCACTTGTCTAATCCAACGCTAAAACACAGCCATTCTGAACCAGACGGGATGGACGAATGAGTTCGAGCGTCCGTCTCCTGTGTTGGTAGATCGTGGGGTCGTGGGGGTAAAACCCCGGTCGAGTTAAACCACTGACTTAAAAATTGATTGTTGTTGCTACCTAGCCATTATTAGGATAGGGCAAGGACTAGCTGGCTCAGTATCACGATTATGTGACTGAGTGGGATATCAGGTCAATGTGCTGGTGGCCTGGACTTCCAGTGGGGCAGCACTATAAAGTTGCCATGAGTGCGCACTGTCACAAGTCGGTACCCATCCTGGTATGACCTTAGATGTTGCTAGGACGTAAAACAACAACAAACAAACAAAACAGCCATTCTGCTCCAAGCAACAGTATCTAGAGCCTGCTCTCCCCCATCCCACCACCATCACCACCACACCATATTCTCAGGTGGGGGAAGCTCTTTCATCACCTCTACCTGTGAGAATGCCTGTGTATCGAGTTCTAACCCGCTAGTGAAACTATATATAAACATGTATATATATATAAATAGATATGTGGTCGCTGGGAAATACTAGTAACGATAACAATGGCACTGTGTATGTATCAGAACACAGCATGAAAAACATAGACATGGAACTTGTTTTAAAGCTGAATAGTCCGATGAAATATCAAATTTTCAAAACCAAATCAATTATCTAGATTTGATTGTACATATCTAACTTAGATACTGGTGCACTTATTAAGCATGTCTTTCTGCACAGAAGGCAATACTGAGTCAATTTAACAGAACCTGTTACTGCAGAAGTCTATGGTGTCAGAGTTTTGGCAAGCTTGCCAAAACTAATTTTTACTTCTTTGCACTAAAAATATCTCAAAAGTTCACCATTTAAAATAAAAGTAACTTTGAACTAATGTAAAGTCGATACTAGTGATCGATCTAATATATTTATCTCAGAAAAAAATACAGAAATTCAAAACCATCGGACGATGCAACTTTAATTAAAGGATCTCTGGTTGGGAGGTCATACTACAATTTCAATTAGATTTTCCTGCTGGTTATGTGTTAAGTGAGTGGAGCCTTGGATGAGGCTTGTTCGACCCACCTGTGGCCTACATTACCTGGTGAAACGCAGGTGTGGGTGTGTGGGTGTGTGGGGGTGTGGGGGTGTGGGGGTGTGGGTGTGTATGGGTGTAGGTGTGGGTGTATGGGTGTAGGTGTGGGTGGGTATATGGGTGTATGTGTGTACGTGTGTGTGTTGGAGAGTGTATGTGTGTAGGTGTGGGTGTATGGGTGTGGGTGTGGGTGCGTGTATGGGTGTACGGGTGTGGGTTGGAGAGTGTGTGTGTGTGTTGGAGAAGGTGCATGGGTCTAAGTGTGGGTGTTTGCATGGTACATATGTGAGTTGGTTGGTTGGTTGATTGTTGGAGTTGTACGTCCTGGCAACATCTAAGGGCATCACAGGATGGGTGTGTGGATGGGTGTATGTGTGGACGTGTGTGTGTTGGAGAGTGTATGTGTGTAGGTGTGGGTGTATGGGTGTGGGTGGGTGTATGGGTGTACGTGTGTGTGTTGGAGAGTGTATGTGTGTAGGTGTGGGTGTATGGGTGTGGGTGTGGGTGCGTGTATGGGTGTACGGGTGTGGGTTGGAGAGTGTATGTGTGTAGGTGTGGGTGTATGGGTGTGGGTGTGGGTGCGTGTATGGGTGTACGGGTGTGGGTTGGAGAGTGGGTGTGTGTAGGTGTGGGTGTATGGGTGTGGGTGTGGGTGCGTGTATGGGTGTACGGGTGTGGGTTGGAGAGTGGGTGTGTGTTGGAGAAGGTGCATGGGTGTAAGTGTGGGTGTTTGTATGGTACATATGTGTTCGTGGGTGTGAGTTGGTTGGTGGGTTGATTGTTGGAGTTTTACGTCCTGGCGACATCTAAGGTCATCCCAGGATGGGAGTGTGGGTGGGTGTATGGGGTACGTGTGTGTTGGAGAGTGTGTGTGTGTGTGTTGGAAAGGATGTATGGGTGTAGATGTAGGTGTTTGCATGGATGTACGGGCGTGCTACCATTGTTGCTTGTCCTTACACACACACACACACATATATATATATATATATATATATATATATAAATAGATATGTGTGTATGCATGTGTTGGTAGGTGTGAGTTGGTTGGTTGCTGGTTGTAGTGTTACGCCCTGGCAACATCTAAGGTCATAATATCAGAACGGGCACCGACTTGTGACAGTGTGCACTCATGTCAACTTTATAGTGCTGCCTCACTGGGAAACCAGGCCGCCAGTACCATGACCCAACATCCCACACAGGTATATTATCCTGACACTGCGCTAACCAGACATTGCCCTATCAAAATAATGCTGAACCTCAAGCTAGGAAGCGACAAGTATCAATTGACTCGACCGGGAATCGAACTCCCGATCTCCAGCACGAGAGGCCTGCGCTCTACCAATTCGGCCACCGCGTCCGGTGTGCAGAGTGGGTGTGCGGGTGTGTGTTGGAGAGGATGTACGTGTGTAGGTGTGGGTATTTCCATGGGTGTGCTCGTTCATGTGTGTTGGTGGGTGTGAGTTGATCTGGGTGTGGGTATAGATGTGTGTGTGTTGGTGGATGCTAGTTGTTGTAGGGGTAGGTGTGGGTGTGGGTGGGTATAAATGAGGTGGTTTTCTCTGTGGCAGAGTGCTTAGAGTGTATGACTTTTTTCTAGGTCAGACTCCTAATCTGAAGGTTGGTGGTTCAATTCCCTGTGCCCCCACCTCTGCTAATTTGGATTTCCACCACTGTGCATAACTTACAGCATCAACAAAGGCCAGTTGCTCTATGTGGTGTGGGAGGTTAGAAATCCCTTGGGTCGGTAAAAGTGTAGGCTCGTGCTTTCTCTCAACAAACTGTCTAATGGTGAAAACAAGTCTATTCTGACTTACCAATGATACACAGTATAAATCTTCTTCAAGAGAGGAGGTGGATGTCTATGTAGGAGGATGTGTTTGTGGATGTGTGTGGGTGCGTGTGTGGATGTGCGGGAGTGGGGCGTCGGTCTGGGTGTGTTGATGTGGATGCGTGCGTATGTGGGTACGTGCGTGTATGTGTGGATGGGTGGATGTACGTGGATGTTTGTGGGTGTGTGTGAGTGGGGGCGTGTGTGAGGGGCATGTGTGGAGGTGTGGGCGTGTTGGTGAGTATGGTATGTGTGTGTGTCTATCTGGGTATGTGGGTGGGTGTGTGGAGGTGTGGATGTGAGTGGGTGGGAGCGTGTTGGTGGTTATGGCATGTGGATGCGTGTGTATGTGGGTATGTGGGTTCGTGTGTGGATGTGTGTGGGTGGGGGGCGTGACTGTGGTGTGTTGGTGATGCATGTGGGTGTGTGAGTATGTGGATATGTGCGTGTGTGTTGGTGGGTGGATGTGGGCGTGTTGGTGTGTATGGTATGTGGATGTGTGCGTGTATGTGTGTGTGGATAGGTGGGTGTGGGCATGGCTGAAGGTGTGTGTAGGTGAGTATGACATGTGGATGTGTGCATATGTGGGTATCTGAGTGCGTGTGTCTGGGGGTGGGTGGGTGTGGGCCTGGCTGTGTGGGCAGTGGAGGGGTATGTAGTGTACACATATATATCCTCCAGGGTCTGTGGTGAAGATAGGAGGCTGCCAACAGCGATTAGTTCTCCATCCGTCACGAGGTGGGGGGGGGGGGGGAGGGGAAGGGGAGGGGAAAGGGAGGGGAGGGGAGGGCGATAACAGTCACGTGGTCTGAGGGATGCTGGAGCAGTGTGTCGTGTAGGGGTGTGTAGGGGTTATCGGTGTGTAGCGGTGTGTAGCGGTGTGTAGCGGTTTCTGAGAATGGTTGGTTCAATGCATTGTGTGTGTAGGTGTGAGTGTGTGTTTAAATGTGTGGGTGTTTAGGTGTGTGGGTGTTTACGAGTGTGAGTGTGTGTGTAGGTGTATGGGGGTATGGGTGTGTGGGGCTATGGGTGTTTGGGTATTTGGGTGCTTGGACGTGTGTGTGTGTGCTTGGATATTTATGTTGTGTGGGTGTGGGTGTGTGGGTGCTTAGGTGTGTGGGTATGTGGGTATGTGGCGGTGTCTGACGAGTAGTCTGGGGGTGGCTGGTGTAATGTAGGCGTATGTGTATGGGGGTGTCTGACGGGTTCATCGGAACTGGCACTGTTCTTATAGTGCGGCCAAACTAGAAAACCATTGCGTCGACACCTTGACGCAATATCTCACTCATTCACATCAACCAGTCCTTGCCCCTTCCTATCCTAGTAATGCATACAACCAGCAAAGATAGCGACATGTTGTCATTAACTCGGCCGGGGATTGATCCTACGACAGCACAGGAAGCGGGCTCCCTTACCCATTCAACCACCCGTTAGGTAGTTTATAACATAGAAATTGGTCCGAGTGTGTGTAGTATAGAAATAATCTCAGAGTGCAGGTAGAACGTGGGTGGGTGGGTTCTAAAATATTACACACTGCTCTGATTGTAACTAGAACACGGTGAGGGTGCGCTTGCGCAGATGTTTTGCATTTTTTTGGAAAATTACTTCTGTCAGGCGGTTGGTGTGATGATGCTTTGTGTAATGAATGACCTGACGATGGCTAATCTACATATGTAGATAGATATTCTTAGTGGCGAAGTAAGTGTGCTTGATGTAGAGAGGTGGGTGACTGGACCGGTGGGTGGGTAACCAGATGTCGATCATTAATCTCAGAATGTCTGGAGTGCAGAGAGTGATGAGGTAGGTGGTGGGCAGATGTTGATTTGATCAATGCTGTGAGGAGGATGTGAGTGTATGTAGAGGCTGCGCAGTGTGTGTAGGTGTGCATGTGTAGTGTGTGTAGGTGTGCATGCACAGTGTGTGTAGGTGTGCCTGCGCAGTGTGTGTAGGTGTGTATGTACAGTGTGTGTAGGTGTGCATGCACAGTATGTGTAGATGCACCTGCGCATTGTGTGTAGGTATGCATGTGCAGTGTGTGTAGGTGTTCCTGTGCAGTGTGTGTAGGTGTGCATGTGCAGTGTGTGTAGATTCATGTGCAGTGTGTGTAGGTGTGCCTGTGCAGTGTGTGTAAGTGTGCCTGTGCAGTGTGTGTAGGTGTGCATGTGCAGTGTGTGTAGGTGTGCATGTGCAGTGTGTGTAGGTGTGCATGTGCAGTGTGTGTAGGTGTGCCTGTGCAGTGTGTGTAGGTGTGCATGTGCAGTGTGTGTAGATGTGCCTGTGCAGTGTGTGTAGGTGTGCCTGTGCAGTGTGTGTAGGTGTGCATGTGCAGTGTGTGTAGGTGTGCATGTGCAGTGTGTGTAGGTGTGCCTGTGCAGTGTGTGTAGGTGTGCCTGTGCAGTGTGTGTAGATGTGCCTGCACATTGTGTGTAGATGTGCATGCACAGTGTGTGTAGGTGTGCTTGTGCAGTGTGTGTATGTGTGTATGTGCAGTGTATGTAGGTGTGCATGTGCAGTGTGTGTAGGTGTGCATGTGCAGTGTGTGTAGGTGTGCATGTGCAGTGTGTGTAGGTGTCTATGTGCAGTGTGTGTAGGTGTGCCTGTGTAGTGTGTGTAGGGACACCTGTGGAGTGTGTGTAGGTACACCTGCACAGTGTGTGATGGTGTGCCTGTGCAGTGTGTGTAGGTGTGCATGTGCAGTGTGTGTAGGTGTGCATGTGCAGTGTGTGTAGGTGCGCACGTGCAGTGTGTGTAGGTGTGCCTGCGCAGTGTGTGTAGGTGTGCTTGTGCAGTGTGTGTAGGTGTGTATGTGCAGTGTGTATAGGTGTGCATGTGCAGTGTGTGTAGGTGTGCATGTGCAGTGTGTGTAGGTGTGCATTTGCAGTGTATGTACGTGTGTATGTACAGTGTGTGTAGGTGTGCCTGTGTAGTGTGTGTAGGGACACTTGTGGAGTGTGTGTAGTTACACCTGCGCAGTGTGTGATGGTGTGATGGTGTGCCTGTGCAGTGTGTGTAGGTGTGCATGTGCAGTGTGTGTAGGTGTGCCTGTGCAGTGTGTGTAGGTGTGTATGTGCAGTGTGTATATGTGTGTATGTGCAGTGTGTGTAGGTGTACATGTGCAGTGTGTGTAGGTGTGCTTGTGCAGTGTGTGTAGGTGTGCATGTGCAGTGTGTGTAGGTGTACATGTGCAGTGTGTGTAGGTGTGCATGTGCAGTGTGTGTAGGTGTGTATGTGCAGTGTGTCTAGGTGTGCCTGTGTAGTGTGTGTAGGGACACCTGCGGAGTGTGTGTAGGTACACCTGCGCAGTGTGTGTAGGTGTGCCTGTGCAGTGTGTGTAGATGTACCTGTGCAGTGTGTGTAGGTGTACATGTGCAGTGTATGTAGGTGTGCATGTGCAGTGTGTGTAGGTGTGCATGTGCAGTGTGTATATGTGTGCATGTGCAGTGTGTGTAGATTCATGTGCAGTGTGTGTAGGTGTGCATGCGCAGTGTGTGTAGGTGTGCCTGTGCAGTGTGTGTAGGTGTGCATTGCAGTGTGTGTAGGTGTGCCTGTGCAGTGTGTGTAGGTGTGCATGTGCAGTGGGTGTAGGTGATCCTGTGCAGTGTGTGTAGGTGTGCATGTGCAGTGTGTGTAGGTGTGCCTGCGCAGTGTGTGTAGGTGTGCCTGTGCAGTGCGTGTATGTGTGCATGTGCAGTGTGTGTAGGTGTGCATGTGCAGTGTGTGTAGGTGCGCATGTGCAGGTCTGCCTATGCAGTGTGTGTAGGTGTGCATGTGCAGTGTGTGCAAGTGTGCATGTGCAGTGTGTGTAGGTGTGCATGTGCAGTGTGTGTAGGTGTGCATGTGCAGTGTGTGTAGGTGTGCCTGTGCAGTGTGTGTAGGTGTGCCTGTGCAGTGTGTGTAGGTGTGCATGTGCAGTGTATGTAGGTATGCCTGTGCAGTGTGTGTAGGTGTGCATGTGCAGTGTGTGTAGGTGTGCATGTGCAGTGTGTGTAGGTGTGCATGTGCAGTGTGTGTAGGTGTGCCTGTGCAGTGTGTGTAGGTGTGCAGGTGTGCATGTGCAGTGTGTGTAGGTGTGCCTGCGCAGTGTGTGTAGGTGTGCATGTGCAGTGTGTGTAGGTGTGCCTGTGCAGCGTGTGTAGGTGTGCCTGTGCAGTGTGTGTAGGTGTGCTTGTGCAGTGTGTGTAGCTGTGTATGTGCAGTGTGTGTAGGTGTGCCTGTGTAGTGTGTGTAGGGACACCTGCGGAGTGTGTGTAGGTACACCTGCGGAGTGTGTGTAGGTGTGCCTGCACAGTGTGTGTAGGTGCGTCTGTGCAGTGGGTTATAACTCACCCTCCACAAGACATTGCTGAAGGAACCCAGCAATTTCTTTTGGTAAATATGTTTATTCTGCTGAATAAGTCTTTTGTCAGTGCCGAAGCACTGGTCTTGTATATGTGATGTATAATGCACTATGCACCATACAGGAATGTATCTCTGTGGCAGAGTGGTTCGAGTGTCTGACTTTTTTCTAGGTCGACCTCCTAATCATCTGAAGGTCAGTGGTTTGATTCCCCGTGCCCCCAGCTGCCAATTTGGATTTCCGCTGATGTGTATTACTTACAGCGTTATCAAAGGCCAGTTGCTCTCACACCATGTCTATTTGCTGCAGGAGGTTAAAAATCCCTTCGGTCGGTAAAAGTGTAGGCTCGGGCTTTCTATCGACAAACTGTCTAATGGTGAAAACAAGTCTATTCAGACTTATCCATGATAGGCAGTATAAATCTTCAAGGAAAACTTGTTATATAAGAAAGAAAGAAAAAGGAAAAGAAAGAACGATAGCTAGAAAATAGAGCCTGTGCACTGAATGTTATGTGAGATCTAGAAGGAGGAAACAAAGCACCTCAAATCGTGTACACTGAGGCACACAGTGGGCAAGTAAGCACGGCCGAAGACAGATAGCCGCAGTGCTCGTGCAGGAGCCTTGCCTCCTAGGAATGCTTCACCTGAAAGTGTTTGGAAATAGCCGATGTTGCTCAGCGAGCAAACAAATCAGCAGATGAGCGGCTAGACATGTTAGCCGCGAGGAGGAGTGTGCAGGAGATGCCTCCCCTCAGATAATGTGTTCTGTAAATGAATGGGAGGTTGAGTTGCCTGGCAACAGAGACAGACCAAAGCCAGCCACACAAGCAACTCCTCCTCCTCCTAATGGTTTGGCTGGCAACAATAAAGGTCACATCAGGATTGACTTGCGACAGCATGCACCCATGGTGAATTTATAATGCTACCCGACTGGGAGTCCAGGCCGCCAGCACCATGACCTGATATCCCACTCAGTCACATTATCCTGACATTGAACCAACCAGTGCTTGACTTATCCTAATAATGCCGAGCGCCTGGCTAGGAAGTGACAAGTATCAATTTAATAAGTCCTTGGTTTGACTCGACTGGGAACCGAACAGCGAGGCCAGCTCTCTGCCGATTCGGATACCGCACCCAGTGGGAGTGTGTAGGAGACGCCTCCCCTCAGATAATGTGCCCTGTAAGGGAATGGGAGGCTGAATTGCCTGGTAATGGAGACAGAAGCAGTCAGCCACACAAGCAACTCCTCCTCCTGATGGTGTATGAGCCCGATGATTTCCACACTCCTACTAATACTGTTCACACTCTGCCTTCACTCTGACAACCTCAACTACACCTAATCCATGCCTCATGTTCACACCTTCCTCATCAGAACAGCTGCCATCCCTTTACCCTCCTCGTCTAGGCTTGTGCATCTATAAATGACCCCCACCGCATGCCTAGCATGCCACTGTCTAAGGTTGCATAGTCAGATGGTTTTGAGTTTCTGTCATTTTCTGAGATAATAGTAGTAGCCTGATCGTTATAATCTATCTTACTTTAGTTTGAAGTAACTTTGATTTTAAATGATTAACTTCAGATATATTTGAAGTGTAAATACGACAACTTAATTTTGATGTGCTTGTCAAAACTCTGACCCCATAGGCTTACTATGGCTTCCTATGTAGCAGAAAATGCTTAATAAGTACATTGGTATCTAAATTAGATATGTTAGTTGAAATCTAAGAAAATGCTGTTCTTTTAAAAATGTGATGCTTTTATCGGACTATGCAATTTTAAACTATGATTCTATATACACAGTATGCAGTATGCAGTATGCAGGACACAAATGCTAATGTGACATAAAATGGAAAATATGTAAATACAAAAGCTTCGATTCCATATATATCCGACTAAGAATGTGATTTGCATAGACAGGAAACCTAGATTGCTCCATGTAGCGATTGGTGTGAATGTGTGTACAAAATCAGATGGACTGACTGAAAATGTATGGGTATCCGTATTTTGCGGATCACAGAAATCGCATTTTTGTACGCATTTACCTACTGCATACTGTGTATATGGAATCCTACCTTTACGGTCCGGATTCCTAATCTTGTCCATAAGAATGTGATTTGCATAGACAGGAAACCTAGATTGCTCCATGTAGCGATTGGTGTGAATGTGTGTACAAAATCAGATGGACTGACTGAAAATGTATGGGTATCCGTATTTTGCGGATCACAGAAATCGCATTTTTGTACGCATTTACCTACTGCATACTGTGTATATGGAATCCTACCTTTACGGTCCGGATTCCTAATCTTGTCCATATGCACCTGCTGCACCCACTTACACCAAGTTATGTTGGTGGTGGTGGTGGTAGTGGTATGGATCTGGGATGTTAACACATATTTGTATTCATATAAACAGATATTTTCTCAACGCTGCGGCCTTGGTTTTCCAGCAGCCTACGTCTGGCATTTCGGTGTGCACACCGAAATTAATTTGGCATGTTATACTTTAAATTCACCTTGTGTCCTTTCTGGTATATTTTGGAGATAAATATATGTAATTGATTGATCAACATAACTTCTTTTAGTTTAATTTTAAGCAATTTTCAGGCATAAGTAACATACCACACGAGCAGGAAACTGTAATATAAGTTTAATGAGTGCACCTAGTAAGTTTGAAATCTAGGATCAAATCTAAGTCAGTGCTTTGCTTTAAAAAATATTATGTTCTCTTCAAACAATGCATCTCCACATTAAAAGTAATGAACACGGTGACCGAATAGGTAGAGCGCAAGCTCCCCATGTGGAAGGTCGGGAGTCCGAAACCCATTTGAGTCAAACCAATGACTGATTACAGAATTTATATTTATTGCTACCTAGCCTGGCGCTTGACATTACTAGGATAGATCAGGGACTGGTTAGCTCAGTATCAGGATAATGTGACTGAGTGCGAAATTGGATCATGGTGCCAGCATCCTGGTCTCCCAGTGGGGCAGCACTATAATGTTGCCAAGAGTGCGTACTGTCAAAAGTCAATACCCATTTTGATATGACCTTAGATGTTGCCAGGATGCAAAACTCAAACAAGCAAACAAACAAAACAGTAAATGTTTGCATTTCACACACTCCGGAGCATTCCACCCTACAATGATGGTAACGAGCTAACATGAGGCGACGTAGGTGAATTTTGGTCATTACATTGAGGTACGGTGGGTTATGTCATGCATACTTTAGGCTGACATCGAGTTACATCGAGATACGTCAGGTTACGTCGAGTTACGCCAGCGCGAATCAAGGTTTTGGACATGCCCAAGACTTTTGACATAGCTCGACGTAAGACAATGTGTGGCTTATACGTTAGCATATGCTATGTATACGTTAGACATACGTTGAGTACACTAGACATACCTTACACATATGCTATACATATGTTGAACTACATCAGGCATAAGTAAAGCTGGCAGAAACGTACAGTCCGGGTATTGACAACGTATTGAAAATGTATGCATAACCTACGTCTAATGTATGTCTAACATATGTTTGCCATTTCTCCACCATGTTTTGACATATTTAACGTATAAATGTGTACTTCTGGCAATCGAATAACGTATATAACGTTCACCAGCATTCTGAAAGCATTCCGTGAGCGTTTTTTTTAATGTTCTCATGCGCTACCACTACGTTGGATCGACGTTTCATGTACATCCACTACGTTGCATTGACGTCCAACTTGGCCCTGAAACGCCGAAAATTTCTACGTATCTCAACGTAAATAAGTGATGGCTACGTTCCCCACTCGCTGGCCTGTTACGTCATAGTGTGACTGGCATTAGATGTTGCTAGGACGTAAAACCCCAACAAACAAGCAAACAAATCCAATCTGTGATGCTGGTTGAAGTTTGATCGACCAATCAGGCGCCAGTATGTAGGTGGAGGGTTCGTGTACACAAGCCGTAAACAAACAGTACATAGGCAGGTGTACCAAGTGTGCCACGCCTCTTCCCTATTCCTAACCACCGAGCGCCCCGCCGTCCCCCTTTGACACAAAACTAATCTCCCTCCAGCCACACATGCAAGGAGGGCATAAACCATCGGCACGTGGTAATGCCTACCTCGAGTGTGCCAATCTCAGGAGCTTACTCCCAATTCAGATGAAATTATTGTGTGTTATTTTAATGTGAAATGATTGAGGTTTGTTCATTGCAGTCTTAAACCATTTGTATTGCTACATTAGTTGTTTAAGCAGAGGAAATTTCAATCATGGACGATTGGTCTTCCTAATTCCACTGCTCCTTGCCCTATCCTAATAATGCCGAGCACCCGGCTAGGAAGTGACAAGTATACATTTTATAGTCATTGGTTTGACTCGACCAGGATTCGAACCCACGATCCCATTATCTACCAACACGGGAGACGGACGCGCTGCTTCATTCGGCCATCCCATCTGGTTCCATATCAACATCTTCAATTCAATCAATTTCATTTCAACATCCTCATTATTTACGCTTACAATTTCCATGAAACTCACCGGGCGTGGTGGCCGAATCGGTAGAGCACGGGCCTCACGTGCAGGATATTTGGAGTTTGGTTCCCGGTCGAGTCAAACCAAAGACTTATAAATATTTATACTTGTCACTTCCTAGCCTGGCGCTCGGCATTAATAGGATAGTGCAAGGACTGGTTTGCTCTGTGTCAGGATAATGTGACTGAGTGGGATATTGGGTCATGGTGGCAGTGGCCTGATTTCCCACTGGGCTAGCACTATAAAGTCGCCATGAGTGCACCCTGTCACAAGTCAGTACCTGTCCTCATATGACCTTAGATGTAGCCCGGACGTAAGACTCCAACAACCAACCATGCTAGTAAATAAACCTGATTTATTGGCTTTTGTGCGTCGGGGGGTTTTGATGGTCAATCTTATTTCACATTTGTATGTATTTGAATAACAAACAAATATGATTAAACTAGCGTACATTAAGGCCGTATTCGATTATGGCGCTCGGGACCACTCGGGTCACCCGAGTCGCTAGGATTTCAAATAGAACACTGCGAGTGGAGTCTAAAAAATACACATGCCGTGTGCAAAACGACCCGACCCCAGTGCCCGACATCTTGGCTGGGGGTACTAGGAGAATTTATGCTGGTTCCTGTGTGTGTCATATATTGCAAAGTTACTTTTTTTTCTTTTTTTTTTAATATAAAAGACCATCAATATTAAAATAAACATATAACTAAATTATGCAAATACTTTAAACCCTATTTTGCTGTAGTTATTTTTTTTTAATGGAATAAGCCACTATTTTTTCCACCTCGAGCGTGTTCGTTTATTGTAGATTCTGCACATGCCCCAAAAAGTGGTTCGGGTGACCCGAGTTGTTTAATTGAATACGCCCTAATTTTGAGTGTGGGTTAACATTTATTTTCCACTATTGATTTGCTAAACAATATGTTTGTATCAGGATGTCTACTGCACATTATATTCACATGTCGTCACCCATCCTAGTACTAACGAGGCTGAACATTGCTTGAAGCTGCATAGTTTCGACGAAGCATCACATTTTGAAAACCAAATCAATCACTTAGATTTGATTCTACATATCCAACTTTTCTTTTGTTGTTGTTGAAGATTTATACTGCCTGTCATGGATAAGCCTGAATAGGCTTGTTTTCAGCATTAGACAGTTTGTCGATAGAAAGCCCGCGCCTACACTTTTATTGACCCAAGGGATTTTTAACCTCCCACACCACATAGACATGGTATGAGAGCAACTGGCCTTTGATGACGCTGTAAGTTATACAGAGTGGTGGAAATCCAAATTGGCAGAGATGGGGGCATGGGGAATCAAACCACCGACCTTCAGATTAGGAGTACGACCTAGAAAAAAGTCAGACACTCTAACCCCTATGCCACAGAGGACACCACCAACTTAACGTTGCATAGTCCGATGGGATTTGAGTTTCTGGAATTTTCTGAGATAAACATATTAGGCTGATCATTATAATCTACCCTACTTTCATTTGAAGTAACTTTGATTTTAATTAGCCAACTTTTGATATATTTGAAGTGCAAACAAACAAAATTAGTTTTGGCATGCTTGCCAAAATTCTGACACCATAGGTTTCTGCAGTAATAGGTTCTCTTAAATTGCCTCAGTATTTATTCCCTTATATGTGGTGACAAATGTTTAACAAGTGCATCAGTATTTAAGTTAGATATGTAGAATCAAATTGAGATACTTGTTTTGGTTTTTGAAAATTTGATGCTTCATCGGACTATGCCGCTTTAAACACTGATGCACTGATAAAGCCTTTTTTGCAACAAAAAAGGCAATACTGAATCAATGTAATATAACATATTACTGCAGAAGTTTGTTTATTGTTGTTTTAGGTCCTAGCAACATCTAAGGTCCTATCAGGACGGGTACCGATTTTTGACAGTGCGCACTCATGGCGAATTTATAGTGCTGCCCCACTGGGAAATCAGGCCACCAGCACCATGACCTGATATCCCACTCAGTCACATTATCCTGACAGTAAGCAAACCAGTACTTGCTCTATCCTAGTAATGCCCTTACAACAGAAGGCTATGGTGTCAGAATGTATATATGCTTGCCAAAACTAATTTGACATGTTTATACTTCAAATATCTCAAAGGTTAGCCATTTAAAATAAAAGTCACTTCATAGATTATAACAACCAATTTAATAATATATTTATCCCAGAAAGAATGACAGAAACTATAAACCATCGGACTATGCAACTTGAATGTTATACCCCTGTCACACTACAACGTAATGAGCGAACATGAGCCTAACGTGGTGATATTTCGTCATTACGTTGATGTACGTTGGATTACGTTATGATGACGTCATAATGACGTTAGACTGACGTCGATCTACGTCACATTACGTCGTGTTACGTCGAGTTAGATCGAGGTTTTGGACATGTTCAAAAGTTTCGACGTAGCTCGAACGTTCGCCGTACGTTCTGTTCACGTTCAGCGAACGTCAATGACGTTAAACGGACGTTAGGCAAACGTTCCTCACTACGTTCCACTACGTTCCACTACATTCCACTACGTTGACCCACATTAAACCAAGTGCAAAAGCCTACGAGGCTTAATGGGAACGTCAGGAGAACGTCAGGAGAACGTCAGGAGAACGTCAGGAGAACGTCAGGAGAACGTGCATTCAACGTACGTTCAACGTGTCACGACATAGCTAACGTCATGTAACGTTCTTCTGGCGATGGAATAACGTTCATAACGTTCCGTGAACGTAGTGACGTTGTCCTCTCTCGGGGATTGACGGTATCACTACGCTTTACCAACGTTACGCTCTCATCCACTACGCTGCATCCACGTTCAACTTCTGCCCAAATTTGCATACTACGCTGAGAAGTTCAACGTTCTTCACGTTCTCCCTACGTTGACGTCGTTACGTCGTAGTGTGACAGGGCCTTTAGTAACCGAAAGAAACTTGATTCTCTTGTTGGCATTATGCTGCAAATTGTGTATTCAAACAGTTATTGTATATCTTACTCTATATACCTTTTCGTGTAAATAACCCTGAATTGAAAAATAGCTGGAAGACCAGTGCTTCGGCACTGACAAAAGACTTATTCAGCAGAATAAACATATTTACCACCAACAAGAAATAGGCTGTATTAATAAACTACTTATGTTACTACAGTCGATTTCAATATCCATCGAAGGCTGTATGTATCATTATATATATATACGAAAGTACCGGCGACTAGACAGCAACGTCGGTACCGGTGTACCACACTGTACCACGCTGTACCACTTGTTATCACGCGCCTGATAAAGCCATTCTAAATCACTTTCCTTCCTGAGCACTGTGGTGCAGTTTTTGTTACCTGTTGAGTAACTCGCAGTTAAGCCGCTAGGCGCTCTGTGTAAATACTTAAAAGTAGCTAACTTTGTTGGCGTTTCCTGTGTTTGTGTTGGAATGCTGCACCTGTGTTTAATCTGTTACTACATTAAAAGCTGCACAGTCCGATAGTTTTTAGTCTGAAAAAGAAAAATATCAGATTCAGGACCAGAATTTGTTGGTTGGTTGTTGGAGTTTGATGTCCTGGCAACATTTAAGGTCATATTAGGTTGGGCACCAACTTATGACATTGATGACTTGATAGTGCTTCCCCACTAGGAAATTAGGCCGCCGGCACCATGAACCGATATCCCACTCAATCACATTATCCTGACACTGAGCTAACATGTCCTTGCGCTATCCTATTAATGCGACTGCAACGCTAGGAAGCGACTAGTATCAGTTTTAACAATCATTTCAGCACCAGGACTATACTTTAGTTTACACTTACAGTACAGTACACTTACAGTACAGTACACTTACAGTAATTTCTCATTAAAAACTAAACTAAATTTAACTTTAAGTATTCACTATTTACTTTTATTAATTTACTATTTACATTGAAGCTATTTGAAGTGAAAACGTTCTAAATACCTCTCGGCATGAACACCAAAAAGTTGGACATTATGGACTGTTATTAGTTGCAGCAGCAACAGATCCTATTAAATTAACTTACCGTATATGTCCCAATAGATGCACACTGCGCGAGTGCAAACACATGGATGCATGTCTGTTCAAAGTTAAAGAATTTCATGGATTTGTTTTTGTCGTGCCTCTGAAATAAAGTGGGATTGTCTTATTTTATGTGCATTCAGTCTGAATATGATCGTACATTTGTATTTGTTTTTGTTGTGCCTCTGAAATAAAGTGGGATTGTCTTATTTTATGTATATTCAGTCTGAATATGATCATAAATTTGTGTGCGCTTTCAATCTTGAAATGGGGGGTGTGCTTCTATTGGGTAGCATACTTCTATTGGGACATATACGGTAATACTACTAGTCCTTCTGTGCAGTAATGAATGCTTAACGAGAGCACCGGTATCTAACTTAAGTCGGATATATATATATATGTAGGATCAAATCTATGGATTTGCTTTGGGTTAAAAAATCTGATTTCATCGCATTATGCAGACAAACCCACTACGCATGTGCATATAAATCCATAAGTTTATGTATACTTACATCAGCAATGCTGAAGGGGGCCTCGTTCAGCGACATATGAGGTGGACAATTGTTCTGTACTAATGCTACATATACCATACTGTTTTCAATGTATCCCCGTCCTGATATGACCTTAGATGTTTCCAGGACGTAAAACAACAATAACCAACAAACCAGCTTTCAATTGATGCCAGTTGCGACAAGATTCACTAACATAAATGGAGAAGATTGGTTGGTTGTTGGAGTTTTACGTACTGGCAACATCTAAGGTCATATCAAGACGGGTAAATGGAGAAGAATGTAGTATATGTCTTCGTTTAATATAAATATTCAATCTGAAATAAATAATCACAAAACTAGGCATTTCTGACTGAAATCCGCCACCGGTTGCGTGGAGAGAGGCCCAAGCCCAGAGTATGACATACAATAATAATTTGGTTGTTTGTTTAACGAACCCCCACACACAAAGTAAACATCGGATTTTTGTCTTTCTTAATAATAATTATATTCAGCGAATAAAGGTATTTTTTTCAGCGCGGAACATCGGCTATGGGGATTACAATAATAATAACAACGGAAAATAATAATAATAATTGCCTTCCGCGCCTTTATACTCACATAATTGCTTATATAGCGCATACATATACATACATCTACACACATAGAGGTGCATTCAGAAAACATGGAGTTGAAGTGGGCGGGCGACTCGTGTAATTACGTCTTTAGCTTACACCTGAAGCACCTCTTCGTCTCCAACAGCCGGTTTTGCTTGTGCCAGCCTAATGGTTTTAATGCACATTCGCTGGTTTCTAAACGACTGTTCCTGTCCTAATATAATGAATGGCCCGCTGGGGATACCCCTAGCGGGGGTGAGAGGAGGGAGGTGGGGTTGGCAGGCGGGAGGGGGGAAGGGGGGGGGGGGGGGGGGGGGGAGGGGGGGGGGGGGGGGGAGGGGGTCGGGCGGCCGCGGGAGGGGGAGGGTGGTCGGTTGGCGGGAGGGCGGACGGGGGGAGGGGGGGTGGTCGGCTGGCGGGAGGGGGTACGGGTCAGGCTGGAGGGCGGACAGTTGGAGGGGGTAGTGGTCGGCTGGCGGGGGGAGGGGGAGGGTATGGAGCAGGCGGGGGGGGGGGGGGGGGGGGGGCGGACGGGGGGAGGGGTGGTGGTCGGCTGGCGGGAGGGGGTACGCTGCAGGCGGGAGGGCGGACGGGGGGAGAGGGGCTACGCGGCAGGCGGGAGGGGGGCCGGGGACGGGGGGAGGGGTCGGCTGGCGGGAGGGGGTAAGCGGCAGGCGGGAGGGGGTATGGGGGGGATGGTGGTCGGCTGGCAGGAGGGAGTACACAGCAGGCGGCAGGGCGGCGGCTGGCGGGAGGAGGTACGCTGCAGGCGGGAGGGCGGACGGGGGGGGGGGGGGGGGGGGTACGCGGCAGGCGGGAGGGGACGGGAGGACGGGTCGGCTGGCGGGAGGGGGTAAGCGACAGGCGGGAGGGGGTATGGGGGGAGGAGGTGGTGGTCGGCTGGCAGGAAGGGGTACGCAGCAGGCGGGAGGGCGGACGGGGGGACGGGGTAGTGGTCGGCTGGCGGGAGGTGGTACGCGGCAGGCGGGAGGGCGGACGAGGGTAGGGGGTGGTGGTTGGCTGGCGGGAGGGGGTACTGGGCAGGCGGGAGGGCAGACGGGGGGAAGGGGTAGTGGTCGGCTGGCGGGAGAGGGTACGCGGCAGGCGGGAGGGGGGGGGGGGGACGGGGTCCGCAGGCGGAAGGGGGTAGGGGCCACAGGCGGGCGGGGGGGGGGGGGGGGGGGGAGAGAAGCTACTGCAGGGGTGCAGGAGAGCAGGGCGCCGGGAGCAGATCACACCTGCTCGTCTAGTTTAGTAGGCCAGGTGAGCAGGAGGTCAGTAGGATACCTGGGACGAATGAGGTAAAGGTCAGCTCCTGGAGGTCCTCCTGCACCTGCCAGCCCACCCCACCCCAAACCCCTCCCGGCTTCCAGCTCCCGCCTCCACTGATGCTGGCCATGCAATACATGCAAGAAGCAAGGTGTTGTGGCACACATTGTTCGATGTACAGGAAGAAGAATAGATTACTTTAGGGATATCAGGAAATTCATGGTAGATTCCAGAGTTAGTCGCAGTTAATTATTTCGTTCTGAAACAAGTGAAGTAAAGCTTGTTATATTTAATGACACCTCTAGAGCACATGGATTTTTATATCATCGACTATTGGACGTTAAACATATGGTCCTTCTGACATATTTCTTTGGAGGAAACCTGCTACTGCCACATAGGCATATATGGTTAAACTACAAGAAGATTGGAGAATAGTAAAGAATGCAAGGAACGTTCCAATTTACCTTTCCAAGAGCTCATGGCTTTATTCTTACCCTAACTAGTACAATAAGAGTTCTTTCATAGTTCAATTTCACTGAATAACGACTAAGTACAATAAGTGTATCCCCTCCCGTATTTGTTAAGTTAAATCAGTTTGGAATTTCGACAATAAAAGCCTAAATCTCGTCTAAAACATCAGAGCGTGCATAAACACGTCCGATGGGTCAAAGCCCGAGCGCTTGACCTTTCACTGTTGCTAGGAAAGTCACAATTGACATCTCCTAGCAACACGTTACAGCAGGGAACACGGCGCCCCACAAATGGTGGCAAATGCGGGTCTGTCTTGGCGAGTAGCCCACATTTCAGATTGCGAGCTAATCGGCCCAAGCCCGCAATTTTCACAGGACAAGTAGTCTTGACCACTTCACATATATATATATATATACTAGATGTGGTGGCCGAATTGGCAGGCTTCCCATCGTGAAGATCGGGATTTCGAATCCCTGCCGGGTCAAACCAATGACTTATAAAATTGACACCTGTCATTACCTAGCCTGGCGCTCAGCATTAATAGGATAGGACAAGGACTGGTTGGCACAGTATCAGAAGAGTGTGATGCCTAGTACAAACCTCCCATATATGATTCGCGCACTAAAACTCGCGACTCGACCCGACCCGCTTAAAACTGAAAACGGGCCGATTCGTTTTTCGAATCGCGAATTGCAATCGTAAACGGCCGCTTTTAGCACTAAAAACTGAGTTTTATGCGCGATTCGCAATCGCTAGGTGTGCACGGGGAGCGCACACCAAGCGATTTTTGTGGGCGAAACGGGCAGTTTTCGATCGTATACGGGAGGTGTGCGCACACAAACGGTAGGTGTGTACCGGGCATGACTGTGTGGAATATCAGGTCATGGTACCGGCAGCCTGGTCTCCCAGTGGAGCAGCACTTTAAAGTCAACATGAGTGCGCACTGACTATCACAAGTCGGTACCTGTCCTGATATGACCATAGATGTTGCCAGTACGCAAACTCCAACAACCAACCAACTACACCACTCAAATAGGTAAAGCCATTTACATGATCTAGACCAGGAAGCAGCCGAACAACAATACATTTACAAATTTTAAAAGCTACAATTCTAGTAAAATTATTATAACCGAAGCTAGACTCCCACATCTCATTCCATCGACTCGTCGAGTTTGCATATTCAGGTTCTCTAATCAATTCATAGCGCCAGCTAAAAACGTAACCGCCAATGTAATTATATACCTTGTCTCCCGCCGCCTGCCTCATGAAGCCGGTCGGACCGTCGTGTAGCGTCAAGCTCAATTCCTCCGCCCAAAGAACAATTAATCTGAATAGTGGCACTGACTTAGCCTGCGCATGGATATTGATGTGGCTGTAACAGTATGTGTGCTCGCTAGTTGGTGCAATTAGGCGATGGTGATTAGATTCAGAATACCAACTCCCTCTGCTCTCTCGCCTTCCTCTCCACCCTCTGCCTCTTCCCCTTTTCTCGCTCAGTCCCCTCTCCTCTCTCCAATATTCTCCCCTCCGTCTCTCTCTATCTCCACTTTCCCCTCTCTCTCTCCCATCTTCTCTACTTTCTCTCCTCCATCTCCCTCTATCTTCCCTTTCCTCTCTCTCATCTCCTCTCTTTTCTCCTCCATATCCCCCTACCTTCCTTTTCCTCTCTCCCATCTTCTCTCTTTTCTCTCCTCCATCTCCACCTATCCTCCTTTTCCTCTCTCCCATCTTCTCTCTTGTCTGTCCTCCATCTCCCGCTATCCTCCCTTTCCTCTCTCCCATCGACTCTCCTTTCTCTCGTCCAGCTCCACCTATCTTCCCTTTCCTCTCTCCCGTCTTCTCTCCTTTCTCTCCTCCATATCCCCCTATCCTCCACTTCCTCTCTCCCATCTTCTCGCTTTTCTCTCCTCCATCTCCCCCATCCCTCCCTCTCCTCTCCAATCTTCTCTCCTTTCTCTCCTCCATCTCCACCTGTCCTTCTTTTCCTTTCTCCCATCTTCCCTCTTTTCTCTCCTATATCTCCCCCTACCCTCATTTTCCTCTCTCCCATCTTCTCTCCTTTCTGTCCTCCATCTCCCTCTTCCATCCCTATCCTCTCTCCCAGCTTCTCTCCTTTCTCTCCTTTCTCTCCTTTCTCTCCTCCAACTCCCCCTCCCCCCGTCCCCTATCCCATTACTCTCTAATCTGTCATCCCTTTCTCCTCTCTCTCTACTCACTCTCTCATCTAGCCAATCTAAACCATCTCTCTACTCTGTCCCCTTTGCCTTTTCTCTACTCAATCTGTTCTTCTTCTATCCAAATAGATCCCCACCTCTCTCCCCTCACCTCGCCCCCCTCTCCACCTTCTCGCCCCTCTCTTCCTTCTATCTATCATCTCTCCGCCTCTCTCCCCTCTTGCATCATTATCTCTCTCATATATATCACCTTCTTTCCTCACCGTCTCCTATCTCGTCCTTCTCTCTCATCTCTCCCCCTCGCTACCCACCCTCTCCTCTCTCTCTCTCCCTCTCCCCACTGCGCCCACCCGTCTCTCCGTCCGTTTCTCCCCTCTATCCACCCCTTCTCTATCCCCTCCTCACCCTTCCGTCCATCACTCTCAATCCCTCCTCTCTCCATCCCTGCCCCTCTCTATTTCTCTCTCCCTCCATCCCTATCCTGCCCTCCCCTCTCCCTCCCCCATTCCCCTCTCTCTTTCTCTCTTGAACAGCTGCAGTCATATACCGGAATTGCCTGGCTAGGGTGATTGATATGCGCCAAAATGCTATGTAGTCTAATTTAATTATGCATATTTATTATTTCATGCCGAGTGAGTTTGTCTTTATTATGCCAGCTATTATTGCGGGATTCTTTTTTTAACCATGCCTATTTAACGTGCGACTATACCACTCGTGTCGACCAGACGGGATGGCCGAATGAGTTAGAGCGTCGGTCTCCCGTGTTGGTAGACCATGGGATCGTGGGTTTGAACCCTGGTCGAGTCAAACCAATGAATTAAAATTTGATACTTGTTGCTTGCTAGCCAGGCGCTCGGCATTATTAGGATAGGGCAAGGATAATGGCTCAGTGTCAGGATAATGTGACTGAGTGGGATATCAGCTCATGGTGCTGGTGGGCTTGTCTCCCAGTGGGGCAGCACTATAAATTTGCCATGAGTGTGCACTGTCACAAGTCGGTGCCCATCCTGATTGACCTTAGATGTTGCTAGGTCATAACCAAAAACAAACAAAAACATACCGCTTGTGCGCCCGAGCGAGTTATGGGAGGTCTGCATCTGCGGATGTCAAGCAGGGACTGGAAAAAGTCACCCAGACAAAATATGTCCTACCAGCAGGTGGTTGCACACATTGAGTACAGATCCAAAACAAATAACATCATACATCATAATTAAAACACGGTCTTTGGTTTGTGTTGTTCATTGTCAAGTCCTTTATGTTGTTGTTGTTTGTTGTTGTTGTTTGTTGTTGTTACAACTTCCATTCGTTGGTTAAAGTTGTAGTCCGAGGGTTTTGAGTTTCTATCATTTTCTGAGATAAATATATTAGGTTGATCGTTATAATCTACCTTTATTTAGTTTGAAGTAACTTTTATTTTAAATGGGTAACTTTGGGTATATTTGAAGTGCAAAGATCCCAAATTAATTTTGCCAAGCATGTCAAAACTTTGACATCATTCGTTTCAGCAGTAACAGCTAAGTAAATTAAACTGTCTAAGTATTCTCTTCTATATGGCAACACATACTTAATAAGTGCCTCAGTATCTAAGGTAGATATGTAGTATCAATTCTAGATAATTGCTTTGGTTATGAAAATTTGATGCTTCATCGGACTATGCCGCGTTAAGCACGAGAAATGTTAGACCAGACGGGATAGCCGAATGGGTTCGAACCCTGGTCGAGTCAAACCGCTGTGTATAACTTACAGCGTCATCAAAGGCCAGTTGCTCTCATACCATGTCTATGTGATCTGGGAGGTTAAAAATCCCTTGGATCGGTAAAAGTGTAGGCTCCGGCTTTCTATCGACAACCTGTCTAATGGTGAAAACAAGTCTGTTCAGACTTATCCATAATAGACAGTATAAATCTTCAAGAAAAAAACCAATGACTTAAAAATTGATACTTGTCGCTTCCTAGCCAGGCACGTGGCATTATTAGGATAGGGTAAGGACTGGTTGGCTCAGTGTCAGGATAATGTGACTGAGTGAGATATCAGGTAACGGTGCTGGCGGCCTGGTCTCCCAGTGGGGCAGCACTATAAAGTTGACATGAGTGCGCACTGTCACAAGTCGGTACCCGTCCTGATATGACCTTAGATGTTTCTAGGACATAAAAGAAAACCAACAAAAGGTGCATGCCTGGCATTGCAACGTGTATCAATCACGATGGGGAATGTGGTATCAAAGTCTCTTCGACAATTAATCAATGTAGCTATTTAATCAATCTGTCTAGGAATTAATTAGATTACCCGGATTAATCAGGATTGCTGGCAGATGTAATAAAGTCTAACCTTTTTTTCTTAATTGCCTAACTCCACTACCATCAATAAGCTCTCACAGCCTATCACTGATGAGTGTAAACAGGCAAAGTTTGCAATGAGTCCAGCATGTAGGGGATAATGACTATTGAAGACGACATAATGCATCCACTCTGCTGCTCAGTAAAACAAAATGTTCAGACAAATGACGCTGATCCGAACAATTGCTATCAAACTTATCAGAATTTGTATCAGCTTTTAATTAAAAATGATCTTAATCGCATATGTTTTTGTTTGTTTTTTATAGCTGTTTCTTTTATTTATTTACTTATATTTATTGTGATATATATATATATTCGCTGGTCACGGCTATACTAATCTAATACAATATTTGTTTGTCCCCTGCAATGAATTGTCCTCCACGGTTTCCGATAAAAGCTGCATAATGTAATGAAAGCATCCAATTTTCAAAACCAAAACACTCTTCTAGATTCTCCCTACTGTCCTGATATGACCTTAGATGTTGCCAGGAGGTAAAACTCCAACAACCGACCAATCAGCTATCTAAAGCAAATGCTGGGGCATATATTATGCAGTTGGTGCTGCATAGAGCGATACTAAGTCAATTTAATAGAACCTGTTAGTGTTACTGCTGAAGCCGCCGTTTTCAGAGTTTGACATGCACTCAAGTTAATTTGACATGTCTGCACTTCTAATCTATCCAACCGTAGCCAATTAAAATAAAAGTTACTTCACTCTAAAGTAACTTTTCTCTACTCAATCTGATGTATTTATCTAAAGAAATGACAGATGTATTTATCTAAAGAAATGACAGTAACTCAAAGCCATCGGTCTATGCAAGTTTCTGGTAAATAAAGTTGTAAATTATGGTGGAGTGGTGAAGAAGTAGCTTGGTATCGTGACTTACACTTACAGAGGCTAACTTGATAGTGGACACTATGGAAAACCACACATCATCTATCTTCCACAGCTGTCTCAACACCCTACCTACCCAGCAGTGTGGGTGGGTGAGTGGGTGGGTGGGAGCGAGTGTGGTCTAGGGGAGATGTGGTGCGGTGGGGGGTGAGGGAAGGAGGGATGGAGAGGGATGGGGAGGGATGGGGAGGGGAGGAGTGGAGGATAGGAGGAGGAGGAAAGGGGAGGAGGAAGGGGAGGAGGAGCAACGAGGAGCGGGGACGAGGGGGGGGGGGGGGGGGGAGGAGAGGAGAGGAAGGGGAGGAGGAAGGGGAGGAGGAAGGGGAGGAGGAGCAACGAGAAGCGGGGAGGAGGGTGAGAATGGGAGGAGGGGAGGAAGGGGAGGAGGAAGGGGAGGAGGGGCAACGAGGAGGGGGGAGGAGAAGGGGAGGAGAGGAAGGGGAGGAAGAATGAGAGGAGGTGCAACGAGGAGGGGGAGGGGGGAGGGAGGGGAGGGACAGGGAGGGAAGGGAAGGGACGGGGAGGGAGGAGGAGGGCGGGAGGGGAGGGGGAAGGGAGGGGAGGGGGAGGATAGGAGTGGGAACGAGGGAGACGAGGATGGGAGGGAATGGGGAGCAGGGGAGGGAAGGGAGGGAAGGGGAGAGGAGAGGAGGATGGGAGTAGGAGGGGAGGAGGGGACGGGGAGGAGGGGACGGGGAGAAGGGGGAGGAGGGGGAGGAGGGGGAGCAGGGGCAGGAGGGGAGTGGGAGCAGGGGAGGGTGAAGGGTGAAGAGGGGAGGGGAGGTAGGCGTAGGCGGCTAAAGTGTCCGTCCAACTTATAAAATGTACGACACAAGTTTGGGAAAGTCGATCACAGTTACGTGCCCGCCCGACTTCCCAACGGGTGACGTCAGCCGGGTGATGACGTAGGAGGTGCCGGCCGAGGCGGGCTGACGTCGCCGGGCGGGCGGGCGGCTTGTATGCCTGGGGTTTGCCGTGGGAGGGGTGCTTCACTTCCACTTGCCGCCCGTGCCACCGCTGGTGCCCGGGCGGCGCTCTGTTACAGGGGAATCGCATCACGCGTATCAATCCAACACCGGAGAGAGATCACCGAGGGCCGCCGACCCCGGCCTGTGAGCCGGTCATCAATACGGGGCCCGGACCGACGTGAACATGGCACATCAGAAGGAGGTTCCCTCCCCTGCTCTCCTCAGTCCTCACCTCGCCTCACTACACTCCTCTCCCCTCCTCTCCCCTCCTCTCCCCTCCTCTCCCCTCCTCTCCTCGCCTCACTACACTCCTCTCCCCTCCTCTCCTCGCCTCACAACACTTCCCTCCTCACCTCGCCTCACTAGACTCCTCTCCCCTCCTCTCCCCTCCTCTCCCCTCCTCTCCCCTCCTCTCCTCGCCTCACTACACTCCTCTCCTCTCCACACTACACTCTCCTCACCTCGCCTCACTACACTCCCCTGTCCTCTCCTCGCCTCATTACACTCCTCACCTCACTACACTCCCCTCTCCTCGCCTCACTACACTTCCCTACTCTCCTCGCCTCACTACACTCTTCTCCCCTCCTCTCGCCTCAACTCAGTACACTTCCCTTCGTTCCCCTACCCTCCCCTGACTACACTTCTCTGCTGCCCTCTCCCGTTCCATCCCACCCTTCCTCACCTCATTACATTGCCCTCCTCGCCTCACCTCATGACACTCCCCTACCCTCCTCTCCTCACTATACCTCACCTCACTCCCCTCCCCTCCTTCCTCAGCTCATTACATTCCCCTCCTCCCCTCACCTCACTACAATCCCCTCCTCTCCTCATCTCACCTCACTCCCCTCCCCTCCCCTCCTTCGTCACCTCATTACATTCCCCTCCTCGCCTCACCTCACTACACTCCCCTCCCCTCCTCATCTCACCTCACTCCCCTCCCCTCCCATCCTCCTCACCTCATTACATTCCCCTCCTCGTCTCACCTCACTACACTCCCCTCCCCTCCTCATCTCACCTCACGCCCCTCCCATCCTTCCGCACCTCATTACATTCCCCTCCTCGCCTCACCTCACTACAATCCCCTCCCCTCCTCATCTCACCTCACTCCCCTCCCATCCTTACTCACCTCATTAGATTCCCCTCCTCGCCTCACCTCACTACACTCCCCTCCTCATCTCACCTCACTCCCCTCCCATCCTTCGTCACCTCATTAGATTCCCCTCCTCGCCTCACCTCACTACACTCCCCTCCCCTCCTCATCTCACCTCACTATACTCACCTCCTTTCTCCTGCAGACACTCTCAATCACGCGTCAAGTTTGCCGAGACGGCGCACGGCAGGGAACACCAGCGAACTCATAGTCATGAAAGCCTGCCAACAAGGCGACTACCAGCGGAGCAAGTTCACAGTTCGCCACGGAATTCTCGTACTGTTCGTACGCATTCACGCGTGGCGAATGGACGAGATCTGCACGCGCACAAGTAGCGGGAAGACAAATGGTTAGGACTTTCTAGGAGTTGGGGGCGCTGTGAGGGTTGTGGGCGTGTTGAGGGCGTGTTGTGGGCGTGTTGTGGGCGAGTTGTGGGCTAGTTGTGGGGGCGAGTTGTGGGCGTGTTGTGGGCGTGTTGTGGGCGTGTGGTGGGGGTGTGGTGGGGGTGTTGTGGGTGTTGTGGGCGTTGTGGGCGTTGTGGGCGTTGTGGGCGTTGTGGGCGTTGTGGGCGTTGTGGGCGTTGTGGGCGTTGTGGGCGTTGTGGGCGTTGTGGGTATTGTCGGTGGGTATTTTTGGGGTATTTTTGTTGGTACATTAGTTGATTAAGCAGGGGAAATTTTGGTCGCAGATGACTGGTTTTCCTCATTCCACTGCTCCTTGGCCTATCCTAATAATGCCGAACGACTGGCTAGGAAGCGACAAGTATCAATTTTTAAGTCATTGGTTTGACTCGACCAGGATTCGAACCCATGATCTACTAACATGGGAGAGTGACACTAACTCATTCGGCATCCCGTCTGGTTGAGGCCATCCATATGTTGAGAGTGTTGTGAGTGTCGTGGGTCTTGTGGATCCTGTGGGTGTTGGGGAATAGTGGGTGTTGTGGGTGTTATGGGGAGTGGTAACGCTAGGGTCGGGGCTTACTTTTTAGCTTCTTACTGAGTTGATGCTTCTTGTGTAGCTGATGTCTGACTGTGGCTCTCCGTAGGGGGATGAGGCTGGGGAAGGATCTGGAGGAGATGGTATAGTGGTGGTGGCGGTGGTGGTGGTGAGGGAACACGGGTAGGGTTTAGGATTTGTTTGTATGTTGTTGTTTTACGTCCTAGCAACATCTAAGGTCATATCAGGACGGGTATCGACTTGTGACAGTGCACATGCATGGCGACTTTATAGTGCTGCCCCACTGGGACACCAGGCCACCAGCACAATTATCTGATATCCCACTCAGTCACATTATCCTGACACTGAGCCAACCAGTCCTTGCCCTATCCTAATAATGTCGAGTGCCTGACTAGGAAGCAACAAGGCTAAATTTGTAAGCCATTGGTTTGACTCGACCAGGTGGTAAAGGTGGAAATGAAGGCAGAGGGAAATTGTGGTTGTAAGGAAGGAGGGGAGTGGGGAAGAGTGGAGGGAAGAGAGAGGTAAGGAAGATGGTGATGGAAAGGAAAGAGAAATGTTGGGTGGGGCTTGTGGTGAAGGGAGAGGGGGGGAGGAGAGGGGAGGGAGGGGAGGGGATGGAGGGAGGGCAGAGGACGGAGGAGGGAGGAGGAAAGAGAGAGGAGGGAGGTGGGAGGAGTGAGAAGGGAGGCGGGAGGCAGGAGGCGGGAGGCGGGTGAAGGGAGGAGGGTGGAGGGATGAGGGAGGAGGGAGGAAGATGAGGGAGGAGGGAGTAAGGAAGAGCGAGGAGGAAGGACGGAAACATAGTAGTGGGGGTGATGCTAAAGAAGGAGGGAGAGTGGAGGAGGGAGGAGGTAGTGGTGATAATGGTCGTGGCTTCGGTGGAAAGTGAACGAGAGGAAGGAGAACAGTGGACAGGGAGGATACGTAAAGAATGAAGAGGAAGGTTGTGGTAAGGAACAGGAACTACACAGGCTGATGTTCCCAGAGAATGAGGGTGGTATGTGAGGTGGAGGAAGAGACTGTGGTGGTACCAGAGTAGGGGGGGCAGGGAGGCGGGGAGTGGGGGGTGGAGAGCGGCCGGGGGTGGTGGAGGTGCTGCGATGGGTTGTCTGCCCTGCGCAAGGTGAATGGGGATGAACTCTGACACCTGTACAATCCCTCCACGGTGAGCCTCTGCCCACACTCTCACAGACACATAAAACTGTCATCGGCCCCTCTCACAAACCCTCTTGATCCCTGACCCCCTCCGAGCCCCTCACATACACAACAAACCAACACGCGTTCACATCGCCCACCGCCCCCACCTGACAGATGACGTCATCCCCCACACACCCACACACACCCACACATCACCGCACTGCCGTCTGTCATTGTCATAACAACAAAAGCATTGTCCAATCTCCAAAACCTTTTGTGGATGACACTGCGTGGCAGTTGTCATATCGGTAGAAACCCCAAGAGATATAAACCTCGGTTGTGCGCACTTTGCCACAACCCCCCTAGCCCTCCCCCCCCCCCCGCCCACACCCACACCATACCTTTACCACTACCCCAACCAACTACATGTCAACACCCCCCCACACACACACATACCCACTCAGAATCACCAACCCTACTGTTTCACCTTAGTGCCGAGAGGAAAACAAGGCAAAGGCATTATTCTAATGAGCAGTCCATGATCGCTTCAGCGGCCCCGCTCATCTAGTATCCATGGCGACGACTCCCCTCCCCCCACCCCCGCCCACTGCCCTCTCCCTCCACACACACACAATGTCACAATAGCTCAACAGAGGGCGCAAAGAGGTCACACAGCTCCAAGGTCATCACGAAACTGCATTGAGTAATCGAAAAACTGCAAGATTTATGTATGTAGCATTGGCAAAGCTGGTAATACTATTTCAGGGACATTATGTTAATTTAGACCTTAGAGAGCTGCTATTCGCAGATGTCAGTGCACTGGTTGCCCACTCTGCTGAAGAGATCCAGAAAATAGTGGACGCTTTCTCCGATGCATCAAAGAAGTTCGGCCTGAAGATTAACATCAATAAGATGGAGCTACTGTGCCAACCCAACTCTACAAGAACCCGAGAGGAGGATATCATGGTTGACGGAAACAAGCTGAACTCTGTTCCAGAATTCACCTACCTAGGAAGCACTATATCAAGTGATGGGCACATTGATGCTGAAATACAGTGGAGGATGGCCAAGGCTAGCGCATCTTTCGGCCGACTATGCCAGAGACTCTGGAACAACCACCTTGTGTCCATGTGGGTCAAAGGCAAGATCTACCGTGCAATTGTGCTATCCACCCTACTATACGGAGCCGAGGCCTGGACAGTGTACAGATGACAGGTGAAAAAGTTGCATGCCTTCATGATGTGACATCTGCGTTCAATCATTAGGCTAACCTGGAAGGACAAAGTGACAAATAAGGAAATACTCGAACGGACGGGGCTGCCCTCTATGGAAGATCTTCTGATCAAAAAGAATCTCCGGTGGACTGGACAGGTGAATTGTCATCAGACAGGCTACCAAAGCAGATCCTCTATTCTGAACTGTCTTCTGGTTACAGAAAGAGAGGGCGCCCTCGTCTCCGGTTCAAAGATACCATCAAGAGAAACCTGAAGCTGAGAGACATTAAGACCGACTCATGGACATCACTTTCACAGCAGAGAGCTAAATGGAGAGTGGCAGTCAAGTGATGAAAGCAGTCTTTGTCGCATCGTGACCGACAGTATGATGTTGATGATGATGATGATGATGATGATGATGTTAATTTGGTTACTGGGTTTGCTCAGGTGAAATTAAAGTTGGATAGTCCGATAGTTTTAACTTTCTGCAATTTTCTCTGATAACTCCATTAGGAAGGTGGTTGCGAGGAAGGATGGAAATGGACAAATGAGGAGTGAAGTGTTAATGGAAAGGGAGTAGCGAAGATGGAGGTTCTAGTAAGGCAGAAGGAGGGAGATGGTGATGGAGATGAAAGAGAGACGTGAGGTGGGAGTTGTGGTAAAGGAGGAAGGAGGGGGAAGATAGGAAGAAGGAGGGCGAGAAGATGAGGGGGGAGGGAGGAGAGGATGGCACAAGTTTGAAGTAACTTGTGTTTTAAACTGCTACCTTTGGAAATATTTGAAGTGAAACACATACCAAATTGTCCGTCTCCTATTCTGGTAGATCGTGGGTTCGTGGGTTCGACGCCTGGTCGAGTCAAACCAATGACTTAAAAATTGATACTTGTTGCTTCCTAGCCTGGCGCTCGGCATTATTAGGATAGGGCAAGGACTGGTTGGCTCAGTGTCAGGATAATGTGACTGAGTGGGATATCAGGTCATGGTGCTGGCGACCTGGTATTCCAGTGGGGCAGCACTATAAAGTCACCATGAGTTCGCACTGTCACAAGTCGGTACCTGTCCTGATATGGCCTTAGATGTTGCTAGGATGTAAAACAACAACAAACAAACAAAACATACCAAATTAATTTGGGCAAGCACATCAAAATTCTGACAGCATGGACTTCAGCAATAATAATAATAGGTTCTGGTAAATTCCCTTCAAGACGGCAACACGTATATACATAAAAGTGAATGTGTCTGTCTTTGTGTTCGCAAAATATTTTGACAAAATAGACTTAAATGGCTGCGAATATAACTATGATTGGGACTATGATGTTGGCAATGTCCAAATGATTCTGCTAGTTATATTTCATAGCTGCTATAGTTTACTCCAATAAATTGCTTACTCATTAAAGCGGCTGTCACACATCACCAGATTGGGGAAACGGAAAGAAACCGAACAAAGTCCGTTGATATCCAGCAAAGTCCGGTTTGTGTCCATTGCATATCCATTGCATATCCGTTGCTATGCATTGATATCTGGTCTGGTACAAGTTTTGAACATGCACAAAACTTGTAACCGATGCCGCCAGATTGACGTCCATGGTTCTTGTCCAGTTTGAGTCCGCTTAGTCCGCTTACCATCCTTTGGTTATCCGTTCATGTCCATTTCATGCCCGTTTGTCCAGCCCCCTTTTCCCGATATCGCAACATTTTGACACATTTTAATACATTTTGATACTTATCACGCCAAAACACCACCGGACGAGACAATTCTGTCGGTTGCTCAATCTGGTGATGTGTGACAGCCGCTTAAAAGTCGTGTCTCCAAAAGAATTATTCTAAGCCCTCAGTTATATTTGCTGAAGGCCCAAGTCCTTCTTACTGTGCTGGAGCACAATTTAAATTCTGCTTACTCAATAAGAGACGTTACAAATATATATTCTAAACCCCTAATTATATTTGCTGAATGACCAAGTACCATTTCCTCCGCTAGAGCAAAAGTTAAAGTCTGCACTGAGCGCGGATTAGTTAAGCTAAGTATCTAAGTTGGATATATAGGATCAAATATAGCTAAGTGGCGTTCTCTGTGGCTGAGTGGTTAGAGTGTCTGTATTTTTCTGGTCGGAATCATAATCTGAAGGTCGGTGGTTCTATTCCCCATGTTGCCACCTCTGCCAATTTCGATGTTCACCGCTGTGGATAACTTACAGCGTCATCAAAGGCCAGTTGCTCTCATACCATGTCTATGTGGTGTGGGAGGTTAAAAATCCCTTGGGTCGGTAAAAGTGCAGGCTCGGGCTTTCTATCGCCAAACTGTCTAATGGTGAAAACAAGTCTATTCAGACTTATCCATGATAGGCACTATAAATCTTCAATGAAAAAAAAAATGAAAAGAAAGTGTTTCAGTTTGTTAAATTTGATGTTTTCATCGGACTGTGCAGCTTTGAGCTCAAGGCGCCGTGAAAGGACTGTGCGACCATTTCGTGTTGCTGCACCGTGCCTTCTGCTGCGTGCGCCGAGGTGTGCAGCGCTGGTCACGTGGTGCGTTCGCGCGTCTGTGAAGGCACTGCGGCGAGAGGTGAGTGTTTTCTGTAGTTGACTGCACACCGCCTTCACACGGACGCGCACGGCTCTGCGCACAGGACACGGAATGTGCGTTGTGGCGCGCACGCGACCGGAGGTGGGGTAGGGGGGAAGGAGGGAGGAGGGGGGAGGGGTGGAAGGGTGGTTGGAGGGGGGAGGGGGGAGCGGTGTAAGTGGGAAGGGGAGGGGCGGCACAGGACTTGGAACGTGCCTAGAGGTACGCACGCTACTGGTGGGGGAGGAGGAGGGAAGAGGTAGGGGGAGGGGAGGAGGGGGGGGAGGGGGAGGGGGAGGGGGTAGGGGGGAGGGGGGGGGGGAGGAGGGGAGGGGGGAGGGGGGGGGGGGGGAGTGGAGGGGCGGGGAGGGGGAGGGGGGCGGGAGGGGGCGGGGGAGGGGAAGGGGGGGGGGTGGAGAGGGGGGGGAGAGGGAGGGGGGGGGGAGATGAGGGGGTAGAGAGGAAGGGGAGGGAGGGGGCGGATGGGAGGGGTGGGGGGGAAGGGGGAAGGGGTGGAGGGGGATGGGAGAGGGAGGGGTGGAGAGGGACCGGTGGATATGGAGGGCGGAGGGGGAGGGGAGGGGGAGGGGATGTGGAGGGGGTGGACAGAGGCGGGCAGGTGAAGCGGGAATGTGGAGGGGCGTGGTCAGGTGAGTGGCGTGCACAGTGCCCACGTGGTGTGTGGCCGTGTGGAGTCTGATCATGTTGGGTGGGGGTGGGGGTGGGGGGAGGGGCAGGGGAGAGAGGGGAAGGGGGCGGCAGAGGGGGCGGGGAGCAGGGAGGGGGAGTGGCGGGCAGAAGCGGGAAGGTGAAGAGGGAATGTGAAGGGGCGTGGCCAGGTGGGTGGGGCGCACAGTGACCACGGGCCGTGTGGAGTGTGATCATATCGGGTGTGATCAGGTGGGGTGGGCACGTGGAGGTGTTGTGTAGCTATGTGGGTGGGGGGGGGGGTGTATGGTGAGGTCCTGCTATGTGAGGTATGGTCACATGGTGTCTTGTGTAGTCATGTATGGTGATGTCTGTGCATGTGTGGAGATGTGGGGGTGTGGTGACGTGGGTGGGTGATTATGTGGTGATGTGGGGGTGTGGTGATGTGGGGGTGTGGTGATGTGGGGGTGTGGTGATGTGGGGGTGTGGTGATGTGGGGCATAGTGGTGTGGAGTGTGGTGATGTGGTGATGTGGTGATGTGGTGAGTGGTCATGTGGGGTGTCGTCATGTCGGGGTGTAATCTTGTTGGAGTGTAGTCATGTAGGGGTGTGGTCACGTGGTGGGTCATGTGGAGGTGTCGTCATTTTGGGGTGTAGTCATGTGGGGTGTAGTCATATCGGGGTGTAGTCATGTGGGTGTGTAGTCATGTGGGGGGTGTAGTCACATGGGGTGCGGTCACGTGGATCATGTAGGTGAGGTGTGAGTCAGAGAGGTGTGGTCACATGGTGAGGTTCAGCCCCATATCAGCAGCAAGCTCCGGGAATTAATTCGTTAGACATTACGATATACCACAAAGTAGAAGAAACAATAATTTAATACACATTGTGTAGTTATATGTAGTCCTGTAAGCCCCAGTCACACCTCACTGGATTGGGGGAAATGGACAGAAACTGAACAAAGTCTGTTTTGTGTCCATACAAGTTTTGAACATGCACAAAACTAGGAACGGATGACACCGGACTGACATCTACCATTCTTGTCCGTTTTGAGTTTGTTTCATCTATTGGCTATCCGTTCATGTCCGTTTCATGTGTGTTTATGTCCGTTCTATGTCCGTTTCATCTCTGATTCATGTCCGTTCGTCCAGCGGCCTTTGACCCGATATCGCAACATTTTGACACATTTTAATACATTTTGATACTTATGACGCCCGGACTAGACAATTCTGTCCATTGCTCAATCCGGTGGTGTGTGACTGGAGCTTTATGTGGAGAACTATCACCGAACGTCCTGACAATATCAATCCCTCGTATTCCTTTATCCGCGCTGCCTACTCGGACCCAATGTAACTAACCCTCTGTGGCCACCTGGCTGCCTCTTCATTTATCAACCATATATCAAACATGACTTCATGCATTATGCGAATATGAATACCGGAACAGCCAGAGTAGCTTGGAAGTGAAGGTGGTGAGACACTACTGCCCAGTATTCTTCACACGACTCGCATAGGATATGACCATATATCCACACATCACACCGCTCTGGTGACGCGCTCTCCCTTCTCCCCCTCCCCCCTTTCCAATCCCCCCACCGCAGCCCCCTCCCCCTTCCCCTCTACACAGACCACCACCACCACCAGACTCCGAATGAGTTGAGCCCATGTCTCTTGTTTTGGGAGATCAGGCGATCAGAACCCTGGTCGAGTCAAACCAATGACGTAAAACTTGATACTTGTCGTTTCCTAGCCTGGTACTCGGCATTATTAGGAAAAGGCAATAACTGGTTGGCTCAGTGTCAAGATAATGTGACTGAGTGGGATATCAGGTCATGGTGCCGGTGGCCTGGTGTCCAAGTGCGGCAGCACTATAAAGTCACCAGGAGTGCGGACTGTCACAAGTGGGTACCCGTCCTGATATATGACCAGAGATGTTGCTAGGACGTAACCCAACAAACAAACAAACAAATCACCAGGCATAGTCTATTAAAATGTTTTCCCTCACTGTGATATCATTGTGCGCAGTGTGTGGGGGTTTGGCTTACCTTAGAAATGGCAATATCTGAGAGACAGGTCACGTGACGTGCTGAACAGCTGGGTACTAGCTGAAAGGTTATATAGACCGACAACAAACCCCAGCTCACTCAGCCCGCACCAGAATCACCCGCCAAACCCAACCTCCCTGTTCCATTCATGCGCACGGCAAATGTAGTGCAAAGTAATAGGTAAGTAGGGTATATATATATATAATCAATCAATGTAGTCCTGTAAGCCCCAGTCAACATCCGGTTGAAGAGAGTTGGGCTGAGATGGTGCCAGCTGTACAGTGTTGTGTCTTACGGAGTATAACAATAATCATAATATTAATAATAATAAGTAATATTGTTTTCTGTATCGTTATACTCGCATAATGCGTTATACATCACATATATATATATACATATACATATATACCAGGCCACGTCAATACATGTATATCTATATATATATATATATATATATATATATATATACATGTATATATAGTTAGTTTGCGAATGAGAAGAAAAACACTAGGACTTGGTTTGGTTTTGAAAGTGAGCAGAGTGACAGTTGGCTCAAAGTGTAGAGGAGCTGGGGAGGAGAGAATGCCCACTCTGCAGGGAATAACATGGAAGTTAAGGTGGTTACAGAGAAATATTAAGGGCTGCCATTATATATATCCAGATAACAAATTATAAGTACATATATATATATGAGTACATATTTCAAGGTTTTTCAAGGCTGTTTTACTTTTAGATAGGAATTCAAATCCTCTGGTGCGACAGACACTTCTCGACACCTGATGGAGGGGAGGTGGGCGCAGATGCTGCCACCGGTCAAGTGCGGAGTCTTACAGAGAATAACAATGGTAATCAAATAATATAATAATACAATATATAATGGAAACAATTCCGTTTGTATTTTTATACTCGCATAATACGTTATGCATCATATATATATTATACCTTCCCCGGAATGGCAAGAAACATAAGTTCAAAATATGCTCTAGGCAAAATATTTTCCATTTTCCTCACCCATACAACACTGGTGCCGTGACCAGGATGAAATGACTTATGGACGTAAACCATTTAAAAGAATTCCAATTACAGGGTGTAAGCACTAACCTTTCAGGCAAGGAGCCAAATAGACAGGTACTGAGGTAGGCGTGGCTAGGATGATTGGTTGTTGGAGTTTTACGTCCTGGCAACATCTAATGTCATATCAGGATGGGTACCGACTTGTGACAGTGTGCACTCGTGGCAACTCTATAGTGCTGCCCCACTGGGAAATCAGGCCGCTGTGACCATGACCCAATACCTCACTCAGTCACATTATCCTGACACTGAGCTAAGTAGTCCTTGCCCTATCCTATTAATACCGAGCGCCAGGCTAGGAAGTGAAAAGCATCAATTTTATAAGTCATTGGTTTGACTCGACCAGGGACCGAACCCCCGATCTCCCATACCTAAGGCCCGTGCTCTACCGATTCGGCCACCGCACCCGGTATATCATGGAACAAGCAACGAATAACCGAAATAACTTCATCCTAAATAATACTCACATAACAACAAACACACTACACTCTACTATACGATTTCACTACACGAACGCTGCGCAGTGCCCCACGTGGGCGCTCTACACAGCACATTGCATCACAGCGCCGCCTGTGGGATTATTTCCCGATGTGCCCCATTAACGTGAGGTGGCCATGTGTGAGGCGCCAACTAGCGGCCTGTGATTTTTCACGCTGTTTTTATCCCCCGGCGTGTCCTGCATAATCTATATCCTCCGCTTGGCCTAAATTAGCAGCCCTCCCCCCCACCCCACCCCCACCCCCACCCCCACCCCCACCCCGCCATGTGGAGTTACGTAGGTGCACCGTTGGGCTTCGTGGGTTGGTTCCCGCGTTCATAGGGCCCACTCGGCTGCCGAATATAAACCAGTGCTATACCGAATTTACCCGGTAACCTTCAGGGTTGCTCTTTAGCTCCTCCTATATTTAGCACCCGATGTGCGATTTGAGCTGAGCCCCCTTCGAGTCTGTGAGATGAGTATTGACAAAGCCCAGTATATCTATATATATATATATTTTGTTTGCAAATGAGAAGAAATATACTAGGACTTGGTCTGGTTTTGAAAGTGAGCAGAGTGACGGTTGGCTCAAAGTGTAGAGGAGGTGGGGAGGAGAGAATGCCCGCTCTGCAGGGAATAACCCGGAAGTTAAATTGGTTAGAGAGAAACATTAAGGGGCTGCCGTTATTTATATTCACATGGTATTAATTATTCTTTGTGTTGCTTATTTACTTTGCACTCACGCAAAAATGAGAGACAAATAAGTGTTCACACTTCCTGTCTACCATTCGCTATTTCACTATAATCAATTAAATAGCACAATTATATATATTTTGATATATATGACTAAATATATCCGGGTCCATACACATGTGAATATATGGAATTCAAGGCTATTTGAAGTTTTTCAAGGCTGATTTTGATAGGAATTCAAGACTATTTTCATTTGGATTTCACACAGCAAAACAATGGCGATTGACGATTTCGGATCTAATTTAGATCAGTGGGGAGAGTTCTATGGAATTCAAGGTTTTTCAAGACTAATTACCAAAAATACATTAAATTTCAAGGTTGTTCAAGCCCTTGGAATGGGGGAAATAGAGTTCAAGACTTTCCAAGACTTTTCAGGCCCGTATGGACACTGATATAAATATATAAATACATGTATACACATATATATATATATATATATATATATATATATATATATATTTTTGTCCTCTTATTTCTCGAGGAGGTTCAAGCGTTTAAGGGATGAAACAAATCATTTAGAGAACGAATTTAGCTTTAAAAACAATTTTAGAACCACCTGAGAACCAAGCAAGAATTATAAGAACCACCCGGAAGCAAGAATCCTGTCAGAACAATACAAGAACCACGAGAGAACCATTTGAGAACCATTCGAGACAATATATTTTAACATAGTAAAAAAAACAGTGACATAAATTAAAATCAGACTGGGATGGCCGAATGCGTTGAGCATCTACCTCCCGTTTTGGTAGCTAATGGGATTCATATGCCCGAATTCAAACCCTGGCCAAATTATACTTGTCGCTACTGAGCCTTGTGCTTGGTATTATTAGGATAGGAAAAGGAGCAGTGAAATGAGGAAATTGTCTTTTATTGAAAGTTCCTCTGCTTAATGAATTGATGTACACCCCCCCCCCCCCCCACCTCCCTCCCCAACAAAACAAGGACAAGGAGTGGTGGAATGAGGACATTTTCTGTTATTGAAATTTCCTCTGTTTAATCAATTGATGTACCCACCCCCCCCCCCACCCCCCCAACAACAATTAATTAATTAATTAAAAAGATATAAATGTCATTTGTGACCTGTTTCATAACAACGCTTCCGGTGTGAAAGATAGTGGTAGCGAAGAAGCGCCTGGGTTTAAACCAGACGGGATGGCCGAATGAGTTAGAGCGTCCATCTCCCGTGCTGGTAGATCATGGGGTCGTGGGGTCGAACCCTAGTCAAGTCAAACCAATGACTTAAAAATGTATACTTGTCGCTTCCTAGCCAGGTGCTCGGCATTATTAGGACATGACAAGGACTGATGTGTTCAGGGTCAGGATAATGTGACTGAGTCGGATACCAGGTCATGGTGCTGGCAGCCTGGTTTCCCATTGGGACAGCACTATAAAGTTGCCATGAGTGCACACTATTACAAGTCGGTACCCATCCTGATATGACCTTAGATGTTGCTAGGACGTAAAACAACAACAAACAAACCCTGGGTTTAATTATCACCACTACCCAGCTGACCCCACGGCCACCCCCCAGAGGCCTTCCTCAGTGCCGGCAATAACATCTTTTGATTGGCCTGTCAGTTGATCACGTGGCGCAACCTCCGAAATTGATAGGTTCGTCGAAAAGCTTGTCAAGTTCAGATTTATTTCTAAATATATAAAATATGGTAATTATATTAAATTTTTGTAAGCGGAGGTTTACTCAACTTTAAGCAAGCGTCACCATGTTAACCAGGAAGTATAGTAAACCCTCTCTGACCGACCCTCTTCACAGATCGACCACTCCCCTATATCGATCACTTTATTTGGGTCCCAAATGATTGGCCACACAATACCGTTGTAATGATAAACAAACTCCCTAAATCAACGACCTCCCTAAATGGACCATTTAAAGCTGGTCCCATGGTCGGTCAATTTACCGAGGTTGTACTGTAGTGAGGAAGAGTCACTGCCGGTACAATCTGACAGCCACTGCTCTCACTGATACAGTTTTCACATTTTAATGTACCTGGTTTTGCTTACAATGAATTATAGCGGATGTGAGGGGAAACGGGAACAAATAGCCACGAAGTCTGATCATAAGCACCCAGTCGAAACTGAAAAGCCTCCTAGTTGTAATTGAACAAACGCGATACAGTGGTATATAGTGGCATTTATTCTTTCTATTTTAGCTTGGTACAGTTAGATTCAAGATGTTGATGATTATATAGTTCAAGGATTTCAGGCACTTAACCCTATTGATCTATGTCATTAGTTGGGTGGGTGGGATGGCAAATCTACAGGAAGGTAACACGTCCGATCGATTGAAAAACTCTGGTCGAAGTGTCTAGACTTTGTAACTGCGTCATAGCCTTTGCTCTGAATTTACAGTAGGTGGCGCGTCGATCAGTGGCGAATGCTAGTTCACAAGAACAATATAGGTGGCGTCAATGGTCACATTTAAATCTACTGCACAGTTTCGCTAACTGCGTAATATTGGTTTCAAGGAATTTACAGTAGGTGGCGGGTCAGTCGACGACCATTTGGTTAGTTCAGAATTACAATATAGGTGGCACCAAATTCGCTTCGAAATCTATGGGAATACACAGTCTCACGATATCAATTACCCATGTACAATGTATCTATATAACATACTCATACTTCAGGGGAAAGCTTTCTGCCTCGGTAACTTAGATGTTAGTGGACATAGTTGAACGTAGATAGAATAACGTGGGTGAAACGTGGGTGAAATGTGCTGTCACTACATTCAAATACGTTAAGGTACAGCAGGTTTTGGTTGATGACCCACCTAATGGTATGGATAAATAACTTACGGTATGGATCCCAGTACATTACGGTACGGATCCCGGTATGTTATGGTATAGATCCCGGTACATCCAACTACATTCAACTACGTTCAACTATGTTACCCTCCACTGCGTTCAACTACGTTCAACTTCGTCCACTAATGTCTATGTGACCACTGCAGAATGGCCAATGTTTTGTGTGGGTCAAAGTATGCTAGAGTATGCTAGAGTATGCTAGAGTACATTAAGAAGTATGCTAGAGCACACTAGAGTATGCTAGAGTACACTAAAGTACGTTATCATCACGTCTGCCTCAAACGTAGTGCTCTTTTGAACATCTCCAAAGCTTAAATCGGAAATCACGGCCCAGAGATGTTCTTATCACATTCTCATCACGGAGAAGTATGGATGCCGGTACGATGCACTACGTTCAACTATGTTCAATTATGTTCAACTAGGTTAGCCTCCACTACATTAAACTACGTCCACTGACGTGTATCTGACCGAGCCATTATAGTCCTGATGATCCATGGCCATGTTAATGCTGTTTACTATGCAATGTAATAGGGACGTTTACCAAGGGTGGGTTGGTCGTTGTAGTTTTACATCCTGGCAACATATAAGATCATATCAGCACGGGTACCGACATGTTGGTTGGTTGGTTAGTGGAATTTTACATCTTGGCAACATATAAGGTCATATCAGGACGGGTACCGACATGTTGGTTGGTTGGTTAGTGGAATTTTACATCTTGGCAACATATAAGGTCATATCAGCACGGGTACCGACATGTTGGTTGGTTGGTTAGTGGAATTTTACATCTTGGCAACATATAAGGTCATATCAGGACGGGTACCGACTTGTGACAGTGCGCACTCATAGTGATTTTATAGTTTATAGTACTGCCCCACTTGGAAATCAGGCCACCAGCACCATGAACCGATATCCCACTCAGTCACATTATCCTGACACTGAGCTAACCAGTCCTTGCCCTATCCTATTAATGCTGAGAACCACGCTGGGAAGTGACAAGTATCAATTTGATAAGCCATTGGTTTGACTCGACTGGGAACCGAACTGTCGATCTCCCACATGCGAGCCCCGCGCTCTACCAATTCGGCCACCGCGTTCGGCCCTATACCACGGAAACCAGTGTAGCCATTGCCCCTCACTGTGCCCCTACTTCCGTGCCCAATGCCCATTTTCACACTGTGCCCCTTCTACCCCACTAATTCTCCAACTGTGCCCCTCCTACATCCCCATTCTTCCACAGTGCCCCCATCTCTATTATCCCATTGTGCCCCTCCTTCATCCCAATTATATCGATGTGCCCATCCCTGATACACCCATTCTCCCCCATGTGGCCCTCCTAAATCCCCATTGCCCCTTCTATATCCCCATTCTCCCACTGTGCCCTTTCACTACATCTCTGTTCTCCCGCTGTACCTGTTCATGATATCCCCATTCTCCAACTGTGTCCCTCCTACATCCCCATTCTCCCACTGTGCCCATTCACTACATCCCCATTCTCCCACTGTACCCCTTCACTACATCCCCATTCTCCCACTGTGCCCCTTCACTACATCCCCATTCTCCCACTGTGCCCCTACCCCACATCCCCATTCTCCCACCATGCCCCTTCACTACATCCCCATGCTCCCACTGTGCCCCTTATACATCCCATTCTCAAACTGTGCCCACCCTACATCCTCATTCTCCCACTGTGCCATTTCACTATATCCCCATTCTACCACCGTAGCCCTCCTATATCCCCATTCTCCCATTCTGCGGTTTCCCCTGCATCCGCATTCTCCCACTGTGCCATTTCACTATATCCCCATTCTACCACTATGCGCCTCCTATATCCCCATTCTCCCATTCTTCGGTTTCCCCTGCATCCGCATTCTCCCACTGTGCCCCTACCCCACATCCCCATTCTCTCACTGTGCCCCTTCATTACATCCCCATTCTCCCACTGTGCCCCTCCTACATCCCCATTCTCCCACTGTGCCCTTTCACTACATCCCCATTCTCCCACTGTGCCTCTTCACTACATCCCCATTCTCCCACTGTGCCCCTACCCCACATCCCCATTCTCCCACTGTGCCCCTACCCCACATCCCCATTCTCCCACTGTGCCCCTACCCCACATCCCCATTCTCCCACTGTGCCCCTACCCCACATCCCCATTCTCCCACTGTGCCCCTACCCCACATCCCCATTCTCCCACTGGGCCCCTACCCCACATCCCCATTCTCTCACTGTGTCCCTACCCCACATCCCCATTCTCCCACTGTGCCCTACCCCACATCGCCATTCTCCCACTGTGCCCCATCACTACATCTCCATTTTCCCACTGTGCCCTTTCTACATCCCAATTTTCCCAATATGCCCCATCACTATATCCCCATTCTCCCACTGTGTCCCTCCTACATCCCATTTTCCCAATGTGCCCCTTCACTACATCCCCATTCTCCCAATGTGCCCCTTCACTACATCCCATTCTCCCACTGTGCCCCCTCAATACATCCCATTCTCCCACTGTGCCCCTTCTACATCCCCATTTTCCCAATGTGCCCCATCACTATATCCCCATTGTCCCACTGTGTCCCTCCTACATCCCCATTCTGCCAATGTGCCCCTTCACTATATCCCCATTCTCCCACTGTGCCCCTTCATGACATCCCCATTCTCCCACTGTGCCCCTTCTACATCCCCATTTTCCCACTGTGCCCCATCACTACATCCCCATTCTCCCACTGTGCCCCTTCACTACATCCCCATTCTCCCACTGTGCCCCTTCACTACATCCCCATTCTCCCACTGTGCCCCTTCAGTACATCCCCATTCTTCCACTGTGCCCCTTCACTACATCCCCATTCTCCCACTGTGCCCCTTTCACTACATCCCCATTGTTCCACTGTGCCCTTTCACTACATCCCCATTCTCCCACTGTGCCCCTTCACTACATCCCCTTTCTCCCACTGTGCCCCTACCCCACATCCCCATTCTGCCACTGTGCCCCTTCACTACATCCCCATTCTCCCACTGTGCCCCTTCACTACATCCCCATTCTCCTGCTGTGCCCCTACCCCACATCCCCATTCTCCTGCTGTGCCATTTCCCCATCATCCCCATTCTCCCACTGTGCCTCTTCACTACATTCCCATTCTGCCACTGTGCCCATTCACTACATCCCCATTCTCCCACTGTGCCCCTTCACTACATCCCCATTCTCCTGCTGTGCCCCTACCCCACATCCCCATTCTCCTGCTGTGCCATTTCCCCATCATCCCCATTCTCCCACTGTGCCTCTTCACTACATTCCCATTCTGCCACTGTGCCCATTCACTACATCCCCATTCTCCCACTGTGCCCCTTCACTACATCCCCATTCTCCTGCTGTGCCCCTACCCCACATCCCCATTCTCCTGCTGTGCCATTTCCCCATCATCCCCATTCTCCCACTGTGCCCCTTCACTACATCCCCATTCTCCCACGCTGCCCCTTTCACTACATCCCCATTCTCCCGCTGTGCCATTTCCCCTACATCCCCATTCTCCCACTGTGCCACTGCCGCATACAGCCGCTGCGTCATGGTAGCCCCCGTCAGTGCCCATTACCCGGCAGTGGCCACCTATAATGCCCTTTATCCGCTTCCCACAATAGCCCTCACGTGACCTCTGCCCACTGTGCCCCCCCTACCTGCTCCCAAGCCCTCACACACCGCTCTGGACCTTCCCCTGACCGCTATTCCGTGGAAATGCTTTGTCATCTCCAACTCTACAGCTCACTTCAAACACTTCCGGCGGGCTAGAAGTCAAAGGTCATCCAGGGGGTGCGTGGGTAGGGGGAGGGGGGTTAAGGTCACAGATTGTGATGGCGAGGTAGCCTCACTCTCCAAGCGGACTTTCTCCAAAAGAAATCACACTGCTCCGGTTTGAGTCTTCAGTAAAAGCCCAATCACAGTACGATATATCTCGCCGGCATGCCGCCAACACACAAAATCACTTTTAATCGTCGAGAAACGTCAAACTTTTCAGCGTCAGCGCAATGTATTGGTAGCTTGCGGCCGACGTTGTGAGAAAAAAAAATAAATAGTTTGGCGCGCCGTCCTGATATGACCTTAGATGTTGGTAGGACGTAAAACAAAAACAAACAAAAAAGCAACAGTTTGGCGCAACGAGCCTCACTCGCGCGCGGCGTGTGGCTACCGTTCGCATAAATTTATTCCAGCGCGTGCAACGTATCTCGACGTCCCCCTAACGTCGCCATAATGTTAGCACCCGCGCGTTGTCGCACGTCCAAAGTTTTGTGCAAGCACAAAACATTGCCTATACCCTGACCCGGGTCGCCGACCGTCGCTGCCCATCAACGATTACCAATGCGCGCGCGCGTATAACGCTTCCAGACGTCTCCCGACGTTTCGCCAAAAAGTGACACACATCGACGCGTGTTGGCGAGACACGTCGTAATGTGACAGCACCATTAGTCTGGCAGATAGCCATGTTATCATTTAGGATTCTTTGTAATCATGACAGACTTCTTTCACCCCTCTACCCGGTGCAGTGGCCTATATCGGTAGAGCGCGGGCCTCGCGTGCAGAAGTTTGGGAGTTTGCTTCCCGGTCGAGTCAAACCCAATGACTTATAAAATGTATACTTGTTGCTTCCTAGGGTGGTGCTCAGCATTAATAGGATCGGGCAAGGGCTGGTTAGCTCAGTGTCAGGATAATGTGACTGAGTGGGATATCGGGTCATGGTGCCAGCGGCCTGATTTCCCAGTGGGACAGCACTACAATGTCACCATAAGTGCATACTGTCACAAGTTGGTACCCATCCTGATATGACCTTTGATGTTGCCAGGACGTAAGACTTCAATAACCACCCAACCAATCGTTCACATCTATACATTCCTAATGGCCACCAAATAGCATTTTACGCTGTGGCTACATGGCATTTTACACTGTGGTTACATGGCATTTCACGCTGTGGCTACATGGCATTTTACGCTGTGGCTACATGGCATTTTACACTGTGGCTACATGGCATTTCATGCTGTGGCTACATGGCATTTCACGCTGTGGCTACATGGCATGTTACCCTGTGGCTACATGGCATTTCACGCTGTGGCTACATGGCATTTTACACTGTGGCTACATGGCATTTCACGATGTGGTTACATGGCATTTTACACTGTGGCTACATGGCATTTCACGCTGTGGTTACATGGCATTTTACGCTGTGGCTACATGGCATTTTACGATGTGGCTACATGGCATTTCATGCTGTGGTTACATGGCATTTCACGCTGTGGCTACATGGCATTTCACGCTGTGGCTACATGGCATTTTACTCTGTGGCTACATGGCATTTCAGCTAGTTGCTAAATGACACTTCAGGTCGTGGCTACTTGACATTTCACGCTGTGGCTACTTGATATTTCACATTGTTGGTACATGACATTTCACGTTGTAGCTACATGACATTTCACGCAGTTGCTATATGACATTTCAGGGTGTATCTACATGACATTTCACCCTGGGACTACATGACATTTCACGGTGTGGCTATGTGACATTTCACCCTGTGACTAAATGACATTTCAAAGTGTGAAATGTCATTTCACGCTGTGGCTACATGACATTTCACACTGTTGTTACATGACATTTCACTCTGTGGCTACATGACACTATATGGGGTTGCTACATGACAGGTCACGTTGTTGCTACATGACATTTCATGCTGGGGGCTACATGACATTTCATGATGTAACTACATGACCTTTCACACTGTGGCTACATGACATTATATGGGGTTGCTACATGACAGTTCACGTTGTTGCTACATCACATTTCACGCTGGGGGCTACATGACATTTCACGATGTAACTACATGACCTTTCACGCTGTGGCTACATGACATGTCATGTTGTGGCTACTTGACATTCCATTGTGGCTAATTGGCATTTCATACTGGTGTATTCCATGTCATAGTCGTTCCTTGCCATTGCATATTCGCTGCATATCATTCCATACTGGCTCGCTGGCTTTCAAAGTGGCTACATGCCATTTCATAGTCATTTCCTGAGCCATTTCATGGTGCCTGCATTTAATTTCATAGTGGTTGCATGTCCTTGGATAGTGGCTGCAAGCCAGTGAGCTCAAGGTTGTAAATACCCACATCGAATTACCTCCGATGTGCTGAGTGTATTATCTTTCAACACGCTACAATTTAAATTAAAGCTCTTACCGGGACGAATTCAATCATAACATTTATACTAAGCGACAATTTAAATTTGCGTTGTTTTTCTTTGTGGTCTTCTTTACCAGTGTTTACCCCTCCCTTACGTATCTGTGTCTGTCTCCCCCTCACTTCCGCTCTCTCCCCCTCTTTCTCCCCCTCTCTCCTCTCTCTTTCTCCCTCTCTCTTTCTCCCCTCTCTCACCCTCTCTCTCTCTTTCTCCCTCTCTCTTTTGCTCTCTCTTTCTCCCTCTCTCGCCCTCTCTCTGTCTCCTCCCCTCTCTCTCCCTCTCTTTTTCTCTCCCTCCCTCAGCTTCTATCCTTCTCTCTCCCTCCTCTATCTCCCCCCTCTCTCTATTTCTCCCCTCTCTTTCTCCCCCTCTCTCACTCTCTCTCTCTTTTTTTCTCTTTCTCTCTCTACATTTCTCCCTCTCTCCCTCTCTCTCTTTCTCCTCCCCTCTCTCCCTCTCTCTTTCTCTGCTTATATCCCTGTCTCTCCTTCTCTCTATCTCCCTCTCTCTCTTTCTCCCTCTCTCTTTCTCCCCTCTCTCCCTCTCTCTCTTTCGCCCTCTCGCTCTTTCTCTCGCTACCTTTCTCCCTCTCTCCCTCTCTCTCTGTCTCCTCCCATGTCTCTCTCCCCCTCCCTCCCTGTCTCCTCCCCTCTATATCTCCCCCTCTCACTCTCTCTCTCTCCCCCTCTCTCTCTCTCTGTGCGAGGCCTTTGTGGATTGCGCCATTAAGTTAAGAATAGCTCAGAACTTATGCATTTAATTAAAAGAGTCCCGTGTGAAAAGCCCCAGGTGGTTCTCATAATCACATTCCAGAGTTGCGCTTATTCTATAATAATAAAAATGTTAAAAGGGGGAAGGAAGAGCGAGGGACGTGGACAGTGTGGCCACATCTGATGAGCAACTATGTGGCATGCTGGTGCCCTTGGTATGGTTTGAACGCGTGTGTACGCATGCGCGTACGCATGAGTGGTGGGGGGGGGGGGGGGGGCTATACCAGGAAGCCAGGGCGTGGAGAGGCGGAGTGTATATGCGTGTGTGTGTGGCGGGGGGGGGGGGAGGCTAGTGGAAGACACAAAATGGCTGCCAGTCTCACAACGAAGCATCCGACTTGTGACAGTGGACACTCATGGTGACTTTCTATAGTGCTGCCCCACTGGGAAATCAGGCTGCCGGCACCCTGATCTGATATCCCACTCAGTCATGGTATCCTGACACTGAGTTAACCAGTCCTTGCCCTATCCTAGTAATGCTGAGTGCCAGTCTAGGAAGCGACTAGTATCAATTTTATAAGTCATTGGTTTGACTCGACCGTGAACCGAACTCCCTGTCTACCGCACACGAGGCCCACGCTCTACCGATTCGCCCACCGTGCCCAGTGCGAGTTATCAAGGATCCATTGCCGCTAGCAATAACTTCAATAAAAATGAGGTCAATTAGTCTACTTTCGTTTGGTTTCACTATCCAGGTACTTCAATATTCACATGAAAAATTGTGTACGGTCCTATGGATAATCACTTCAAAACTGCATAAAAAATGGTTGGTTGCTATCATTTGACATGGTGCTCTCTGTGGCGGAGTGGTTAGAGTGTCTGACTTTTTTCTAGGTCGGATGCCTGATCTGAGGGTCGGTGGTTCGAGTCCCATATGCCCCCCCCCCCTCAGCCAATTTGGATTTCCGCCACTGTGCATAACTTACAGCATCATCAAAGGCCGGTTGCTCTCATACCATGTCTATGTGGTGTGGGAGGTTAAAAATCCCGGGCTTTCTATCGACAAACTGGCCACAGCAGGAGCATCCACATCGTGGCCCTGGGAATCAGTTATCTGATTGCAAATCCTGCTACCACCATCCACCACTGAGAGCACGTCCCACGAATAAAGATCATACCTCTACTCGAAAATCCCTTGAGATAACTGGTGGAAGGACACGATGAAGAAGAATTTGACATGGATATAACCATTTTAGAATTTCGTGTAAATTTCAAGGTAGGCATGTGAATGTAATTGACAAGACTGACAGGCCCCACTAGCATTTTCTACCAGTAATATATTATTATATTTACCATTAATATATTAATATATCAATATATTAATATATGAAGAGTTCAGGCACAAAACCATGCAAACGCCAATCCAAAAATGCAGATAAACATTGGAATCAAACCCTCAAAACCTTTATATTTTTACATTCCTTCTCTTTTGTTCATTGCTCCATAACCATGTGATAATATGAAAAGTGGAATTAGTGAGAATTAAAATTATTTTCAGATAGAAATATTTTATTTAAACTAGATTTCTGGATTGGCGTTTACATGGTTTTGCGCCTGAACTCTTCATATTAAGATATAATATTGTGTTAAACCATCAGCAATCAATCAACCGATGGATAAAGTTGGTATATAGTTCGGTGCTTTGTAATTTCGGCCATATATGTTTTTAATAAATATATTCGGCTGACCATGATGATCTGCTTGAAGTAATTGTGATTATAAAAATAGCTAACTTTTGCGATATTTGAAATTCAAGCTTAGAAAATAGCTTTTGGTAAAATATCAAAAACTGGAGAAAATAGATTTCAGCAGTAATAGATTATATTAAATCGACGTCTGATTAATGATTAATAAGTATACCACGACTGAAATTAAATATGTAGGATGAAATCTAGTCTGGCGAAGTCTTTTGAGTTTCGAAAATCTGAGGCTTTAAGTAGGCTATGCAGCTTTAAACTACTGCATAATTAATCGTGCAATTCCTTCTTCTTGTTGGTAATATGATCGTGCAGGTGGCCAACCATTTTTCTTCAAGCACACCATACACCAATGGAAAGTAGACTAATCCAATCACTGTGCAGGATTCTAAGATTCTTTGTGGTGTTTTCTGTGGCGGAGTGGTTAGAGTGTCTGACTTTTTTCTAGGTCGGACCCCTAATTTGAAGGTCGTTGGTTCGATACCCCATGCCCCCATCTCTGCCAATTTGGATTTCCACCGCTGTGTATAACTTACAGCGTCATCAAAGGCCAGTTGCTCTCATACCATGTCTATGTGGTGTGGGAGGTTAAAAATCCCTGGGGTCGGTAAAAGTGTAGGCTCGGGCTTTCTATCGACAAACTGTCTAATGGTGAAAACAAGCCTATTCAGGCTTATCCATGATAGGCAGTATAAATCTTCAACAACAACAAAAAAAAGGTTTATCTTTAATTCAGACCTCCGCTCCCATTTCTCTCTCCTCCCCCCTCCCCCCGCCAAGAAATGACACCATTAAAAACAGCTGATCAGAAATGCAATAGATTCTTATCCGAACTTCTTTAACTGAGCGATAATAGGGTGCTTTCTTTACTTGTGTTGTCATGTTGAAAGCAGTGTTCAATATATTGTCACTCCATCTGAACCTCAGTGAAGTGACAGTGCATATGCCTGATAGTGAGAAGGTCAATGTCATTGAGTGGTAGGTAGGCGCCTGACTGTATATTACAGACGGTGTACCAGTCTAGACTTGCGCATGGAGCTGGGACACCCTGGTACTCGGCAGTGCCTGTCATGCTAAACCCACCTGGCACACTACATCAGTAAAAGATAGATTCTTAACCAGAACGCTGGAAATGGCTGCCAAGGTGTGGAATGCCCAAACGGTAAAGGAACGACAAATTCGTGACCTAAGAACTTACAAAAAATATCTGTGCAAAATAAGGCTAGGAAACCCCCACTAAGCTGCACTGCAAAGGGGCATGTGATATGTCTCGCCCACCAGCGGGACACCCAATGGAAGGTACCCATGTCAAAAGTAGCCAGATAACACACCATGCAGCTACGTACAAGCCTATCATATGTAAATAGGAGTAGGCTAGTCTAGTAATAAGAGTAGAACAAAATCAAATTACTTATCAGCAGCTACTGTGTGGTAAGATAACACCAACACTACAACTGGCCAGCATTGAAAACAAGCCTGGGCACCCGGGCTTATATGCTATGGACAGTATAAATACAGCCTCAATAAAAAATAAATAAAAAATAAAAAACTTCTTTTACTGAGCGATAATAGGGTGCTTTCTTTACTAGTGTTGTCATGTTGAAAGCAGTGTTCAATATATCGTCACTCCAGCTGCACCTCAGCATAATGACAGTGTACATGCCTGAGAGTGAGCAGGTCAAGGTCGTTGACGGGTAGGCACCTGTCTGTATATTAGTTATTACAGACAGTATACATGTCTTGGTTATCTAATGTGGTGATATGATATCATGGTATTTAACCTAAGGTTATTATGAGAGGTAATGATGCCTATTTGAAATGATGATTAACTTTGTAAAATTGGGAACAAATTAGCAGAATACTATGAGCTAAAGAATATTATACCATTTAAAGATCTATATGCTTAAGATTTGCCAAATGATGTTTTAAAGATAAAATATATCAGAATATTTATGATATATAATAAAACCACTATTTCATTTATCAGCATAGTATTATATAAATAAAGGGTAATAGTATTTGTAGTCTATCATTGTCCCATGTAGTATGAGTTTTCAAACATGTTTGATTGCGGTATTAATGGTTTATTACTCTCTTTATTCTGAAATCCCAAATATTCTGACTTCCCAAACACAACTGGCCCGAAGGATTTCGGATTTCGGATTATGGATATGTATTATTATATTTACAAGTGTTCTGGCTTTTGGGTCATAGACATTGCCATCATAGAAGAAAAGGCAAAGAAAAGATAGTTCCCCAGAGGTTAAAAGGAAAGGGCATAAAGCCCCCACAAGGTGAGGGCGTTTCATTCTAACTCTACGTTGAGGGCCTCAGGGATACCACCTGCAGCATAACCAGACCAGCATCACTAACACGTGACCACCACCTGGAGATAGACTGCGGGGGTGGGTGGGGGGTTGGGGGCGCGGGGAGTTAACCCTGTCTTTCCCACGAGCAGCCTAGTCTAACAGACATTACTTAGCCATCGAGTATCCAAATCGACCCAGCATTCATTATTGCATGACCTATTTAATAAGGCTTAGCAAGGGTGTTGTCGGGGTTGATATGGTGGGGGGTGAACATTTTGATACTTGTGCATGGCTTCAGTCATAGTTACACCCAATACCAGCTTAATAAGACACAAGTTTTATCTGACACAAGTTCACTCAGAAATGTCTGATGTTATACATGTAAGAACAATATGTGTGAGAAGCAAGCGAAAGCAAATTTGGCAGTTAGAATGAAAAATAATGGCTTGTAATAGGCAAAATAGATTAGAATGAGAAGGGGAATGGCTTCCATTTTGTTATAAGGCTTCTGCTCATAACTGTGTCCTTTTTCAATATTTCTCTTTTAATGTCAGTTTTATGAATAGATAAATAGAATGTTTTTATTAATCTAACGCCTAAGCCCACTGCTTAGTTCATATGACAATTAATTGAAAAAGCAAAAAGAAATTGTTTTGAATGGAATTTTAAAACACAAATTTATGAGCAAAATATTTAGTCCATTGAGAGTGTAATGGCGCATCAGTCGTATCGTGGAACTGAGAGAAATACTCATGTCAAACCAAACTGGTTCCAACCTTGTGAATGCTGCTGTGAATGCTGGCAATACTGCTTGTAGACCCACACATTGATAGGACATGTTTGGTTGTTTGGGTTTTACGTCCTGCCAACATCTAAGGTCATATCGGGACAGGTAAAAACTTGTGACAGTGCACACTCATGGCAACTTTATAGTGCTGCCCCACTGGGAGATCGGGCTGCCAGCACCATTACCCGAGATCCCACTCAGTCAAATTATCCTGATACTGAGCTAACCAGTCCTTGCCCTATCCTAGTAATTCCCAGTGATAGGCTAGGTAGGACCACGTATCAATTCTATAAGTCATTGGTTTGACTCGAGCAGGAATCGAACTCCCGACCTTCCGGAAGGGAAGCCTGCGCTCTACCAATTCGGCCACCGCGTTCGGTCAAATATTGATGGATCCAATCTACAGCAGAATGTTCTTCATATGTGGTATCATTTTGACTTTCTTGATTAATCTTCTCTTTTGGTATGTTTAGAGTTATTTTCTGAAGAGGGGCAATCGTACACAACTAAAAGCCCCTCTCCATCCACACACACACACACACGCGCACCCTCTTCGCAGACCGCACCCTCGAGTCTCTCAGCGGCTGATTGATAAGAGCCCAGGGTACTATCAGCCCCTATCAGCGCGCCGCTCTCACGGGCAGATAATTGAACAACAACATAAAACATACATAAACAAGCATGGCCACAGACTACCGCACCACCGAGCAGCGTCCGCCAGACATGTCAACGGCAAAGTCTCGAAGCCAGGCTAGTAAGCATGGTTTGCGAACAAGAGAGGAGGGAGGGAAGAGGGGGGAAGGGGGGGAAGGGAGGGGGGAGGGGGGAGGGGGGAGAGGGGGGAGAGAGGTGACGAGAGAGGAGAGGGAGAGGGGGAGAGGAGGGAGGAGGGAGGAAAAAGGGGGATGGGGAAGGAGGGTGGGAGGGAGGTTAGAGGGAGACGAGAGGGAGGGAGGGGAGGGAGGAGGAGGGGAGAGAGAGGAGAGGAGAGGAGAGTAGAGGGTAGAGGAGGGGAGGAGGGAGGAAAAGGGGATGGGGGAGGGTGGGAGGGAGGAAAGAGGGAGGCGGTAGGGAGGAGAGAGGAGAGAGGGAGGCGGGAGGGAGTGAGGGGGGAGGAGGAAGGGAGATAGGAGAGGGGAGAGGTGAGAAGAGGGGCGAGGAGGAAGGAGGCAGAAGAAGGGAGTGGGGTGATGGAGGAGAGAGGGAGGGTGCGACAAAGGGGAGGGGAGAGAGGGAGGGTGCGACAAAGGGGAGGGGAGAGGAGAGAGGAGAGAGGAGAGAGGATGGAGGAAGGAGAAGGGGGAGAGGGAGTCGCGTCGGGGAAAAGGGGGGGGGGGGATCTGGAAGGGTCGAAATGCTGTTCACTATTGGCTTCAACAATGATAAGTTCATCAAATGTTCTCAATGGAGACACTTACCTAGATATCTCCTACACCTCCATCTTAGATACCGGGTCAGTCTTTAAGCATTTATTGATTGGCCAAAGCGAACAATGCGTCAGTTTAATAGAGTCTGGCATTGTTGAAGCCTAAAGTGCACACACAGCATTTCAATGTACACGCCAAAAACTACTTTGCCTTTTTTTACTTCAAAATTTCTCAAAAGTTAGCCATTTTACATAATAAGCTTCTTCAATCAATTTACAATTGAAAATAAAAAATACTTCAAAGTAAAATAATATTATTATAATGATCAATGTAATATATTTATCTAAAATAAAGTGTGGCAGAAATTCGAAACAATCGAACTATGCAACCTTAAAGTTGCATAGTCCGATGGTTTTGAGTTTCAGAAATTTTCTGAGATAAATACATCAGGTCGATCGTTATAATGTACCTTACTTTAACTTGAAGTAACTTTTATTTTAAATGTCTAACTTTTGAGATATTTTAAATGCAACCATGCAAAATTAATTTTGGCAAGCCTGCCAAAACTCTGACACCAAAACTCTGACACTGCAGTAACGTGATTTATTCAATTGCCTCACTATTCCCTTCTGTGTGGCGACAAATGCTTAATAAGTGCATCAGTATCTAAGCTAGATATGTAGAATCAAATTTAGATCATTGTTTTGGTTTTGAAAATTTGATGATTTCATCGGACTGTGCAGCTTTAAGTATCACGTGATAAGAGTTTACTTTGTGCGTGCGCGGTGCGAATATTATTAACCTCGCATGTTCTCCTACACGTGTAGATTTTCTTTTCTTTCCCCCCTATTTAAAGCGAAACTAAAGCTCACTTTTGCGAAGGCCTAGCAGTGGTTAATATGGGAGGGTCTGCCTTCCAGGGAGGGCTAGGGAAGCTCGGCCGGAGCAAGCACTGATAAATAAATACCCACACGCCCACAGCTGAGCCATTACCTGCGTCACTGATTTAATGACACACGTCACGTAATTCATTTTACACGCCGAGACAACAATGGTGTGGAGCGTAGGTGGAGGGGGGGGGGGGATATGTGTGGGGAAGTTGGGAGGTGGTGGTGGTGGTGGTGGTGGTGGTGGTGGTGGTGGCGAGTAGGAGGGTACGGATGTGGGGATGGTATGGTGGTGTGGTGTTTTGTTGTAGTGCGGTGCGGTGGTGTGGTGTGATGTGGTGGTGTTGTGGTGGTGTGATGGTGGTGTGGTGGTGGTGGTGCGATGGTGTGGTGTGGGTGTGTGGTGGGATGGTGGTGGTGTGGTGGCAGTGGGGTGTTGTGGTGGTGGTGTGGTGGTGTGGTGTGGTGGTGTGTGGTAGTGTGGTGGTGGTGTGGCAGTGTGGCTGTGTGGCTGTGTGGTGGTGTGGTGGTGTGGTGGTGGTGTGGTAGTGTGGTGGTGGTGTGGCTGTGTGGCTGTGTGGTGGTGTGGTGGTGTGGTGGATCAGGGGGTAAAATATTCCGATATTCAGCATAGGGGGGAATGCAAATGTTCTATTACTGATCAGTGTACATGACCAGTCGCATGTATGTATATATATATATATATATATATGTATGGGTTGGTTGTGCCTGAGTGGGATGTAAATAGACATAGTGGTGCTGGCAGGTCTGGGTGTGATTGCACTCAGGGCCTACCCCCTCTGCTGGGATAGGGATCACCACACTCAAAGGTCAAGGTTGGTGGTGGCCATGGGGCCATAAAGCTTGTGGTGGTGGGCAGACCACTGGTATCCATGGGGACCAGGAATTCTGGATCCCTATTGGTAGGGCCAAGAATGCTTGTTTCCCATAGGGGAAAGGGGTGGGGTGATACTCTACAATGAACCCATGTAACCATATAAATAATAAACCAGAGGGCTGCACTCTCTCTTCTTCTTTACACTTTATACTCTTCCTTTCTCTTTGTCTGTATTGATTTCATCATAGCCTGCCTACACAACCACATATTCGAGCATTAGACTTTACAAGGGGTTATAGCGAAGGGAGGGCTGTGTGGGGGGATGGAGGGAGAGGGACCAGTAGAAGAGATTCAAAAACCACTAATAGATGAAAATGGCTCGAATATGGATTTGGTGTTGAATAAAATAATGTTCCAACCAACAAATAACCGGACCGAATCTGATCATTAATCAATGCTCTGGCGATTCGCGTTGCGCGCTGGGATACCTAGAGCTGAACTGGTGTGATGAGTGGGTGTGTGGGGGAGGGTGATAACGGTATGATGGGGTGTGTGGGTGGGTGGAACGGGTGTGAGGTGGAGTGGAGAGGGTGGGTCTGTGAGATATGGGATTAGGGAATGGGTATGAGTGGTATGTGGTAGAAGTCTGTGTGTTAGAGGGTATGGTGATGGCGTGGTGCTGTAGGGGTGGTGGTGTGAGGGGTGTGAGGATGGAATGGGGTGTAATGTGAGCGAGGGAGGTGTGACGGGATTTGAACTGGGGGTGTGATGGGTATGCGGTGGAAGTGTGTCTGAGGGGTATAAATTATGGGGTGTGAGGTGGAGATGTGTGACAGGTGTGAAGTGGGTTGTGTTAGAGGTAAAAGGTTGGGGGGTGAGGGATATGAGGTGGTGCATGGGTGAGTGAGGAGCATCGCATAGGGTGTCGGTGTGTGAGGAGGATGAGGTAGGGTTGAGGGGTGAAGGGTATGAGGTGGGTGATGGGGGGTGCTGATCCTGTGAGGATGTGAGGGGTTTGAATTAGAGGAAGTAGAAGGAGGAGAAGGTGGAGAAGGAGGAGGAGTAGGAGGAGGAGAAGGAGGATGGGGAGGAGGAAGAGAACGAGGAGAACGGGGAGGAGGGAAAGGAGAAGAGGAGGAGAACGAGGAGAACGAGGAGAACGAAGAGAACGAAGAGGAGGGGGTGAAGGAGGAGGAGAAGGAGAAGGAGAAGAAGTATGAGAAGGAGGGGGAGAGGGAGAAGGAGATGTAGGAGAGGGAGCGGAAGGAGGAGAAGGAGGTGAAGGAGGAGGAGAAGGAGGAAGAGAAGGAGGGGAGAAGGAGAAGGAGGAGAAGAGGGGGAGGAGAAGGAGCAGGAGAAGGAGGAGAAGGAGAAGGAGAAGGAGGAGAACGGGGTTAGGGAGGAGAAGGAGGTGAAAGAGAAGGAGGAGGAAGTGGAGGAAAATGAGCAGGAAGAGAATAAGGAGGAGAACGAGGAGAACGAGAAGACCGAGGAGAACGAGGTGACGGAGATGAAGGAGAAGGAGGAGGAAGTGGAGGAGAAGGAGGAGGAGGAAGTGGAGGAGAATGAGAAGGAAGACCAGGGGCCGCAGAGGAGGAGGGAGTCTGTCTGCACACTGTGTGAATGAATGCGGTGTGCTCGACCAGTCATTGGTGGAGAAGGTCACGTGACCGTCGCTGATCAGGAGTCGGGCAGCACCCTGACCCCGGATACTTAACGCTCGCCGGACACTTGCCGACATCGATCGGTGCTGGACGGTAGCCAGCTTATCGGTCATGAAGCTGGGCCATTCTCGATCGCTGATTAATGGGGTGGCAGTGGGACGGGGGTGGGGGTGGATGTGTGTGTGTGGGGTGGGTGAGGATTGTGGATGGTGGGCTAGGAATGTGGGAAGGCGAAGTATTAACAAGTTATCAATTTTGAAGTGTGCACTAGAGTTGTCAGGCTGGCAGCTGACTTGATAGGGGTGGCACTGACAAGTACTGGTGAGTGGCGCCGGGAAAATAAATTAACACTGAACACATCTAAGACAGAGTATGTGGTCTATGGAGAAAAATAAAAATGGAATAAGACAGGCAAGATTGAACTACAAATAGAGGGAGTCAAGCTTAAAGAAGTTGACTGCTACAAATATTTTGACACCACAATTGACTTTACAACAAATCTGCAGGCTCAACCAACACCTGGCCCTCAAATTAACTAGCTTCAGAAAACTGAGAGACTACATTAGTAAGAATACTGCACTGCTCCTATACAAGACCACAATTCTGCCCATCTTTGACTATAACAACATAATGTATAGCCTGGCAACAACACAACAGGAAGACAAGCTGTAAAAAGTCCAGAACCGAGCACTTAGAACTGTGTTTAAGGGTAAAATATTAAGTGTACAGGACATGCACATGGAAGCAAATCTTGAAACCCTAGCCCAGCAGCGGGACATTCAGCTGTTGTCAGTTATGTATAAAAGATCAAAAGAACCACAATACAGAGATCCACTGAACAGGCAGACAAGAATGGGAGATGGACCACTCCTCAGAATTGCTAGACCAATCACAAACAAACTAGCTACGGCACCAATATTTAAAGGGAGCAAGATAGGGGAGGGGGGAGTAACTAACGCTCATAACGTACACACATTCCCTGAAACATGAGACCTGCCAGAGCCATCCCACAATGCACATTGTTCCGTATTTATAATTCAACTGTATTAACAAATATTATGAGATAACAATGCACCATGTACGTGAAGAGTAAGCCAATGAGACCTTATTAAGAATATTAAACCAATGAAAAAAAAGGTTGACTCCGCTATTACGATACTTAATTTAGTTATTTTTGGATATAAAGTATAATTTGTGAATATCTGTATGAAATGAATACCGTATATGTCCCACTAGACCTGCACTGCGCGAGTGCAGACACATGGATGTGCGTCTATTTATTTCCTGTGGGCGCAAAGTAATTATTTGCGATGGTTTGCAGATATTGTGAAACTTTCATCACTGTTTAATATTTCATTGATTTGTTTTTGTTGTGCCTCTGAAATAAAGTGGGATTGTCTTATTTGATGTGCATTCAGTCTGAATATGATCGCAAATTTGTGCGTGCTTTCAATCTTGAAATGGGGGTTGTGCTTCTATTGGGAAATATATGGGACATGGATGTGGAAGTTACCCTTGTATTTATTTTACCATGCGTAACGGTATAAATATGTGTGTGATGTAGTTCCATGAAGGGGCTTTTACCACTGTATGCACATACCATAATATACACAGAGCGAGTTAAAGAACAGATGACAACAAAAATGAAAGGGTGTATTTATTACGCCGGGCGAGTTCCACAATGGCTTCCAATGACACCATATTTGTGTGTGTGTGGTATATGTTTATTCTGCTGAATAATGTCTTTTGTCAGCGCCGAAGCACTGGTTGTTGTTGAAGATTTATACTGTTGTTGAAGATTTATACTGCCTATCATGGATAAGCCTGAATAGGCATGTTTTGACCATTAGACAGTTTGTCGATAGAGAGCACGAGCCTACACTTTTACCAACCCAAGGGATTTTTAACCTCCCACACCACATAGACATGGTATGAGAGCAACCGGCCTTTGATGACGCTGTAAGTTATACACAGCGGTGGAAATCCAAATTGGCAGAGGTGGGGGCACAGGGAATCGAACCACTGACCTTCAGATTAGGAGTCCGACCTAGAAAAAAGTCAGACACTCTAACCACTCCGCCACAGAGAACACCCATCTATTTTAAATTCAGGATTATTTACAATAAAGATGTATAGATTGATTGATTGATTGGTGGTTTCTTTACGCCGTGTCGGCAGCATAGGCCATATTCATGGCGAGAATTGTTTGTTTTTTATTCAACCATCACCTTTACATATAATGTAAAAGCAGTATAGAGTAAATATGTATTAAAGTGAGTTAATAATAGGTCTTATTAAATAGCACAATTTGCAGAATACCTATTTATGAGAGGTAAGTTTACTGCATGAATTTGTTGTGGGTTTGCTTTTTTTGTGGGAGGGGGGGGGGGGTTGTATTCTTTGGTGGGTGGTGGTAGTTTAAGTGGTTTTATTCCTCGGAATAACATAAAGTCAGTAGTCAGTTTGCTTGTAGACAATGGATTCCTGCACCTGTCCTATATATATATATATGGATAGTGATAAACCCTTTATCGCGGGTAATAAACTGTGTGGTTCCTTCCCCCCCCCTCTCATAGGGTGGAGGTGGGTGGGCTCCCAGCATGCACCTCGCCCCCTCCCGACCTCAGGGGGGGGGGGCTGTTTTCGCCACTCGGTAGATTTATTATATATATATATATATATCTTACCTGGTGTAGCCATTGTAAACGGTTACCTTTACATGCAGCTCCAACATCCTCAATTTGATTAGATCTTAATTCCTTACTAGCAACTAACAAAATTTAAAGTTACAATAGAAATGCACAAAATGCACAAATAGGGAAATGGACTAACACAAAGTAAAGGAAAAACATGATTTTCGACTGCTTGCAATCTATAAATAGTTACAACCCATAAACAAGAAACACCAACAAAACCACAATTATTACTAAAACAAAATCCAAAAGATTGTAATCAAATGGGACCAGTAGGCTACTGCCCAGCCGTGAAAACAAGTGTTAACACACTTATCCGTTATGGCCATGGTAAATAAAATGCATTACACAAATACTAAACTCATTTGCACTAACTTCTACAACCAAAAAATCGGTATGTGTATGCATTGTCTTTAAAGCTCCGAAACACCAACTAGACCCATTGGCTTTTGGATAACTGCAGTGAGTGCGTTCATTGGCGACACAGTGATAGTCAATAAATTATTTATTTCAAAATATATGTGGATACTTATATATAATCCATCTGTGATATTCTATACCAGTATACAGATTGATTTCTACTAATTTAGAAGCAGAACAAAAAAATGCATACACCAAGCGATTTTTATGATATTCTAATAATTCTCGGACACATAGTAACCATGTTACAACACCAACTTTTAATTTTGTTTCAAGGGCAGCATTCATTAATTTTTTTAAATAAAAAAGTTGTTCCTAGGTATTGAACCTGAACTAGCAATGGCTAGTTACACCTTCCACAATAGAGTGAGTGACTTAGAGGTTTGACCCCATGTCGGTAGCTATGGCCACATTCATGGCGAGTCCTCAATATGTGTGTACCCATGTGTGGACGAGCGAATATCGGTTAGTGTATACACTGCCTTATATATATAGACATAGGGGTGTGTGAGGACCTCTTTGTTGACCAGTAGAATTACCATGGAAACGTCAGTCACGCCACGTGTCAGAACCGAACTCACCTACAAAATATAATAGTAACACATCGATCACCACCTGAGATTGAGTTGAGTTTTATTTAACCACAAACATGTAGTAAGGTCACACTGTAAGGCTTTCCCGACATGTTGATCTTCCAGCCGAACAACCAGTGTTATATCAAATTTAAGTTCATCTGTATGCAACATACATTGTTACAACAAAATGTAATTGAAATATTTACCTAATGTCAGATATGTTGCTGTATGTATATTATATATATATATATGATATTATATATATATGAGCCTGTCTCAAAAGATGCTAGCTCTTCAATTTGTTGTCCATAGTAATGATTGACACAAAACAGCACAGAAACGGTTACACTGAAAACACAAGGACATTTTCTTCAAATCAATATGTACTCTATTCGGATTATGAAACACCATGTAAAAAACACATCAGTTCATCCTGAGTAAATGTATAAGTAGATAGTGTGTTGATCGTTATTATGGACAAAGTTTTGTCCCATATTGCTTAGCACCTTTCGAGACAGTCTCATATCTATGATATACATATACACACATATATATATATTGGAGGGGGGCCATACAACAAGTAAGCAACCCCATCCGTAATAGGGTAGGAAATAAACAAATAATCCCTTGCGTGCCTTTATACTCGCATAATGCTTATACATCACATATATATATGTGTATTATAATGGATTATAATAATATAATGTAACATAGCATAATCCAAGGTTTATATATATTTATTATTGTACATTTGCTATTACATGTATTCAAAGTCGCGCACCCACCTTGATCAGGAGTGCGCGAATGGGGTGGCACCTGCGAAGAGCAAATTGTACCAAAACGTGACCGTATCTCTGTCACTTCATCTCTAATTTTCTTTTTTATGTAGGTGGGGCGTATAGTTCCCCTGCCAGAGAACTATTAATAAATAGACTCAGCCCACTCTGCCTTCTTCCTTATTTGCTGAATTGGTTATATATATATATATATATATATATATATATATATATATATATACACACACACATATATATATATGTATGTGTGAGCAGTGGCCTAAAGAGACTGCAACGTGATCGAAACAACTTTATTTATTCACAGTTACCGTGACAATTACCACGTCCTGATATTACCTTAAATGTTGCTAGGACGCATAGCACCGAACAAAACAGCAAAGCCCCAATGGTTATTGCTAAAAGATAAGAAAGTAAGTTAGGTGGGACAAACAAGCTACCAACCACTTGACACATTAATGCTGCTGTTTATTTCGTGAGTGAGTTGGAGCAGATAGAACACAGGCTTCTTATGTTTATTATGATGGACTTGAAGCCACGCGACCAGAAAATTCGTTACTTTCCAGGCCATAAACCTCAACCATTTATTCATTTCTCTCCACATTCTCCACCACAGTCTTCACACTTCTTCCAAAAAGCTACACCAGCGACTTCAGTTCTGGTAGTACTGTCCACTGGAGGGCACACTTTCCCAGCACTCTCCACCAGAGGCCCCACTTTCACAGCACTTTCCACCGGATACCCCACTCTCCCAGCACTCTCGAATGGATGCCCCACTTTCCCAGCACTCTCCACCAGAGCCCCCACTTTCCCAGCACTCTCGACTGGATGCCCCACTTTCCCAGCACTCTCCACCAGAGGCCCCACTTTCCCAACACTCTCCTCCTGATGTCCCACTTTCCAAGCACTCTCCACCACCAGCCTCAATTTGCTAACTTTCCACCAGAGATCCTAATTTCCCAGGGCACTCTACCAGAGGTCCAACTTTCCCAGCACTCTTCACCAGCGGCCTCATTTTCCTGACACTATCCACCAGATATTCTAATTTTCCGATACTCTGCACCAGAGAGCTCACTTCACTTTCCCTACACTCTCCAAGCAGAGACCTCATTTTGCAAGCAATCTCCATTAGATCCATCACGTCAATCAGCCAACACTCACAAAATATCGCATCAGTCAGTGATCATACTGAATGAACGCCAAAGACGTCAGAAATGTCTAAGGATTATTTTGAAGCAAAAAAGTAAAAAGAAAACACATGCGGGTTCCAGCGACCATTTCCTTCTCATCAGTCAATCTCAATTGGCTTTCATCGTTACTTGAAGGATTACTCTGCGTGGTTCACTGATTGCCCACCAGGGAGCGTGTGTGGTGGATGAATACATTGGCAGCGCATGTGTATTTACTTTAAGCTTGTGGCGGCGGTGCTGTGGCCTATGGCTGTGTTTGTTTGTTTGTTGTTGTTGTTTTACATCCTAGCAACATCTAAGGTCATATCAGGACGGGTACGGACTTGTGACAGTGCGCACTCATGGTGACTTCATAGTGCTGCCCCACTGGGAAACCAGGCCACCAGCACCATGACCTGATATCCCACTCAGTCACATTATCCTGATACTGAGCCACCCAGTCCTTGCCCTATCCTAATAATGATGAGTGCCAGGCTAGGAAGCGACAAGTATAAATTTCATTGGTTTGACTCGACCAGGATTATAACCCACAAACTCATGGGTTCCGATCTCCCGATCTCCCAAAACAGCAGACGGACGCTCTGCTCATTCGGTCACATTATCCTCATACTGAGCCACCCAGTTTTACATCCTGGCAACATCTAGAGTCATATCAGGAGGGATACTGACTTGTGATAGTGCACACTCATGGTGACTTTATAGTGCTGTCCCCCTGGGAAATCAGGTCGTTGGCACCATGACCTGATATCCCACTGGGTTGGTTGGTTGTTGGAGTTTTACGTCCTGGCAACATCTAAGGTCATAGCAGGATCTGCACCAACTTGTGACAGTGCGCTCGCATGGAAACTTTATAATGCTGCCCCCACTGGGAGATCAAACGACCAGCATCATGAACTGATATCCCACTCAGTCACATTATCCTGATACTGAGCCAACCATTCATTGCCCTATCCTAATAATGCCGAGCACACAACAACATTAAACATCAACAGCCTTAAACACCAACTAATGCACTAAACACCACCCACACAATTGAACGTAAAGAACAAGCAGTGTCAACCTAAGAAAGGTACAGGGTAGCAAATGGAAGTCCTGGCCAAAGTCAGAGAGGTATACATGCTATCATTAATGTAAAACCAAAGGAAAAGATGTTGCAATATGCATTGGCCAAAGAGCTGTTAAAACTAGACAGCATGACATAATAACACCAGACGGGATGGCCGGATGAGTTAGAGCGTCCGTCTCCCGTGCTGGTAGATCGTGAGGTCGTGGGTTCGAATCCCGGCCGAGTCAAACCAATGACTTAAAAATTGATACTTGTTGCTTCCTAGCCAGGCGCTCAGCATTATTAGGACAGGGCAAGGACTGGCGTGCTCAGTGTCAGGATAATGTGACTGAGTGGGATACCAGGTTATGGTGCCAGCGGCCTGGTTTCCCAGCAGGACAGCACTATAAAGTCATCATGAGTGTGCACTGTCACAAGTCGGTACCCGTCCTGATATGACCTTAGATGTTGCTAGGACTTAAAACAACAACAAACAAACAAACATAATAACATTAACTGTACTATGTACCCAGGTATATAGAGAGCTATCTCCAAAATAACCTGCCTTAACCCACATGTTGCATGGAAATATCCATAAAGAAGGCACTGCCAAAAGATCTTAGTGCAAATATCATGGGCTACAAGTAAGCCGAGCCACATTCTTGTAACTAGCTCATGAATGCAGAGTATGGGACCAATGAGAAACATTGTAATAAAATGTAACAGTCCCCCATCACATCTCATCAAGCTACTACTAATATAGTAATAACATGGAGCACTGATCATTAACAGTTTGCGACCTTACTATGAAAAGGTTCTATCTGACAAAATGGTGCTTTCGAGATAATGAGGACTGAAGCTGTGTAACTGCACGATAGCAAAGCAGATAGAACAATATTATTTTTAATATATCTCAGTGAAAAATACCAGTTGAGAAACAGTTGTGTAACTGCATGATAACCTTTTGTAGATAGAACATGTTTACATCCATGACACCAATTCGGTCACTTTGTCAGATAGAACTTTTTTAGAGTAAGGTCACAAGTTGCATCTAAATGTACCAATGTATATTGCACAACATATTACCTACATTTGTAAATAACCAGATACGATACTACATAGGAACATATTGTTATAAGTATTCTAGAATAAGCTATGAATTATCGAACCCTGGTCGAGTCAAACCAATGAATTAAATATTGATGCTCGTTACTTCCTAGCCAGGTGCTTGGCATTATTAGGATATGGCAATGACTGGTTAGCTCAGTGTCAGGATAATGTGATTGAGTGGGATATATCAGGCCATGGTGCTGGCACTGTGGCAGCCTGGTCTCCTAGTTGGACAGCACTGTAAAAGTTGCCATGAGCGTGGACTGTCACAAGTCGGTACACATCCTGATATGACCTTCGATGTTGCCAGGACGTAAAACTCCAACAACCAACAGGCTGGACAGTTGTCACTTGAAATTAACATGATGGCCCCGCTCATGTTGATGGTTGTTGGAGTTTTACGTCCTGGCAACATTTGAGGTCATATCAGGATGGGAGCCCCGCTCATGATGAGCCAATATGTGGAGGTTTGAGGCTGGTGTGTGAGTTGGCTTTTTTGTCGGTTTTGTCGGGTCTTTTTTGTTTTAACAATTGTATCCGAACAATAACATTTGCACCGTAGGAAATTATCCATCTGTACATTTGGTCAGTTTGAAAGATCTGCGGATATTTTCTCTGTGGAAACTCCACCGCTACACTACATTAATCAATGACCGGGCAGCCTCATGTGGCCCCTGCATCATGGCTGTGCTGACTGTTGGGTGGTTGGTTAGTTTTTGGAGTTTAACGTCCTGGCAACATCTAAGGTCATATCAGAATGGGTACTGACTTATGACAGTGCGCACTCATGGCAACTTTATAGTGCTACTCCACTAGGAAATCATGTCAGTGGCACCACGACCCGATATCCCACTTAGTCACATTATCCTGACACTGAGATAACCAGTCCTTGCCCTATCCTATTAATGTTAAGCGTTTGGATAGGAAGCGACAAGTATCAATTTATTTGATAAGTCATTGGTTTGACTCGACCGGGAACCGAACTCCCGATCTCCCGCACGCGAGGCCCGCGCTCTACCGATTCGGCCACTGCGCCCGGTGTGCTGACTGAACAAGGCATGTGATTTATTATGGGCACATACTTCATCTTACCTCAGTGTACTCAACCACCAACAGGCTGACATAAAAAACAAACAGGAAACTATTCTGCTTCCATTCTGTTGTTCAGGGTTTAGCCAGGTTCTAAAGTTAGGGGGTTTTATGTAGCTCAGTGCAATCCCTCCTGTGCTCCAGGTCGCTCCAGCCGCACCGTCCCAGTGAGAGGGAGAGAAGGAGAAGGAGAAGGAGCGAGTGGGAGAGAGGGAGAGAGCGAGAGGGAGAGCGGGAGAGGGAGAGAGGGAAAGAGGGAGAGGGGGAGAGAGAGGGAGAGAGGGAAAGAGGGCGAGACGGAGACATGGAAAGTTTGTGTTGTTTGTTTGTTGTTGTTTTACGTCCTAGCAACATCTAAGGTCATATCAGGACGGGTACCGACTTGTGACAGTGCACATTCATGGTGACTTTATAGTGCTGTCCCACTGGGAAACCAGGCCGCCGGCACCATGACCTGGTATCCCACTCAGTCACATTATCCTGACACTGAGCACACCAGTCCTTGCCCTATCCTAATAATGCCGAGCGCCTGGCTAGGAAGCAACAAGTATCAATTTTAAAGTCATTGGTTTGACTGTACCGGGACTCGAACCCACAACCCCACGATCTACCAGCACGGGAGACGGACGCTCTAACTCATTCGGCCATCCCGTCTGGTTGTGACACAGAAAGTAGTACAGGGACTTTATTCCATTCACAATAATATTCGAATAATTATTTGTACATCACATAACGGGGCGCCATGATGTGTACCAAATAATTTTAAAATTCATTATACATTTTCATTTCTAAAATCAAAACACAATGAAGACACAGTTTTAAAGAAAGTATATCCTTGTCATTTTTCAATTAAAATCAAAACACAATGAAGACAACACAGTTTTAAAGAAAGTATATCCTTGTCAGTTTGAATTTAAATTCAAAACACAAGGAAAATACAGTTTGAATTTGTGTAAATAACACTGAATTGAAAAATGGCTGTTAGACCAGTGCTTCGGCACTGACAAAAGAATTATTCAGCAGAATAAACAAATTTACCACCAAAAAAAAAGAACAAAAAAAAAGAAGAATATACACATTTGTTATTTTGACTTGAAATCAAACCACAGTTTTAAAGAGAGTATACACTTTACATTTTGCATTTAACATCAAAACACAAGGGAAGTAAAGAGTTAGAATGTTGTTTCAAAGGCGTCACTTTTTAACAAATGTCTTCATGGCGGGGGGGGGGGGGGATGCAGTCGCTCTCCTTTTCCAGGGAGAGCAGTCACTCCCCTGCTCCCCTTCTAGCTATGCCACTGCTTTTGTTGTCTTATCTTCATCTTCTTCTTTTTTATATATCTTCTTTTTTTAAATTTAATCTCCTTTCAACACCAAACACAGCGCCTCATTCCCCAGAGCCTAATTCAAAGAGCGACTAATTAAACTTAGAAAACTAATTCCTCTTTAAGACTGCGAATTATTCCGGCGTCGTATAGGCAATGCAGAATTGGCAAGTAGGTAGGTATTCTGTCAGTTGGTTGTTGGGATTTCACGTCCTGGGAACATCTAAGGTCATATCATGATGGGTTCCGACTTGTGACAATGCGCACTCATGGCGACTTTATAGTGCTACCCAACTGGGAAATTAGGCAACCATCACCATGATGTGATATCCCACTCAGTCACATTATCCTGACACTGAGCTATCCAGTCCTTGCCCTATCGTATTGATGCTGAGCACAAAGCTAGCAAGTATCAATGTTGTAAGTCATTGGTTTAACTCGACGGGGAATCGAACTCCCGATCTCCCTCATGGGAGGCCTGCGTTCTACCGATTCGGCCACTATGCCCGTGGTTTGTTTGTTTGTTTGTTTGTTTGTTGTTGTTGTTGTGCGGATTCATGGTGACTTTATAGTGCTGTCCCACTGGGAAACCAGGCCACCAGCACCATGACCTGGTATCCCACTCAGTCACATTATCCTGACACTGAGCACACCAGTCCTTGCCCTGTCCTAATAATGCTGAGCACCTGGCTAGGAAGCGACAAGTATCAATTTTTAAGTCATTGGTTTGACTCGACCAGGGTTCGAACCCACGACCCCACAATCTACCAACACGGGAGACGCATGCTCTAACTCATTCGGCCATCCCGTCTGGTCCATGCCCGGTGGTAGGTATTCACGATGGCGGCAAGTATCGGAGTTGAGTCGGGTGTGGAGGGGATGAGGGGTAGGACGGGTAGCGGGGGTAGAGGATTAAGTACTGACTTAATTCGCTGAGTCGCCATAATACATAGACATTTGTATTTTTATCTTGGGAACTACAATGGTGGACAAGCAGTTCATATAGAAACATCAAATTTTATTTCATGACACAGTGGTTTTTAGTGTGTGGGGGGGTGGTTTTTTTACGGGAGAAATATCCTCACTATTATTCTGAATGTTGTTATATACAAAGGTATTCATTGGAGTATGATAGAATCGGGGTCCCTCACATGGCATCCATTATGCAGTATCACTTCAAACTGCGATAGTCTTTCGGTGTTGCATGAGGACTGTTGAGAAGTCGTCCCATATTCTGTAAGAAAGTTGCTGGCAGTTTTGTTTTAAGTAGTTAATACATAAATGATGAAACGTGTGGACATTAGAATGAAAATAGAGAAAATGAGAGGGGAACAGAGGTAGGAAGATGGGAAGAGGGGGGAAAGGGAGGGGAGAGAGTAAGAGGGAAGAGAGTAAGGAAGAGGGGGAGAGAGAAAGGCAGAGAGGGACAGGTGGAGAGAGGCAGAGAGGCAGAGATGGAAAGTGGGAGAGAGGGAGAGGTGGAGAGTGGGAGAGGGGGAGAGAAGGAGAGGGAGAGAGGGAGAGGGCGAGGGGGGAGACAGGGTGAGAGGGAGACACGGAGAGGGGGAGACAGGGAGAGAGGGAGGCAGGGAGAGAGAGGGGGAGTGGGGGGATATGGGGAAAGAGAGGTGAGAGTAGGAGGCAGAGAGAGTCGGAGAGGACAGGAGAGAGGCAGAGAGTGTGAGAGGGCGTGAGGTCAAGAGGGAGACAGGGAGAGGGAGACAGGGAGAGAGGGAGAAAACGAGACAGGGAGAGGGGGAAAGAGGGAGACACAGAGGGAGGGGAGAGGGTGAGAGGGAGTCAGGGAGAGAGAGGGAAAGAGGGAGAAAGGGAGATAGAGAGAGAGGGGACAGGGTGAGAGGGAGATTGGGAGAGAGAGGGAGATAGGGAGAGAGGGGGACAGAGAGAGGGGACAGGGTGAGAGGGAGACAGGGAGAGAGAGGGACAGTGAGGGGAGATGGAAAGTGGGGGAAATAGGATGAGACAAGATGGAGAGAGTCGGGGAGAGGGAGAGAGATGGGAAGAAGGACGGAAAGAGAAAGAGAGAAGGAAGAAGAGAGTAGGAGCCATAGAGTAGGAGGCCGATAGCGTCTAAAACAAGACCGCACAGATCAAAGGCCTACTTTTGGTAGCCTACCCCTCTGTTTGCCTACTTCTATCCACAGATATGAGAGAATTAATCAGGTCACGCTAGACATCTGGGACTCGTGCTGTGTCAGGGGAGGATACAGTTGGAGCTGGAGAGGTGGGTGAGTGTTTGGGAGGGGGGAGAGTGTTCTGGGGTGTCAGTAGTTTGTGGTGATGGGCCCGCAGTGCAAGCATCACAAGTTCTGATGTTCAGTCATACATTGCAATCACAAACTAACCTAACATCACTTTCATTTAACAACATGAGCAGCATCACACTGCATTCTTTCCACAGAACTCACTTAGCATAATTTTCTGAAAATCAGCAAGCATTTACTATATATATGACCGCTTAAATGGACTGATCTATATTTCTTCTTCTTTTTTTTTTAGTATTCTGGAGAGAATTTCTTGAAGTTGCATAATCCGAGGGTTTCGAGTTTCAGCCATGTTTTAAGTTTGAAAGTGAGCAAAATGACCGTTGGCTCACGGTGTGGAGGAGGCGGGAAGGAGGGAATACCCGCTTCACAGTGAATATCGTGGAGGTTAAGGTGGGTAGAGAGAAACTTAAGTGGCTGCTGTTATTTATATTCACATAATAAATTATATAGTACATGAAAAACATTCCGGTGCGACTGACACTTGTCGACACATGTTGGAGGGGAGATGGGCTGCAGGTGGCGCCATCAGTCAGTCAAGTGCGGACTCTTACCAAAGACCCTATAATACTAAGACGGCTCACTCCCTATGTCTCCCATGGTAATGTAAATTTTGCAGTGCCACCTTGTGGTGGGTTTGATCAGCCTGGCTGCTGGTTGGTATTTCACATGTAAACACATACAATTATATTGTACATGAGATAGGTAAGTATGAATACACATCAATATGAAATTGTTATGAACAAATACACATCATCATCAGCATCATCACCACCATCATCATCATCACCATCATCACACATCTTTCACATTCATATATACATTTCTACATATAATATAGCAACTGTTTAACCAAGAGAACAGCCAGCGCACCAAGTGGTGGGTTTGATCATTTTGATTACACAGTACAGGCTGAGTGAGCCATCTTAGTATTATAGGGTCTTTGGTCTTACGGAGAATAACAATGGTAATAACTATAATATAATAATATAATATATAATGGAAACAATTCCCTTTGTATTTTTATACTCGCATAATTTGTTATACATCATATATATACATTAGGTTGATGATTATAATCTATTTGAACTTAATTCGAAGTAACTTCTATTTTTTAAGGATTATCTTTGGGGATGTTGGAAGTGAAACAAAAAAAGACCAAAATAATGTTGGTGTGTAAATCAAAATGCTGGACATCACAGACTTTAGCGGTGCCAGTTTCCATTACATGGACTTAATATTCCTTTTGTGTAGCAATACATGTTTAATGAGTGCAGCAATATTTAAGTTGGAGATGCATGATTAAATATAGGTAGTGTATTGGTTTTGTAAATGTGATGTTTTATCAGACCATGCAGCTTTAAGTGCTTAACACATTGTAGCATTTTCCCCAATCGTGGTTAAATTTCTACATCGTCATAGAACTCCTAAAAATGGATAATATAGTTCTTTATAATTCATACACTGGAAATAATCTTCATTGAATGTTCAGAGTGAGGTGTGCTGCACACAATTGAAAAAGACGAACATGAATAAATGGTATATATTTGGACTTTTTAATGAACAAAAATGGCAATTGTACATGCTCGAGTATAATGAGAGAAGGCCCCGAGATGCTTTAACCCCATAGTTTTCTAGTCTCTTATTGTGGGGTGGGTGGGATGGCAGAGTCAAAGGTCCGTCGCTGTCCGCCACCAAGTCATAGTGGCAGAGTCCCGGGTTTTGCGTGCTTTATATAGCAGCTTGGCCGGCACAAAACATCACGACTACATCAAGTTTTCGTAACTTTGTAATAGATTTCGGTTGCTCACATCATATCTAATTGACATATGCACATCCACCAGCTCTGTGTGGTTACTTGGCATAGTTTACAAAAGACCCGCTAGGCATGGTAGACGTCAATCTATATATTTAATGTTACGGTTCAAGTACAGGTGGCGCCAGCGGCCATTGAATAGGTATCCGATTACGCCTTGTTCGATTACCCATGTTGCGACCAACATTGACAATGCACACAGCACATTCCACTTCCCCATCACCACGTACACACCAAATGTGATTGCTTCAACAACTGAAAGACCAGTGCCTCGGCACTGACAAAATATGTATTCAGATGAATCAAATATTTGCCCCCCAAAAAAATATATATGATGTTGGTCAAACCTTGTCAATAATGACACCCGTTAGTTAACAGACTACCAGCCTAGGCCTATAAAATCGATATTAAACCGGTCCCGATCCCAAGTCACTTGTGTCTTATTTAAAAGTTGACTACCCACTGATAGTTCAAATATATTGAAATTCCACTTTCTATTAATCATAATTATTAGTATTTGAGATTTGAAAGGATAAAATGAATTAATCACCATCGTGATAATAAGCGTTAGCGTCCCTCCGGTTTATGGAATGTCTCATAGACTCGAGCTGCATCTTGGACAGCGCTCATCCCAGAGGCACTCGGATCTCTGGTGCCATATCTGGAAATAACTGCTTAATACTTGAAGTGGTGTGAGCTGAGGTGATGGGTTTATCAGTCACTGACGGATGCAAAATGTTTGGTTTGGTCTGTCTGTCCCCCTACACAAATAGGAAATAGCTTGCTTGCTTACTGTTTAGATGGAAACAACACATGACTAACCACCAACATCCGGTGTCTCTGAGAATGTCTTCCCACTGAAAAATCCAATCAAACGTTTGTTGTTTGTTTATTGTTGTTTTACGTCCTAGCAACATCTAAGGTCATATCAGGACGGCTATCGACTTGTGACAGTGCGCACTCATGACGACTTTATAGTGCTGCCCCACTGGGACACCAGGTCGCCAGCACCATGACCTAATATCCCACTCAGTCACCTTATCCTGACATTGAGCCAACCAGTCCTTGCCCTATCCTAATCATGCCGAGTGCCAGACTAGGAGGTGACAAGTATCAATTCTTAAGTCATTGGTTTGACTCGACCAGGATTCGAACCCACAATCTCATGGGTTCGGATCTCTCGATCTCCCAAAACAGGAGATGAACACTCTACTCATTCGGCCACCCCGTCTGGTCTAAACCTCCGAATGAGGAGAGCTGTACATTTGAGATAACAGAGCGGCACCCCACAACCATAATGGATACCAGTAGGCGGTGTCAGATTACAGGAGTCCCTGGAGAAAACAAGAGCTAAGTTACAGGAACTAAACCTAGGCACTGCACTGTAGGACAGTGTGGGTTATTTTCAGTACCAACAAGTGATCCACAAATGGTTCATCAAATGCTGTGGTATGTGTTGTCCTGTCTGTGGGAAAGTGCATATAAAAGATCCATTCCTGCTTATCGGAAAGAGTAGCCTATGTGGTGGCAGCGGGTTTCCTCCAAAGAAATATGTCTGAATGACCATATGCCTGATGTCCAATAGCTGATGAAACAAAAATCAATGTGCTCTAGAGGTGTCATTAAATAACCAAATTTGCGCTGTATTAGACCAAGGAAAAGGTTTAGTTGGTTTGGTTGTTGGAATTTTATATCCTGGCAACATCTAAGGTCATATCAGGATGGGTACCGACTTGTGACAGTGCGCACTCATGGCGACTTTATAGTGCTGCCCCACTGAGAGACCAGGCCACCAGCACTGTGACCTGATATCCCACTCAATCCCATTAGCCTGACACTGAGCTAACCAGTCCTTCCCCTATCCTAATAATGCCGAGCGCCTGGCTAGGAAGTAACAAGTATCAATTGTGTAAGTCATCGGTTTGACTCGATCGTGAATCGTACGCCAGACCTTCCGCACGGGAAGCATGCGCTCTACCGATTCGTTTTGCTACATTGCAGGAACCCCGGGATGAAATAAGAGGTAGGTTACAGGAATTAAACAGAGATAATGAATGCGCTGTAGGAACATCATGGAATAGGAATCTCCAGACATCTCCACAGTGTAGCAAATAAAGCACTGGAGTGGAGATTTCCGGTTTACCATTGCATTACGCTTGTCACAAATAGGCGGGCTCCTTTCGTCGATATTATTACTGACATATTCCATTTCACAGGATACACAGAGGTGGTACAGTTTATGTGCACTGTTAGTTGTGTGGTGAGAGGGAGAGAGGAGACAATATGGAGAAATGCCTGAGAGGTCACTGCTTCATTGTAAAATTCCAAGAATTATCACTTCCTGTTTGTATAACGACAAGTGAGTGTATAATCGGTATTAACTCTGATAAGGTTTTCATTTATTTGTGCATTTATGTATTTATGTATTTAAGTAGTTATGTATTTATTTTGTGTATTTGTGTATTGTCGTCATGGCACCAGTGTCATGGGGGTGATAACAATGGGAGATATTGCGCCTAGTGCGGGAATTGAACCCACATCTCTTGTTTGTAGTCCGGGCCAGTGTGCTAACCATTACACCCCTAGGCTCTCTGATGTCACCAGCTTACCCACTCCTAGCTATCAATGCTGCTCCTTGACTGAGAGGTCAGTGCAGACCACGACAATTATATATATATATATATATATATATATATATATATATATGTGTGATGTATAAAGGTTATGCGAGTATAAAGGCATGTAAGGGAGGATTCCCTATATTGTTCACCCATATGCTGTGTACTACTTTATGGGTGACCCCCTTTTCATGGTGGGACAGGTGGCGCCACCCCCCCACCCCCCACCGCTACCAGTGCCACGAATACTGTCAATCGCGCACTGGAATTTTTTACTTTATATATATATAGTATAAAAAACGCCCTCCTGTTGTGAGTAGATTATGCTAATTGCTGGACCCGGATGTGCTTCCTTCTTCCTGGACTACGAGTAGCCAGAGGCGTAGTACCGAGGTAAAATATATATATATATCGTGTGAATAAGTGGGCCAATTTGGATGGGAGTTGTTTGTGTATATTTCACCAATGCGGAAATTTGGGACTAGCGGGTCAACTTAAAGCCTGGTACACACCTCCCATAAGATTCACGCGCTAAAACTGACTCCCTTGATGGTACCCGTTACAACCCGACCTGTCCCGTTTCCCGACTAAAACTGCTTGATTCATTTTTCGAATCTTATAAAACCTGGTACACACCTCCCGTATAAGACCTAAAACTGAGTTTTAAGTCGCAAATCGGAAGGCTCTGGTGTGATAGGGGGTCACACACCTAAAGACTGAAACCGACTAAAACTCAAACTTTGACGCGAAACGGGCAGTTTTAGGTTTTATACGGGAGGTGTGTACCAGGCTTTAGATCATCTTTATTATGTTTGAAACACAATATTAAAGGCCAGGTGCCCCCGAGAGCAAGCGGTTTGACGTGTATTCAAGGAACTGAACAACCAAAGCGGTTATCTAACCAAGTGCAATATGTAAGATTCAATCTCAAAGGAGAAGACACAATCAAGGCAGAAGTCAAACATTGTTTGACGCGCTCCCAAGTCGCAGGGTGTCACACCTTATATAATCAATTGTGATACACAGTGGCTAGGAAAGGAACTAAATCTGATCTCCGGTAAGTCCGGCCAAATGTGGGCGTGCTGTACCACAAATCACCTAACTCAACCAAATCAGTCACAAAAACCTAAAGTGCCTGTCACACCTGACCGGATTGAGTACCGGACACAACCGGACAAAGAATTTTCTAGTCCGTTGGTGTCCGGTATCAAAATGTACCGAAATGTGTTGAAATGTTGCAAAGGCCACCGGACGAAACGGACGCTAAACGGACAAGGAACGTACATTAACGAATAGCCACCGGACGATAACTGGACGATAACCGTATGACAACCGATTGTCTAATGGACGGACCGAACATCAACCGGACACGTACCGGACTGTTCACGGACGCGCCGAAAACATATACTGACTGAATTCCCACAAAACCGTCAACAGAATCTGGAGGAAGCAAACCAGAGATGTAATGGATGCGAACCGGACATGAAACGGACAAAACTGATTAAACGGACTTAAACCGGACACCAACTGTACACGTCAGTCCGGTGGTGTCCGGTACAAGTTTTGTGCATGTTCAAAACTTGCCACCGTACCCACCGGACACCACCGGACAGAGGATGGACACACTGGATGCATACCGTATATAAACCGTACATTGCTGTATTTCACCAGACAGAGTCCGTTTTCCATCCAGTACCCCAATCCGATAAGGTGTGACTGAGCCTTAACCGTCCCCACAGTCGACCCCAGTCCATGAATATTTCATTTTGTTTGACGATCAGATATGAAGGTGGATTTAGCCCGCATTCCCCTAAGTGGTTCGGTTCTCCCGAAATACAAATATATATATATGTATATATATATATATCTATATATATATATATAAGCTCAAATTAAATGTAATCCAGGTCTATTTTGGAACAATTGTATAGAAACATTTCCAAAGGCAAATACACTTGGAAAGAGAAATTGGTATTCATGGAATGGGCCATGGAACCCCTCACCCCTCACTCCTCCACCCCCCACCCCACCCCCATCCACCCACCCCCACCCCCGAACTATTATATATAGCCGCCTGTGATTGTCTAGACATATTTGTGAATTTTATAAAGATAGGATTACATATACGCAGTATGCGAATGTGAATGCGCATGAGGTATGCGGCGACTTTTCTGCTGTTTGTATTGGAAACAGCACACTCGGTTCACATTCGCACCAATCGCTACATGGAGTGATCCAGTTTGCCATCTACGCAAATCACATTCACAGTTGGACATGTGGAATCAAAGCTATTGTTGTTCACATGTTTTCCATTTGAAGAATTCAGGTGCAAAACCATGTAAACGCCAATTCAAAAATGTAGTTTAAATAAAAGATTTGTATCTGAAAATAATTTGAATTCTCACTAATTCCACTTTTCATATGATCACATGGTTATGGCTCAATGAACAACAAAAAAGTTGGAATTTTAACCCAAAAAAACTGTTTGGAAGATTGATTCCATTTTAGGATTGGCGTGTACGTGGTTTTGCGCCCAAACTCTTCATTTTATGTCGCATTTGCATTTGCATTTCGCGTATATGGAATCCTAGCTTTATCCCTCTCTGATAGAAGGTTTGTTTGTTTGTTGTTGTTTTACGTCCTAGCAACATCTAAGGTCATATCAGGACAGGTGCCGACTTGTGACAGTACGCACTCATGGCGATTTTATAGTGCTGCCCCACTGGGAAATCAGGCCACCGGCACCATGACCCGATATCCCACTCAGTCACATTATCCTGACACGGAGCTAACCAGCCGAGTATATGATAGAAGGAGAAGGCTAAGGATAAATGGGAGCTATGTAGGCCTATAGGTTTAAAACATGTATACATACATGTTTGTGTTTATGTGAGTGGAAGCTCACACATAAAGCAAATGCACAATTGCTGGTAGTTACAATGTAGGTAGTGGTGAGGGTGGAGGTGGTGGTGAGGGTGGTAATTGTGGTGGTGCTGGTATTGCTCGTAATGCTGGTAGTGATTGTGGTGATTGTGGTTATGGTGGTGATGGTGTTGATGGTGGTGATGATGGTGGTGGTGGTGGTGATGGTGGTGATGGCAATGATGGTGGTGGTGCCGGTGATGGTGGTGATGGTGGTGATAGTGGTGATGGTAGTGGTGGAGGTGATGGTAGTGGTGGTAGTGCTTGTGGTGCTGGTGTGGTAGTGATGGTAGTGTTTGTAGTGGTGGTAGTGATGCTGGTAGTGATGATGGTGGTGATGGTATTGCTGGTGATGCTGGTAGTGATGGTACTGCCAGTAGTGATGGTAGTGATGGTGGTGGTGATGGTAGTGATGGTGGTGCTGGTAGTGCTGGTAGTGCTGGTAATGATGGAAGTGATGGTAGTGCCACTGGTAGTGATGGTTGTTGTGGTGACATTGGTGATGGTAGTGATGGTAGTGCTAGTAGTGATGGTACTAATGGTGGTGATAGTGGTGGTGGTAGTGACAGTGGTGTGGGTAGTGCTGGTAGTGCTGACAGTGCTGACAGTGATGGTAGTGCTGGTGGTGGTGGTAGTGCTGGTGGTGCTGCTGGTGCTGGTGTTGATGGTAGTGATTGTGGTGATGGTAGTGATGGTAGTGCTACTGGTAGTGATGGTTGTGGTGGTGATGGTGGTGATGGTAGTGATGGTAATGCTAGTAGTGATGGTACTAATGGTGGTGATAGTGGTGGTGGTAGTGAGAGTGGTGTGGGTAGTGCTGGTAGTGCTGACAGTGCTGACAGTGATGGTAGTGCTGGTGGTGATGGTAGTGCTGCTGGTGCTGCTGGTGCTGGTGGTGATGGTAGTGATTGTGGTGATGGTAGTGATGGTAGTGCTACTGGTAGTGATGGTTGTGGTGGTGATGGTGGTGATGGTAGTGATGGTAATGCTAGTAGTGATGGTACTAATGGTGGTGATAGTGGTGGTGGTAGTGACAGTGGTGTGGGTAGTGATGGTAGTGCTGGTAGTGCTGACAGTGCTGACAGTGATGGTAGTGCTGGTGGTGATGGTAGTGCTGGTGGTGATGGTAGTGATTGTGGTGATGGTAGTGATGGTAGTGATGGAGGTGAGGGTGGTGATGGTAGTGATGGTGGTGCTGGTGCTGGTAGTGCCAGTAGGGTTAGTAGTGATGGTGATGATGGCAGTGATGGCAGTGATGATGGTAGTGATGGTGGTAATGGTAGTGATGGTAGTGCTGGTAGTGATGGTAGTGGTGCTGGCAGTGATGGTAGCGATGATGGTAGTGCTGGTGGTAATGGGAGTGACGGTAGTGCTGTCAGTGATGATGGTAGTGCTGGCAGTGATGGTCGTAATGCTGGCAGTGATGGTAGTGATGGTAGAAGTGCTGGCAGTGATGGTAGTGATGATGGTAGTGCTGGTGGTAATGGTAGTGCTGGTGGTGCTGGTAGTGCTGGTAGTGATGGTGGTAATGGTAGTGATGGTAGTGATGGTAGTGTTGGTAGTGATGTTAGTGGTGCTGGCAGTGATGGTAGTGATGGTAGTGATGGTAGTGATGGTAGTGGGGGTGATGGTGAACATACAGACTTGATGTTGTCTCGTGCTGCGTGTCTGTTCAGGCCAGGCATGATGGCCGTCTGTTCATTAACCTACATGTGAATCGGCACGGCCCCGGGCCCACGCTGTGTCATTATTGATAACGAGACCCGGAATATGAAAAAGGCATTCTCAAGAACTGGATGCCGAACGTTCATGTTCCCGCCCGCACCCTTAACCCACGCCCTCTACACATGTGTGTATGTTGTTTTATGTCCTAGCAACATATATGGACATATCCGGATGGGTGCCGACTTGTAACAGTGCATACTCATGGCAACTTTATAGTGCCTCCCCAATAGGAGACCAAGTTTCCCGGGACCATCACCTGATTTCCCACACAGTCACATTATCCTGATGTCAAGCTAATCAGACCTACCCTGTTAATGCCAAGCGCCAGGCTAGGTAGTCACAAGCATCAATTTTGTAAGTCGTTGGTTTGACTCGGCTGGGATTCATCCTGACCCTCCGCATGGGAAGCCTGCGCTCTACATATCCAGCCACTGGCAGGCCATCCCTCAAGTCGCCATGTGTACAGGTGGTTCTCTTGTTTTTAGTTTGTGTGTGTGTGGGGGGGGGGTGGCTACTATTTAAAATTATTTGCTATTCATGACGGATGCATCCCTCTAGTCCCGACAGGTAATGGGGATGTTAAAATCTTAATATGGTGGAAAATTGGTGGATTGCTCTCATGGTTAAAATGGGGCGCTTATTTGAATATTAAAGGGTTTCTCCTGCTTGAAAGGTACAATGTTACAAGGATTCAGATTATGTATACTTGAGTGTGTTTTATAATGTAGTTATAAACATAAACATACGCGTGGACACTATTCAGCAGTTCCCCTAATGAACATTCACTAAGGGCTCAGTTCCAACTTCTGCCACAGTGGCGCCACATGCGATTGGACTCCCAGGCGACTTCCTCTGTACTCAGAGTAGGATTCAAACATATGCACATGTATACATGTGTATATATATATATAAATATATACACATACAGTAAAACCTCTCTAACCGACCACCTCCACAGATCGACGACTCCCCTATATCGAGCGCTTTATTTCGGTCCCAAACGATACCATGGTAACGATTAAAAAAATTCCCTAAACCGATAAACTCCCTAAATGGGCCATTTAAAGTCGGTCCCATGGTCGGTCGATTTAGAGAGGTGTTACTGCATACTTAAAGTTGCATAGTCCGATGGTTTTGAGTTTCAGAAATTTTCTGAGATAAATACAGTAGGTTGATCATTATAACGTACCTTACTTTAGCTTGAAGTAACTTTTATTTTTAAGTGGCTAACTTTTGAGATATTTGAAGTGCAACCATGCAAAATTAATTTTGGCAAGCTTGCCAAAACTCTGACACCATAGGATTTTGGAGTAACATGATATATTCAATTGCCTCACTATTCCCTTGTGTAGCGACAAATGCTTAATAAGTGCATCAGTATCTAAGCTAGATATGTAGAAGCAAATTTAGATCATTGTTTTGGTTTTGAAAATTTGATGATTTCATCGGACTATGCAGCTTTAAACTTAAAGCAGTCTTTGTCGCATCGCGACCGACAGCATGATGATGATGATACTGCATACATAAGTATATAAAAAGTCCAGAGGACATTGATTTTTATCATCAGCTATTGGACTTCAAACCATAAGCATACATACACTAGCACACAAGTATACATACACAAGTATATACACATGTATACAAGTATATATATATATGTATATATACATGTATTAGAAGGAAATATACTGGGTCGATTTGTAAAAAAAATCAAAAGCTGTGTGATGAGTCCCACCCCGCACCGGGGGTGGGGGTGGGGGTGGGGGTGGGGGTGGGGGGTGGGGGGAGTGCATGCTGGTACCCCCCCTCCACCCCGGCCAGAGGAGGAGGGAGGACCACTGTACAGAGCTTATTAGATGCGATAAAGGGTTTATCACTATGCATACACATTCATACAAGTATATATACAAGTAAACATACAAGTACATGTACATGTATATATCCATATACACACACAATATATATATACACATATATCACATATCCATATACAAACACGCAGATATATATATATATATAGAGAGAGAGGGATAATCTGACCAACAGTGGCTGCAGAACCATTAGTTGACCACTGGCAGGTGGCCCCAGTGGGGGAAACAGGAACTAGCCTCGCTCTCAAATAAGGCAGTATATATGCGTTACCAGAGTAGTAGGGATGAAGTAACTGAGAGAGAACATGGCCTTTGTGTATACTCTCATAATTCATCATATTTGCTGCGCACACATAATATATATGGATAGTGATGAACCCTTTATCGCGTTTAATATTAGCTCTCTAGTGGTCCTCCCCCCCCCCCCCGATGGGGGTAGGTACCAGCATACTCTCCCCCCCCCCCCCTGGCCCCGCTGTGCGGGGCGGAACACACCACTCGCTCCGAAGCTTTTTTTTTTACAAATCGACCCAGAATATTTCCTTGTATATTTGTGTATAGACTTGTATGGGCAGGAGTTTCACGCAGCAGTTGGTGAGGTGAGCTGATATCCCACTCAGTCACATTATCCTGAGACTGAGCCAACCAATCGTTGCCCTATCCTAATAATACCAAGCGCCTAGCTAGGAAGCGACAAGTATCTTTTTATTAATCATTGGTTTGACTCGACCAGGATTCAAACCCATAGGTTCGAATCCATCGATCTACCAAAACGGGAGCTAAACTCATTCGGCCATCGCGTGTGGTCGTATGTGATGACAATATAATATAATATAATATAAGTAGATATCAGATATTGTGTAAAGCTATAAGTCGCTACACACATATGTGTGTATGTAATACAAAGCGGTCAATGGCAACAGTGTAGAGTAATGGAAACTGTAAATTAATATACAGGTTTTGAATTGCGAAACTATTATACTCAGCGGGGATATTAAAGTGGCGCGTTGGTCAGAGTTGTAACATTATGGACATTTGGTGAACGGCCAAAACAAGGGAAGAAAATGTAGGAGTGGTATTGGTAAAGAAAAATTAATAACACAATGGTTCCAATGGTACAGATGACACAGTGGTTTGAATAGTAAAACTACAGATTGCCACTAACCACCGCTCCACTCCCACACACACATATGGACAATTACCCCCCACTCTCATCCTCCCCCCCCCCCTAAATATATATGGACAATTACCTCCCCCCCACACACACACACATATGGACAATTACCCCAACTCCCTCCCGCACACACGAATATTAGCAATTACACACACACACCACCCCACCCATCATACACACACATATGGACAATTACCCCATCCCCCCCCACACACACACACATATGGCAGTTAGACACACCTTTCCCCCACCCTTCGCACACACATATGGACAATTACCTCCCCCACCTCGCCCCCCCCCCCCCCCACACACGAATATTGGCAATTACACGCACCCCACCCCTAACACACACACACACATATGGACAATTTACCCCATATCCCCCCCCCCCCCATCATCATCATCATGCTGTCGGTCGCGATGCGACAAAGACTGCTTTCACTACTTGACTGCCGCTCTCCATTTAGCTCTCTGCTGTGAGAGTTGCATCCATGAGTCGGTCTTAATGTCTCTCAGCTTCAGGTTTCTCTTGATGGTATCGCTGAACTGGAGACGAGGGCGCCCTCTCTTTCTGTAGCCAGAAGACAGTTGAGAATAGAGGATCTGCTTTGGTAGCCTGTCTGATGACATCCTCATGAGGTGTCCAGTCCACCGGAGATTCTTTTTGATCAGAAGATCTTCCATAGAGGGCAGTCCCATCCGTTCGAGTATCTCCTTATTTGTCACTTTGTCCTTTCAGGTTAGCCTCATGATTGAACGCAGATGTCGCATCATGAAGGCATGCAGCTTTTTCACCTGCCATCTGTACACTGTCCAGGCCTCGGCTCCATATAGTAGGGTGGATAGCACGATTGCGCGGTAGATCTTACCTTTGACGTGAATGGACACATGGTGGTTGTTCCAGAGTCTCTGGCGTAGTCGGCCGAAAGATGCACTAGCCTTGGCCATCCTCCTCTGTATCTAAGCATCCATGCGTCCATCACTTGATATAGTGCTTCCGAGATAGGTGAATTCCGGAACAGAGTTCAGCTTATTTCCGTCAACCATGATCTCCTCCTCTCGGGTTCTTGTAGAGTTGGGTTGGTACAGCACCTCTGTCTTCTTGATGTTAATTTTCAGGCCAAACTTCTTTGATGCATCGGAGAAAGCATCCACTATTTTCTGGGTCTCCTTCAGCAGAGTGGGCAACCAGTGCACTGTCATCTGCAAATAGTAGCTCTCTCACCAGTAACTGAGTATCTTGGTCTCCGCTCTGAAGTGTGCGACATTGAATAGTCACGCTCTGTCTGGACTGTATATAGATGCCATCCCCCATCTCTCGGAAAGCCTCATCTAGCATTGCGATACGAAGATGGAGAAGAGCGTGGGGGCCAGTACACAACCTTGCTTGACCCCATTGGTAACCCCGAACGATTCCGAGACTTCCCCCCCCCAGACACACGAATATTGGCAATTACACACACCCCACCCCTAACACACACACATCACATATGGACAATTACCCCATATCCCCCCCCCCCTCACACGAATATATTGGCAATTACACACACCTTTCCCCCACCCTTCGCGCACACATATGGACAATTACCCCACCTCTCCCCCCCCCCCCAAACACACATTTGAACAATTACACATCCTCCCTCCTCCACACACACATATGGACAATTACCCCACCTCCCTCCCCCGACACACATATTGCAATTACACACACACCACACCCCTCACACACCATATGGACAATTACCCCACTCCCCTCCCACACACATTGGCAATTACACACACACCCTCCCCCACCCCCACACACACATATTGCAATTACACACACACCACACCCTCACACACACACATATGGACAATTACCACCCCCCTCCCCACACCACACATATTGCAATTACACACACACACTCCCCACCCCCACACACATATTGCAATTACAAACACACCACATCACTCACACACGCATATGGACAATTACCCCCCACCTCCCCACACACACACATATTGACAATTACACACACACCCTCCCCCACCCCTCACACACACATATTGAAATTACAAACACACCACATCACTCACACACGCATATGGACAATTACCCCCCCCTCCCCACACACACAGATTGACAATTACACACACACCCTCCCCCACCCTCACACACACATATTGAAATTACAAACACTCACACACGCATATGGACAATTACACCCTCCGCCCACACACACACATTGGCAATTACACACACACCCCCACCCCTCACACACATATATGGACAATTACCCCCCTACCCACACACATATGGACAATTACCCGACCTTCCACACACACACACACATATTGGCAATTACACACACACACACCCCAACCCACAAACACAAACAAACTCCCTGGCCTGCAACTGAGTAATGGCGATGTATCTTGACATACGACAACACAATGGAAATAAGGTAAGTAATGAAAGCAGTGGCAGCTAATTGTCCGACTTCTTTGTCCGACTGCCTCGTTGTTAATGGCCGTTGTCAGTGAGGAGCACGCCGCCATACCGAGTTAAGTAACCGTTGAATTATTATTAATATTTCACCTTTTAACTGCGGATTTCCCGTAGCCCGATGAGTCATGGCGTTATTTAGAAAATGGATGCCTGTTTTCTTGACAATTAATTAGATTCCATTCAGTGATGAAGGACAGCGTTTGGAGGGTGATGGGTATGAGTGGATGAGGGGTGAGGGGATGAGGTGTGGGGATGAGAGCGAGCTGGGTGGGTAGGGGAGGGAGATGAGGGAGGAGAGGGAGGGGAGGGAGGGGAGAGTAAGGGATGGAGGGGGAATGGCTTGAGGAGAAGAAATGGAGGTTGGGAAGAAGAGGAAAGGAAAAGATGAGGACTGGAAGGGGACGGTGGATGGGAGGGGATGGAGCGAGGGAAAGGGAGCGAGGCAAAGGGGGAGGGGGACTTGAAGAGGAAGAGGATGTGGGGGAGGAGGAGGGGGTTGGAGGAGAAGGGAGAGAAATTGGGAAGAAGGTAAGGAAGAGGGAATGAAGGTTTGGACAGAAAGGAGAAGAGTGAGGGGAATAAAAGGGGGAAGGAGAACGAAGAGGAAGAATGGTAGGGGCGGGAAATGGGAATGGAGAAGAATGGGGTGACAGAGGAGGGGAGAAGGGGGAGGGAGGAGAAAGAAGGGGAGGGAGTGGAAGGAAGGGAGGAGAGGAAGGTGGGACAAAGGGGGAGGGAAAGGGAGAGGGGAAAGAAGAGGGGGAAGGGAAGGAGAGGAGGTGACTGGGGACAGCGGGGGAGGGAGGGTGGAATGGGGAGGGAGAGAGGGGAAGGGAGAGGAAAAGAGGGGGAGGGGCAGAGGGGAATGGGCAGGGGGAGGGACAGGGGGGAAGGGTAGAGGGAAGTGACAAGGGGAGGGAGAGAGGGGAGTAACAGAAGGGGGGAGGGAGGGGAGGGAGGGAGGGAAGGGAGGGGAAGCAGAGGAAAGGGGACGAGAGTGCAAGGGATGAGATGAGAGAGAGGAAGAGAGGTGGAGAAAGGGGTGGAGAGGAAGAAAGAGGAGGAAAGGAGGAGAAGGGGCGCTGTGAGGAGGGAGGAGGGAGGAGGGAGGAAGGTGGAAGAGAGGCGGGAGAGAGATGGGGATGGAGGGAGGGAGGGAGACGGGAGGGACGGAGGGAGGAAGGGAGGGAGCGAGGGAGAGAGGGAGAAAGAGAGCTGGCTTATTGTGTGCGAGTGCTTTCAGTCTTTATTACTACTTTCTCCAAGCACCAACCAATAACGCCCAGCGGCTCTTTGCCCTAATTTGCTGTTGTTCAAAATCGCTGTTTGCAAAGAACATCAGGTGGGTTTTTACCTTCTAGGTGAATTCGGCCTCCAAGGGGCCTCATGTTAATATTTGCAACTTTCCATAATGAACTATGCAGAAGGGCGTGCTTTACAATTAACCAGTGGTGTGTGTGTGTGCGGGTGTATGTGTGAGTGGGTGTGTGGGTGTTAACAACAATCTGAAATTAATGTTGCTTGCCGGTTTACCCAGCTGTGGGTCGATATGCTGTTCATTCAACTCGTGTGGTTCTCGGTACCAGACGGGATGGCTGAATGTCCGTCCCCCGTTTTGGTAGATCATGGGATTCGAACCCTGGTCGAGTCAAACCGATGACTTAAAAATGTATACATGTCGCTTCCTAGCCAGGTGCTTGGCCCTTGCGCTATCCTAAATTATTAGGATAGCGCAAGGCCTGGTTGGCTCAGTGTCAGGATAATGTGAATCTGTGGGATGTCAGGTCATGGTGTCGGTGGCCTAGTCTCCCATCCCATTGGGGAGGCACTATAAAGTCGCCATGAGTGCGCACTGTCACAAGTAACTACCATTGTTGCTACCAGCAATTGTGCGTTTGCTTTACGTGTGAGCTTACACTCACATAAACACAAACATGTATGTATACATGTTTTAAAACTGTAGGCCTGCATAGCTCCATTTATCCTTAGCCTTCTCCTTCTATCATATACTCGGCTGGTTAGCTCGATGTCAGGATAATGTGACTGAGTAGGATATCGGGTCATGGTGCCGGTGGCCTGATTTCCCAGTGGGGCAGCACTATAAAATCGCCATGAGTGCGCACTGTCACAAGTCGGTACCCATCCTGATATGACCTTAGATGTTACCAGGACTTAAAACTCCAAAACCAGCCTGTGGTTCTCAGCTATTGGATCCGGTATCTACCACCATTGTGGAAGGTATTGGCGGAATCTTTTGTGGAATTCAAATACTATGCACATCTCTCGAACTACATAACTTATATGTTGGTCGGTTGTTGTTGTTGTTTTACGTCCTGGAAACATGTACGGTCATATCAGGACGGGTACCGACTTGTGACAGTGCACACTGATGACGACTTTATAGTGATGGCATACTGGGAGACCAGGCCACCAGCACCATGACCTGATATCCCACTCATTTAAAAATTGATTTACTTATATTATTTTCATATTATCCTGACACCAAGCCTACCAGTCCTTGTCCTATCAATTTTAAAGTCATCGGTTTGAGTCAACCAGTAACCGAACTCCCGATGTTCTGCACGCGAGGCCCGCGCTCTACAGATTCAGCCACCGCGTCCAGTGCATAACTTATATCTTAGGGTTAAGATGTGTATCTGTATGTATAACACAGACGGTAACAGTCTAACCCTGCCCCACCCCCCGGTGCACACCAACCCATTGGTATATGGGTTAACAAATAAATATTATTTGTGTTTCTCTTAAATGTAATGTGACATTTCTGTGCATGTCTTTCCTCAGTGGTAAGACACTGAAGCCCTGGTCACGTACACGTTAATGAACATAGTTGAATGTAGTTGAATGTAGGATAGATTACCATGGGTCAAACATGGTGTAAGTATGTTAAACTACAGCGCAAACCGCTAAGGTACGGCAGGTTTTGGTACAGATAAATACCTTACGGCACTTACAACTATGTTCAACATACGTTAGCCTCCACTATGGTCAACTACATCCAAGTATGCTAAAGTATGCTAGAGTATGATAGAGTACACTAGAGTACATTAAGAGTATGGAGACTTCACCACAGTATGTTAGCCTCTAACATACGCGCTCTTTTAAACATGTCCAAAGATTAAAACGGAACTCATAGCCCACCCACATTATTACCAAGTTAGCATGATGGAGAAGTATGGATGCCGGTACGTTCAACCACATTCAACTACGTTCAACTACGTTCGACTACGTTCAACTATGTCTGACTACATTCGACTATGTTTGACTACGTTTGACTACGTTCTACTACGTTTGACTACGTTCGACTACGTTCAACTACGTTCAACTACGTTCAGCTACGTTCAGCTACGTTCAGCCACATTAGCCTCCACTACATTATACCCCTGTCACACTCCAACGTAACAGGCCAGTGAGTGGGCAATGTAAAAAATCACTTTTTTTATGTTGAGATACGTTGAGATACGTTGAGATACATCGAAATTCTCTGCGTTTCAGGGCCAAATTGGATGTCAGTGCAACCTAGTGGACATATGCAAAACATCGGTCCAATGTAGTTGTAATGTGTCTCAATGAGTTAGAACATCAACAACCAAAAATGGCCCAATGTAAGGCTAACAAGCTTCCAGCATGTGCAGTGTCAGCCTAGCGAAACCCTAGCATCGGCCTAGCATAGGACTCACATAATTATGCCCACCCTAATGTAACTACTTGTGACTCTGACGTAATTTGTAATGTGAGTCGACGTCAGGCCCACGACTGAGCAGCGTCAGTCTAACGACACTCCAGCGTGCTCAGCCTAAGGACAGCAAGCGCTCAATGCACTCGATGTGAGCATAACAGATGCCTTGATATACTTGAAGGCAAACGTTCGCACCACGTTCATACCACATTCACAACATGTTTGCTTACGTTTGAAGAATATTGGCCCACATTACATAACTCACGCGCACACCAGCCATTCATGAACTACATCAAATACATCAAGACACGTTGGACTTACATTAGACTAACATTAGACACATGTCAGAGACACGTTAGACCTACATCAATATATGTTAATACCAAGTTGTCAGCGCGTGGGCTGCATGTTCCTCCAGGCTCTCTATCAGTCTACCGTAAGTCATCATAGCTCAACATAGACCGATGTAGCTCGAACGAAGGTCTAACATATCTCGACGTAAGCCTAACGTGAGCGCAACGTAAGCCCAACATACCGAATGTAATGGCCTTTCATTGAGCTACCTCAAAGGTTTTGGGTATGTCCAAAACCTTGACATGTGTCACCGTATCTCGACATAACTTGACATAACTCGACGTATCTCGACATATCTCGATGTAGGCTTAACGAACGAGCAACGTATCTCGACATATCTCGACGTATCTCGACGTATCTCAAAGTATCTCGACATAATGGCCAAATTTCACCTATGTCAGCTTACACTACTGCGTTACGTCCTAGTGTGACAGGGGTATTAGCCTCCATTACGTTCAACTACGTCCACTAACGTGTATGTGACCGAGCCTTGACTTGATATTGAACAAAGCAGTCGCAAAGTAATCAAATGGTGGTAATTGAGGACTGGGGTGACGGTTTATGATGGGTCATTCATAGGGTGTTGAGGTTTCATATTTAGATACAGATTTAATGGGTCGCTGAGTTCTCTGTAGGTGGACGCACTGCTCTTCGGTATGCAGTAAATCGTAATGGAGAATACCCAATATTAAATTGATATTACTCAAATGTAATACATATGCAATAAGTTAAGTTTTTGATAGCCAGTTTAAGTACGTATGTATGCATGTACGTATGTATATATGTACCTATGTATGTAAATGCATGCATGTAAATATATGGGTATTAACAACTAAGCGAATTCATCAATTCAATCAGTCGAAAGTGAGTATTTCCATTAAATTCATATTACTAAAATACAGTATATATTTGTATAATATATGTGATAAAAGTATAAATTACAAATGGATATACATATTACATATATTATCCGAATTATATATATATGTTATATATTAGATATATTTTATATATTGCAATTTGAATACACTATATACACTATATACACTATTATATACACTAGATATCGCATTTCGATTATGTATATTATATATATTATTCATGGTATACATACTACATATATATTCCATATATTATAGATACAATGTAGTAAGCCTGTGATGTATATGTATTACATAAAATATAATATATATGTAAATATAAAATCTGTAATATCCCTTTCCAATTCAGTGCAGCTTGTAAATTACACACCCACAAGGAAAGCTCTGTTGGGGGAGGGGTGGGGGGTGAAACAAGTTTGTTTTATTTAATGACGCCTCTAGAGCACATTGATTTTTATCATTGGCTATTGGACGTCCACCATATGGTCATTCTAACATATTTCTTTGGAGGAAACCTGCTGCCGCCACATAGGCTATTCTTTCCGATAAGCAGCAAGGGATCTTTTATATGCATTTTCCCACAGACAGGACAGCACATACCACAGCCTTTGATGAACCGATTGTGGACCACTGGTTGGAACGGAAAATAACCCAAACTGCAAATGGGTTCACTAAGCAGGATTCAATTGGATGACCCAAACCTTTACAGATGGACACTCTACCGCCTGAGCTACGTCCTTCTCCCGGCGGGGGGAGGGGGCGGAGCGGGCGGAGCTCTGTGTGTAGGGGGCGGGGGTGGGGGATGTAGAAGGGGTGCTGAAAATGAGGTGGTGGGGAAGAATACAAATAGAAAAAACGTCTATAAACCCTTCAACGAACCCAATTCCCGGAAGGGGGCGCTCTCATGACACACCTCCACCCGCCCCACGCCGACACTGAGTAAGACGCATGCGCGCACTGAAGCAATCACAGACTGCTGCTTGGATGTGTGACCCGAGTTGCTCCATGTCGACTACAAAGAGTGACATGTGATGTGTTCATTGCGAGCCCCTCTGTAATCCACCCTCCACCTTCCACTAAGGTTCCAGCCCATCCCCGGCTGGGATCGGCCGGGTTCTGTGTCAATACGTTGAGGTGTGGGGGCCTTCCTGTGCTTGGTACCCCGAGGCGCTTCTGCGCAGTGACGTCAGACCCTGCCATGCCGAAATGGGGGAATTATGACAAGACGCCCCGATGGGCACGCAACGTGAGCATGCGCAGGCAGACACGCCTGAATGGCCACACACCGGTATGGCATAGCAGAATGTTGATGCTCTATGCATGGCAAATGTCTGCACATTGCCGTGTCAAAATGTCTACACATTAAGGCTGCTGGTGTAGCAGAATGTTGACAGAGTGGCGTGCCAAACATCTGCACACTGTTCTGTCAAAATGCCCACACATATGGTAATTGACATAGCAGAATGTTGACAGGGTGGCATCCAAAATGTCTGCACACTTTCATCTGAACATGTTAACAGACAACCATGTAAAATATCTGCACAATTTCATGCCTAAATGTCCATACGTGGCCATCAGCATACCAGAATGTTGACACAGTGGCATTCCAAATGTCTGCACACTGTCATGTTAAAATGTCCACATACAACAATACCAACTGTCTGCACACTGTCGTGTTAAAATGTTCACAGACAACCTACTCATGTCCAATGTATATACACTATTAGGTCAAAATGTTCACAGACAAATATCTTAAATGTCTGCACAATGTCATCTTTAAATGTCCACATACACGATCACCGGGATACTCGAATGTTGACACAGTGGCATGTCAAATGTCTGCAAACTATTATATCAGAATCTTTATACACAGGCATGTCAAAATGTCTGTATACCAGCATGTCAGAATGTATAAAGACTGATGTCACTGTCAGAATGTACAAAGACTGGTGTCACTGTCAGAATGAATAAATACTGGTGTCAATGTCAGAATGTACTAAGACTGGTGTCACTGTCAGAATGAATAAATACGGGTGTCACTGTCAGAATGAACAAATACTGGTGCCACTGTCAGAATGTACAAAGACTGGTGTCACTGTCAGAATGTACAAAGACTGGTGTCACTGTCAGAATATACAAAGACAGGTGTCACTGTCAGAATGTACAAAGACAGGTGTCACTGTCAGAATGTACAAAGACTGGTGTCACTGTCAGAATATACAAAGACAGGTGTCACTGTCAGAATGTACAAAGACTGGTGTCACTGTCAGAATGTACAAAGACTGATATCGCTGTCACTGCTAGGCATGCTAAAATGCCTGCACACCAACATGCCCGAAATGCCCTGCCCCCACCCACACACACCCCGGTGCCTAGACCGGCCGGCCTCAGACCGCCACACACAGACTGCTCAGCGGCCGTGCCAGGCGGTTCACACGCCGGGTGCTAACACGCCGGCGTGCCGGGGTGTTCAGATGCTAGCGCCGACTTTCTTTTAATGGGCGTTTATTGATTTCCGTTTTGAGCGCTGGTGTCTCCCTTCCTGTCATGCGCAGTGGTGTTGCTTCGGGAGCCCCGGCCCGCCCGTGGTTCGGCGGCAGCCCGCTGGGCGGCGCTGCTCGCGGCGCGCCGTCTGATTGCGAGTCGTCGCAGTTCCACATGAATGCCCCCCACTCCCGGGGAAGCACGGTGGGCGAGCTGCTGCACGATGGGCCACCCCCACCCCTGTTCCTTCCTGCTTCTCCCTGCTTCTTCTTGATTCATCCTGTTTCTTCCTGCTTCTTCCTGTTCCTTCCTTCTTCTCCCTGCTTCTTCTTGATTCATCCTGTTTCTTCCTGCTTCTCCCTGATTCTTTCTGCTTCGCCCTGCTTCTTCTTGATTCATCATGTTTCTTCCTGCTTCTTCCTACTCCTTCCTGCTTCTCTCTGCTTCTTCCTGTTTCTTCTTGCTTCTTCCTGTTTCTTCTTCCTTCTTCCTGCTCCTTCCTCATTCTCCCTGCTTCTTCCTGCTTCTCCCTGCTTCTTCCTGCTCCTTCCTGCTTCTATCTGCTTCTCCCTGCTTCTTGCTTCTCACTGCTTCTTCCTGCTTCTTCCTGCTTCTTCCTGCTTCTTCCTGCTTTTTCCTGCTTCTTCTTGCTTCTTCCTGTTTCTTCCTCCTTCTTCCTGCTCCTTCCTGCTTCTCCGTGCTCCTTTCCGCTTCTCCCTGCTTCTTCCTGCTTCTTCCTGATCCTCCCTGCTTCTTCCTGTTTCTTCTTGCTTCTTCCTGTTTCTTCTTGCTTCATCCTGCTTCTCTCTGTTTCTCACTGCTTCTCCCTGCTTCTTCCTGATTCTTCCTGCTTCTTACTGCTTCTCCCTGCTTCTTCCTGCTTCTCCCTGCTTCTCCCTGCTTCTTTCTGCTTCTTCCTGCTCCTTCCTGCTTCTCTCTGCTTCTCCCTGCGTCTTGTTTCTTCCTGCTTCTTCCTGCTTTTTCCTGCTTCTTCTTGCTTTTTCCTGTTTCTTCCTCCTTCTTCCTGCTACTTCCTGCTTCTCCCTTCTCCTTTCCTTCCTGCTTCTCTCTGCTCCTTCCTGCTTATCCCTGCTTCTTCCTGCTTCTCCCTGCTCTTTCCTGCTTCTCTCTGCTTCTCTCTGCCTCTACCTGTTTCTTCCTGCTTCTCCCTGCTCCTTCCTGATTCTCCCTGCTTCTTCCTGCTTCTCCCTGCTCCTTCCTGCTTCTCTCTGCTTCTTCCTGCTTCTACCTGCTTCTTCCTGCTTCTCCCTACTCCTCCCTGCTTCTTCCTGCTTCTTCTTGCTTCTTCTTGTTTCTTCATATTTCTTCCTGCTTCTTCATGTTTCTTCCTGCTTTTTATTGCTCCTTTTTGCTTCTTATATACTGACAACAATCTGTCAGTATATTTATCAGAATCTGACAGGGTATTTGGCACAATCTGACAGTGGATTTATCACAATCTGAAAGCATATTATCACAAACTGACTATATATTCATCACAATCTGGCAGTGGGTACACATAATCCTAATCTGACAGTATATCTATCACAATCTTATAATATATTTATCACAATTTATGACACTATCACAGTGAGTACTGACAATAGCAATCTGACCGTGCATGTATCACGATCTGACAGCGTATTTACGACCACTGACAATGTGACCTCCACTAACTCCCACGACCATTGCTTGTGCATACTTAAAGCTGCATAGTTCGATGAAATTTCAAATTTTCAAAACCAAACCAATTATCGAGATTTGATTTTAAATATCTACCTTAGATACTGATTGATGCACTTATTAAGCATTTGTTCCTGTGTAGAAGGCAATACTGAGTCAATTTAACAGAACCTGTTACTGCAGAAGTCTATGCTGTCAGAGTTTTGGCAAGCTTGCCAAAACTAATTTTCCATGTTTGCACTCAAAATATCTCAAAAGGTTACAGTTTAAAATAAAAGTAACTTTGAACTAATGTAAAGTAGATACTAGTGATCGATCTAACATATTTATCTCAGAAAAAATACAGGAATTCAAAACCATCGGACTATGCAACTTTAACCAACTTACGCTATAAAACCAAACACCACCCTAAACCATGCACTCAATCAGTGCTAATTTATCAATACCCATAGTCCCTGGTAGCGACCCAGACACCCACCCGTCCATCAGGGGACCTGTGCTATATTAAACTGTTGCTAATATAGCACGGCCCGCCCTTCTCCGCCCCAGCCCTATCAGTCTGTCCCTTATGGCATGCCTGATCCTCGGTTATGTTCAACCCACTTAGGCTCTATGGGCAGGTGACATTGAGATCCCAGTGGGGACCAACAAATAGCATCCGCCAGGGGGCACCTCAGATGTACTTCCGGTTTACAGTCACTTCCGCTCGTTGTTTCTGGCTTCAATGCATTTGAGTGTTGAATAGAATTGCCATAAACCTCATAGAGGGTAGGAAGTGTGTGTGTGCATCTGATAGAGGGTAGGTACTGTTTGTGTACACCTCATAGAGGGTAGGTACTGTTTGTGTGCATCTCATAGAGGGTAAGTACTGTTTGTGTACATCTCATAGAGGGTAGGTATTTCATGTATGCACCTCATAGAAGGTAGATAATGCGTGTGAGCACCTCATAGAGGGTAAGTACTGTTTGTGTGCATCACATAGAGGGTAAGTACTGTTTGTGTACACCTCATAGAGGGTGACTACTGTTGGTGTACACCTCATAAAGGGTAGGTACTGTTTGTGTGCACCTCATAGAGGGTAGGTACTGTTTGTGTGCATCTCATAGAGGGTAAGTACTGTTTTGGTACACCTCATAGAGGGTAGCTACTGTTTGTCTTCACCTCATAGAGAGTAGGTACTGTTTGTGTGCATCTCATAGAGGGTAAATACTCTTTGTGTACACCTCATAGAGGGTACGCACTGCTTGTGTGCATCACATAGAGGGTATGCACAGTTTGTGTACACCTCATAGAGGGTAGGTACTGCTTGTGTGCACCTCATAGAGGGTAAGTACTGTTTGTGTGCACTTCATAGAGGGTAAGTACTGTTTGTGTGCACCTCATAGAGGGTAGGAACTCTTTGCCTTCAACTCATAGAGGGTAGGTACTGTTTGTGTGCATCTCATAGAGGGTAACTACTGTTTGTGTACACCTCATAGAGGACAGAAACTGATTGTGTGCATCACATAGAGGGTATGTACTCATTCTGTGCACCTCATAGAGGGTATGTACTGCTTGTGTGTACCTCATAGAGAGTAGGTGTGCATCTCTAGAGGGTAAATACTCTTTGTGTACACCTCATAGAGGGTGGGCACTGCTTGTGTGCATCACATAGAAGGTAGGCACTGTTTGTGTACACCTCATAGAGGGTAGGCACTGCTTGTGTGCATCACATAGAGGGTAGGCACTGCTTGTGTGCACCTCATAGAAGGTAGGCACTGCTTGTGTGCATCACATAGAGGGTAGGCACTGCTTGTGTGCATCACATAGAGGGTAGGCACTGCTTGTGTGCATCAATAGAAGGCAGGCACTGCTTGTGTGCATCGCATAGATGGTAGGCACTGCTTGTGTACACCTCATAGAAGGTAGGACCTGATTGTGTAAACATCATAGAGGATATGTACTACTTGTGTGCATCTCATAGAGGGTAGGTACTGCTTTTGTGTATCTCACAGAGGGTAGGTTGTCATTGTGTGTATCTAAGAGGGTAGGTACTGTTGGTGTGCACTACATAGAAGGGTAGGTACTGTTTCTGTATACCCCATAGAGGGTAGGTACCGCTTCTGTATACCTCATAGAGGGCACGTATAGAGGGTAGGTATATGTTCACCCCATGAGCGGTAGGTATACATCATCTGTACACATCAAAGACATCGGATATCGATTCTGCACATCTCATAGAGCGAAGGCACCACCAGCGTCCATTATACCAAGGCCTGACACTACCAAGTCTGCAAAACTTAGAAAGGTTGGCTTTGTACTGACGCAAGCCACCACGGTCACATATCATGCTTGGGTGACTAGTAGAGGTCAAATTCTGACCTTACACAAAGGATAGAGGTCAAGACATGAGGCTCGCTGAGGCAGTGGACGTCAGGTTCTGATCCTTCATAGGACACAGTCTCTGCTTTCACCTCCTCTGGGATCACATGGACGCCGGCGAACCTACTAAGTATCACTACGCGGAACGCATTACCAACGCAACCAAGTTTGGCATAATTTCTATGGATAAACAAACAGCCTAGCCTCGTTCTCGAAAATAGAAATATGGGTTATTCTCTCAAATTGGGCACCACATATTTGGTCTCCAACGGGACGATGCTGATAATTAATTATTTCTTTTATTGATAGCAAGTTAAATAATTATCGCAGTCTGTGTAAGTAATGGTGATATATTTAATCTATTTCAGTCTAAGTATCTAAAGTATTCTTGTATGATTTTGTGCTAAAGTGAAAATGTGACAATTGGCACATTGACACCTAGATAAAAGATTCACCCGGTACTTGTAGTACACGGGTGAAGACCAGCCTTATATAAATACGGGCGAAAATAGCGTTAGTATGGAACAACAAGTAGAATGCCTGGCACCAGTGTCAAATGGTTACCTATATCAGTACAGAGTTGGTGAATGAGAGAGAATGCAAAAAGACAAGATGGCGGCCAGAGAACGCCGTCGATTTCACTTTTAAATCTGATTAAACTAGATATTATATTATATTTTTCAACTCAAAGGTAGCGGGCTAATAATAAGACAGATGTAAAGAATAATTGTTGCTTCTTACATTGTGAAATTAGGCTCTGATTTAATTGACCCGTTTTTTCGACAGCTTTTACATAGGGTTGGTTTGCACCCCTACTGCAGCAGTACGGGGTGAATCTTGTATCTAATTGACACCATGCATTTATCCTAACGTTTTGTTCTTCTTTTGTGTGTGCATTATTAGTGGGATATGACAACGGGTTGTTTGACACAACATCTGGATATTAATTCTGACCACGTGGGATATCGTGCCATGGTGCCTGTATCCCAGTGGAACAGCATTACAAAGCTCAATCATCATCCGTAGATGACGCCCACAAATGAATCCCGAATTGACCAAATATTGCATAGATCCAGGGCAGCATTTGTTTGGTGTGATGGTGTTTTTTTTTTTAAACTATTTATTTGTTGATAAAACTGGTTGGTAAACAGTTCGTAAGCCGCTAGCTAGTCTCAGAGAGAGAGAGAGAGCGAGAGAGAGAGAGAGCGAGAGAGAGAGAGCGAGAGAGAGAGAGAGAGAGAGAGAGAGAGCGAGAGAGGAGGGAGAGAGGGACAGAGCGGTTTTGTGGGACATGGGTGGAAGAGGCCAGAGCCAAAATGGGTATTTAATGTGCCAATCCATATGACCGACCCCGATTATCTGGAGCAGGCGGGGCAGGGCAGCCATGATGGATGCCAGTGTGGCGGTCCAATAGCACTGATGGTCCACTAGCACTGGTGGTGCTAGCACTAGCACTGGTGGTGCTAGCACTAGCACTGGTGGTGCTAGCACTAGCCTGGTGGTGCTAGCACTAGCACTGGTGGTGCTAGCAATAGCACTTGTGGTGCTAGCACTAGCACTGGTGGTGGTAGCATTAGCACTGGTGGTGCTAGCACTGGCACTAGTGGTACTAGCACTAGCACTGGTGGTGCTAGCAATAGCACTGGTGGTGCTAGCACTAGCACTTGTGGTGCTAGCAATAGCACTGGTGGTGCTAGCACTGGTACTGATCACTAGTACTAGCACTAGTACTGATGATGGTCCACTGGCACTTGTAGTGGTCCACTAGCACAGAGGGTGGTCCACTGGAACTGATGGTCCACTGGGACTCATGGTGGTCCACTAACACAGGTGGTGGGCCACTGGGCACAGACAGTGGTCCACTGGCAATCATGGTCCACTGGGATTTTGTTTAGTTGTTGTTGTACATTACTTGATTAAGCAGGGGAAATTTCAGTCGCAGACAACTGGTCTTACTCATTCCAATGCTCCTTGCCCTATCCTAATAATACCAAGAGTCTGGCTAGGAAGCGACAAGTATCAATTTATAAGTCATTGGTTTGACTCGACCAGGATTCAAACCCACGACACGGAAGACGGACGCTCTAACTCATTCGGCCACCCCGTTGTAGATTCATGGTCCAATGGTACTCATGGTCCACTGGCACTCATGGTATATTGGTACTCATGGTCCACTGACATTCATGGTGGTCCACTAGCCCAGTTGGTGGTCCACTTGCACTCATGGTCAAATGGCAACGATGGCCTCCTTGAACTGATGGTCCAATGGCCATTATGGTCCAATTGCACTGATGGTCCAATTACACTGATGGCCTAATGGTACTGTTCGTCCAATGGCCCTGATGGTCCAATGCCACTGACGGTCCAAAGCCACTGGTGGTCCAATATCACTGATGGTCCAATGGCACTGATGGTCCAATTGTGCTGATGGTCCAAGGCCACTGATGGTCCAATAGCGCCGAGACAAGCAGCTACTGATCTGTGCACAGACTGGGTGAAATGAATTGGAGGAATGTGGGAAATGGTTTGGGGACGGCTTTAGTTGAGCAAGTGGGCAATAAAAGGATGGGACAATATGTGTGTTTTAGGATAGATGTGCAGCTCAGTGAGACTTAGTAGAGGAGAATAGACTACATCACGGTTCCGACTGCGCATGCGCTGAAAACGGCCTTGGGAGCAAAGCAAAGGCATACGGCCATTGAGTTTGCCTATACGTGCATTGAAAAACGTCAGTTTTATTCAAAATTAATAGAAATCCCAAACCCTAACCTTATCAATTTAATATAATCTTTTTGTTAAACCTGTTTTCTATATGTGTTCCAAGTGGTTTGTGCCTAGGTCGTGTGGTTTTATCAATATTTAACTTTTTCTGTATGGAGATTACTCACTGCCATTGACAATGCATTGAGTACTCTGGCTGTGGCTCTAACACTAGTCTGAGTGCCTAAATCTTTCTAAATCTAAATGCACATGGCATAAGATGTGCTGATTATATTGATGTAAATGTAATGCTGGATAAAAGATTAATATCTTAATTTATTATATATATATATTTAGTTAGTATTCTATGTTTCAAAGAAGAGCTGAGATGAGCTGAAACTAGCACATTTCATAGCTGTACCCAGTGTATTAGCATGTGCCATGTGCTTTTGGGGAGGGGTTCTTTTGCTCTGACCCATCCCACAATGCACAGCGCCGCTGGAACCATGATGTAGTCTATTGGTGTAGGCGAGATGTGAGGAGGGTGGGTGGGGTGGGGGTAGCGGGTGGGGACGGGTAGTGGCAGATACCCATTAGGGATTGTGGGCGATAAAAGAGAGCTAGTGCTGTAATGGAGGAATTTATGAAGGGGACATGAGTTAGTGATGACATAGTTTTGGGACTGCATTAGAGGCATACCATATGATATTATGTATACCATGCAATAACAAAGGAAAACATTATGTGACCCACTATGGCAAAGGGTAACTGTATGCTGCCATCTTTCTATCGAGATAAATACTTGTTTAAATGTTCATCAACTCACTCACACTCTAGTCACAGGGTGTCTTGGCAACGAAAGAAAAAAACTTCATGAAATGGTACCCAATGAAGGTCTTTGGGGGGTTTAAAAAGAATTTATAATTCTTAATAATAGATTTATGCTATAATAATAATCAATGGAAACCATCGAAAGTTATTACCCTACCGGGCGTTTTCTATGGCTGGTTACATATTGATCATGATTTAACATAGCAGGAGGATCACGGTATGTCATCTCTAGATAAAAGATTCACACCGTACTTGTTGGAGGGGTGAAAATCAACCTTATATAAAGCCTGGCGAAGAATTCCGACATCCTGGGTAAATGAACTGAGCTGATTAATTCTTAAATTAAGAAGGAAAATATATTTTTCACATACATCTTCATATTTACCTGCTACTTCTGATTTGAAAAATATAATAAAACATATACTTTAACGCACTTTAAAAGTGACATCAACAGCGTTCTATTGCCACCATCATGTCTTTTTACATTCTCTCTCACTTCACCAACTCTGTGCTAATTATAAGTAGCCATTTGATACTGGAACCAAGGATTCTACTTCACGTTCCATACTTATGCCCCAGTCACCTACACATTACTGGATGTAGTTGAACATAGTGGAGGCTAACGTAGTTGAACGTAGTTGAACGTACTGGCATCCATACTTGTATATGATGTTAACTTGGTAATAAAGTGGGTGAGCCGTGATGTCCGATTTAATTTTTGGACATGTTCAAAAGAGTGCTATGTTAGAGGCTGAATTTGTATCCGTGATGCTAACGTACTCTAGCATACTCTAGCGTGCTCTAGTGTACTCTATGGTACTTGGATGAAGCCCTGGTCAGATAGCTAATGACCTAGGTGGACCTAGGTGAACATAGTGGAGGCTAATGTAGTTGAACAGAGTTGAACCCACTGGCAACCATACCATAATGTATTTATCTGTACAGAAACATATTTACCCGTACAATAATGTATTTATCCGTACCATAACGTATTTATCCATACCAACACCTGCCGTACCTTAACGTATTTCAATGTAGTTTAACATTATTACACCATGTTTGACCCACGTTAGCCTCCACTACGTTCACCTACGTCCACTAGCGAGTATGTGACAGGGGCATAAAGCTATTTGCGCCCGTATTTAGACTAGTGTAAGTATGGGGTGAATCTTTTATCTAGTCATCCACACGATTAAACACGAAACAGATGGATAACATAACATGTAACCAGGGTAGCAGATGAAGTCAACACTGCGAGTACTAGTTCGTAACTGGCTTTATTCTGGCCCCCCGGTTCATCATTACAACTCACGCCGGTCACGTGATCACCTCCGCCGCTCTGGGGGCGTTCGTAAAGTATGTCACACCCAGTAAAGTACAATCCGGCCCTCACAGTACAGACATACAATCTTTGTGTGTGTCTGCTGTAGCACTGGCACTGGCGGCACTGTCCTCACATACTATGTAGATGCATAAAAATCAGCCAGTAAAGGCATTCTCTAAACTGGAGGATTAGCACCACGGTAGTTCGTGGAGCAGATGAGTCATCAGCCTATATAAGGTTGGTTGTTGGAGTTTCACATCCTGGCAACATCTAAGTTCATATCATGACGGGTATTGACTTGTAACAGTGCACACTCATGGTGACTGCCGCAGTGGGAAATCAGGTCGCCAGCGCCATGACGCGATATCGCATTCAGTCACATTATCCTGACACTGAGCTCATCAGTCCTTGCCTTATCCTATTAATGCCGAGCCCTTATGGCCCTGTCACATTACGATGCTTCTCGCCGGCACACAGCCAATGCGCAAAATAAGTTTACGCGCTGAGACACGTCCAACTTTTCGGCGGCGTGGGAAAAAGTTTGACGTCAGCACAACGCGTTGGTAGCATGCGGCAAACGTGTGTTGACACGTGCTGAAAAAAAAAAAAAGTGTTGGCGCATCGTCCTGATATGACCTTAGATGTAGCTAGGACGTAAAAAAACAAAGCAACAATTTGGTGCAACATGTGGGAACAACCATCATGCACGCGCAGCGTGCGCATAGCGTTCGCATAATGTTATTCCAGCGCGTCCAATGGATCTTGACGTGTGCTTAACTTCCCCATAACGTTCACACCCACACGTTGGCACACATCGAAAGTTTTGTGCAAGCACAAAACTTTCGACGCGCGCCGACGCGCAGCAACGATCCTCGCCGACCGTCGCCGTCCGTCAACGTTTACCAATGCGCGCTAAACGCGCGCCTGACGTGCGCCTAACGCGCGCCTGACACGCGCCTAACGCGTGCCTAACGCCCGCCTAACGCCCGCCTCACGCGCGTCTAATGCGCGTCTAATGCGCGTCTAACACGCGTCTAACGCGCGCCTAACGCTTCCTAACATGTCCCGACGTTCCGCCCAAAAATCACACGTCGACACGCGTTGTAGAGAAGCGTCGTAATGTGACAGGGCTATAAGCTAAGAAATCGACAAGTATCAATGTTGTATGTAATTAGTTTGACTCCACCAAGAATTGTAACTCCCAATCTCCCGCGCAAGAGACCTGCGCTCTGCCGATTCGGCCACCGCGTCCGGTACCTAGATATGGTAATGTCAGTGGGGATTGTGTTGATTGTCACATTGAAATAATGTACCACATCACTGCCAACACGGTGGTTGTTTTGTGTAGTTAGTTCGTGCGTAGTCCACTAGGGTAGTGGTGGTGGTGGTGGTGGTGGGTGGTGGTGGGTGGTGGTGGCGTGAGTGTGTTAATAGAGGTAGTGCGGGTGTATTTGAAAACCTCTGGCAAATTGCCAATGCTGGAACCAGAGACACCTTCATACGTTCGATGTATATGTCCAGTGTGTAGTCTGATATGGCAGGATAAAGAGGGCGTTAGACCACATTATAGTTGTGCCACATTATAGTTGTGCCACATAGTTTTGCCATGGTGTCTCACATATCGACTACTGTGTGTGTCACATGTCGGATACAGTGGGTGTCACAATGGGTGTAACAATTGGTGTCACAATGGGTGTTGCTGTGGGTGTCGCAGTTGGTGTCACACTGGGTGTTGCAGTGGGTGTCACAGTGGAGGTTGCAGTGGGTGTCACACTGGCTGCTGCAGTGGGTGTCACACTGGGTGTCACAGTGGGTGTTACAATGGGTGTTGCAATGGGTGTTGCAGAGGGTTTTACACTGGGTGTCACAATGAGTGTCAAAATGGGTGTTGTAATGGGTGTCACAAAGGGTATCACAAAGGGTGTCACAATGGATGTCATATGTGGGTGTCATAATGGGGGTCACCCTGGGGGGTGTCACAATGGGTGTCACACTGGGTGTTACAATGGGTGTCACACATCGGTGTCACACATCGGTGTCACAATATCACACATCGGTGTCAACCGAACCACACCTACCTGTCTATGTGGGTCCTTGCCTGAGAGGTCAGTGGAGACTTCTACAATATATGACCTACAATAAATCACCCAAATACCCTGCACCAGGTCAGAGGGCGCAGTGACCGAATCGATAGAACGCGGGCCTCGCATGCGAGAGATCGGGAGTTCAGTTCCCAGTCTAGTCAAATCAATCACTAATAAAATTGATACTTGTCGCTTCCTAGCCAGGGGCTCGGGATTAATAGGATAGCAAGGAGTGGTTAGCTCAGTGTCAGGATAATGTGACTGAGTGGGATATTGGGTCATGGCGCCAGTGGCCTAATTTCCCAGTGGGGCAGTAGTATAAAGTCACTAAGACTATGTAAGAGTATGCACTGTCACAGGTCGCTCTCCCCGTCCTGGTAGGACCTTCGATGTTGCTAACAAAACAAGCGTAACATAATGGCTACAGTGGATCATATATGACCCACAATAAATCACCCAAACACCAAGCACCAGGGCCGCGTTCAGGGTCCATCGCCGAGACGTCTCTGAGACGTCTCCCCGATGTTTTTTGGCTTATTTCCGTTCAGGGTGCGTTTCTGATGTGTCTCGCAAATGGCCACCGCCTTTGGGGGGGGGGGGCGGCCATTTTCGGGATGACAAACTGCTTTTGTCGTTCAGACTAGCGTGACGACAGGGATTTCCCAGACACGTCTTGGAGGCGCACCCTGAACGTGGCCCAGGTGACACCCGTGGACACTTACATGCCATGTCAGGCAGAGTAGCTTTACAACTTATATAGCTCAGCAGTCCTAACTAAGCCTACACTAAAAAATTCCCCCCCCCCCCCACGTGACTCGCCATTCAAAATGGCCACGGCGAACTTCACCAGCGTTCATACCTCAGCCATTCCGAAAGCACTCCAATATGAAGTGTTTTCCAAATGAATGCCTTGGTTTCTCCGGCGCCCATAACTTCGGTGTAAATAAGTAGGCAGGCATGTCTCACGATGCAGCCAGGCGTCACTGAAACTGTGAAAGCTTGGCTTAATTCACAATCTGGCGAAGGTTTAATTAAAGTTGCATAGTTCGATGCTTTTGCGTTTCTGTCATTTTCTAAGAGAACTATTGTCGTGGTCTGCACTGACCTCTCAGGGAAGGAGCCGCATAAACAGCTAGGTATGGGTAGTGTGGTGACATCAGTGAGCCTAGGTGGTGTAATGGTTAGCACACTGGCCCGAAATGCAAAGGGTTGTAGGTTCAAGCCCCGCTGTAGGCGCAATATTTCCGATGTTCATCACCCCCACGACACTGGTTGCCATGACCATGATCCTGTACAAGCTACGTGCTGTATGGTTGTTGAGCCTTCCATGTGTATGTGTAAGTGCATTGCCTGTATGTATGTAATTGTAAGCATTAAAATACTTACAATTCCAGGGGGATGAGTGTAGTGGTCTGCACTGACCTCTCAGGCAAGGAGCCGCATAGACAGGTAGGTGTGGGTAGTGTGGTGACATCAGGGAGCCTAGGTGGTGTAATGGTTAGCACACTGGCCCGAAATGCAAAGGGTTGTAGGTTCAAGCCCTGCTGTAGGCGCAATATTTCCGATTTTCATCACAACCCATGACACTAGTTGCCGTGACCATGATCCTGTACCAGCTACATGCTGTATAGTTGTTGAGCCTTCCCTGTGTATGTGTAAGTGCATTGACTGTATGTATGTAATTGTAAGCATTAAAATACTTACAATTCCAGGGGGATGAGTGTAGTGGTCTGCACTGACCTCTCAGGCAAGGAGCCGAATAGACAGGTAGGTGTGGGTAGTATGGTGACATCAGGGAGCCTAGGTGGTGTAATGGTTAGCACACTGGCCCGGAATGCAAAGACGTGTGGGTTTGAGTCCTGCTCTAGCGCAATATTTCCCATTTTCCTCACCCCCCATGACAATATATTAGGTTGATCATAATAATGTACCTTAGTTTAGTTTGGAAATAACTTAGGTTTAAAATGATTAAATTCAGAGACATTTGAAGTGCAAACATGCCAAATTAATTTTGGCGTGGTTGTCAAAACTCAGATTCCATAGGCATCAGCAGTAACAGTTTCTATTAAAGTGACTTCATATGCCCTTCTATGTAGCAACAGATACAGTAAGTGCACCAGTATTTAAGTTGGCTACATAGATTCAGATCTAGATAAGTGCTTGTATCGAACTGTGCAACTTCAATAACTTGGTTGGTTGTTGGAGTTTTATGTCCTGGCAACATCTAAGGTCATATCAGGACTAGTAGCAAGTTTATGTTCATGACAGTGCACACTCATGGTGACTTTATAGTACTACCCCACTGGGAAATCAGGCCGCCAGCACAATGCCCCAATGTCCCACTCAGTCACATTATCCTGACACTAAGCTAACCAATCCTTGCCCTATCCTATTAATGCCAAGCGCCAAGCTAAGAAGTGACAAGTATCAATAAGTCATCATTTTCCTAAGTGTCATCACCAAGTCATCACCAAGTCATTCATTTGAATCGTCCGGGAATTGAACTTCCAATCTCCCGCACCGGAGGCCTGTGCTCTACCAAATCGGCCACCGCGCCCGGTAATTTCAGTAAACTACCCCTGTACTTTGGTTTGTGCGACAACTAAAAACGTCCATGATTCAAGACCATCCCGGGAAAACCAAGTGTGGACACACCATGCACAATGCATGTTCTGTCATCGCGGTTATGCCCCTGTCACACTACGACGTAATGAGCGAACGTGAGCCTAAAGTGATGATATTTCGTCATTACGTTGATGTACGTTGGATTACGTTATGATGACGTCATAATGACGTTAGACTGACGTCGAGCTACGTCACATTACGTCGTGTTGCGTCGAGTTACGTCAAGGTTTTGGACATGTTCAAAAGTTTTGACGTAGCTCGAACGTAAGGGTTTATGTTCGCTGTACGTTCTGTTCACGTTCAGCGAACGTCAATGACGTTAAACGGACGTTAGGCAAATGTTCCTCACTACGTTCCACTCGTTGACCCACATTAAAGCCGGTGGAAACGTCCATGCGGCGTAATCGGAAATTCAGGAGAATGTCCGGAGAACGTCAGGAGAACGTCAGGAGAACGTGCATTCAATGTACGTTCAACGTCTCATGACGTAGCTAACGCCACGTAACGTTCTTCTGGCGATGGAATAACGTTCATAACGTTCCATGAGCGTCATTACGTTGACCTCTCTCGTTGAATGACGGTATCACTACGCTTTACCGACGTTACGCTCTTGTCCACTACGCTGCATCCACGTTCAACTTGTGCCCAAATTTGCATACTACGCCGAGAAGTTCAACGTTCTTCACGTTCTCCCTACGTCGACGTCGTTACGTCGTAGTGTGACAGGGCAATAACGTAGTATTAGATTTGACAATCAGTACCGGAGGTGGGTGATGTGCGTTTTGTAATGTAGGCTATTTGTGATGTTTGTTTGTTGGAGTTTTACGTTGTGACAAGGATCGGTTGGCTCAGAATAAGGAGACTGAGTGGGATATCAGGTCATGGAGCTGGCAGTATGGTCTCCCAGTGGGGAAGCACTATCAGGTTGCCATGAGTGCACACTGTCACGAGTTGGTGCCAGTCCTGATATGACCTTAGATGTTGCCAGGACATAAAACTCCAACAACCAACCCACCCATACACCCCACATCCCAAGCACCCACCCAGCTACCCACATACTCCAACACCACACCCACCAACACACCCTAAACTCCCACCAACATACCCCTAAACACCCACCAACATACCCTAAACACCAACCAACATACCCTAAACTCCCACCAACATACCCTAAACACCCACCAACATACCCTAAACACCCACCACCATACCCTAAACACCCACCAACATACCCTAAACACCCACCAACATACCCTAAACACCCACCACCATACCCTAAACCTCCCACCAACATACCCCTAAACACCCACCACCATACCCTAAACACCCACCAACATACCCTAAACCTCCCACCAACATACCCTAAACTCCACCAACATACCCTAAACTCCCACCAACATACCCTAAACTCCCACCAACACCCTCTAAACCGCCACCAACATACCCTAAACTCCCACCAACATACCCTAAACACCCACCAAAATACGCTAAACTCCCACCAACATACCCTAAAATCCCACCAACACACCCTAAACCTCCCACCAACATACCCTAAACACCCACCACCATACCCTAAACACCCACCAACATACCCTAAACTCCCACCAACATACCCTAAACTCCCACCAACATACCCTAAAATCCCACCAACACACCCTAAACCTTCCACCAACATACCCTAAACTCCCACCAACATACCCTAAACCTCCCACCAACATACTCTAAACACCCACCAACATACCCTAAACTCCCACCAACTCACACTAAACCTCCCACCAACATACCCTAAACTCCCACCAACATACCCTAAACTCCCACCAACATACCCTAAACTCCCACCAACACCCTCAAACGCCACCAACATACCCTAAACTCCCACCAACATACCCTAAACACCCACCAAATACGCTAAACTCCCACCAACATACCCTAAAATCCCACCAACACACCTAACCTCCCACCAACATACCCTAAACACCCACCACCATACCCTAAACACCCACCAACATACCCTAAACTCCCACCAACATACCCTAAACTCCCACCAACATACCCAAAAATCCCACCAACACACCCTAAACCTTCCACCGACATACCCTAAACTCCCACCAACATACCCTAAAGACCCACCAACATACCCTAAACTCCCACCAACATACCCTAAACTCCCACCAACATACCCTAAACCTCCCACCAACATATCCTAAGCACCCACCAACATACCCTAAACTCCCACCAACATACCCTAAACTCCCACCAACATACCCTAAACCTCCACCAACATATCCTAAGCACCCACCAACATACCCTAAACTCCCACCAACATACCCTAAACACCCACCAACACACCCTAAACCTCCCACCAACATACCCTAAACACCCACCAACATACCCTAAACTCCCACCAACATACCCTAAACTCCCACCAACATACCCTAAACACCCACCACCATACCCTAAACACCCACCAACATACCCTAAACTCCCACCAACATACCTAACTCCAAACATCCCACCAACACACCCTAAACCTTCCACCAACATACCCTAAACTCCCACCAACATACCCTAAAGACCCACCAACATACCCTAATCTCCCACCAACATACCCTAAACTCCCACCAACATACCCTAAACCTCCCACCAACATATCCTAAGCACCCACCAACATACCCTAAACTCCCACCAACATACCCTAAACTCCCACCAACATACCCTAAACCTCCCACCAACATATCCTAAGCACCCACCAACATACCCTAAACTCCCACCAACAGACCCTAAACACCCACCAACACACCCTAAACCTCCCACCAACATACCCTAAACACCCACCAACATACCCTAAACTCCCACCAACATACCCTAAACTCCCACCAACACACCCTAAACACCCACCAACATACCCTAAACTCCCACCAACATACCCTAAACTCCCACCAACACACCCTAAACCTCCCACCAACATACCCTAAACTCCCACCAACATACCCTAAACTCCCACCAACATACCCTAAACACCCACCAACATACCCTAAACATCCCACCAACATACCCTAATCCCCCACGAACATACCCTAAACTCCCACCAACATACCCTAAACATCCCACCAACATACCCCAACCCCCCACCAACATACCCTAACAACACAATCACTCACCCGAACCACCAACCCACCAACATACCCTGACCCCCACCAACATACCCTAACCCCTCCAACATATCATAACCCTCACCAACATACCCTAACCCCACCAACATACCCTAACCACACAATCACTCACTCAAACCACCAACCCACCAACATACCCTAACCACCACCAACATACCCTAACCCCAACCACAATACCCTAACCCTCCACCAACATACCCTAACCACCACCAACATACCCTAACCCCAACCACCATACCCTAACCCTCCACCAACATACCCTAACCCCCACCAACATACCCTAACCCCCACCAACACACCCTAACCACAAAATCACTCACCCGAACCACCAACCCACCAACATACCCTAACCCCCACCATCATACCCTAACCCCCACCAACACACCCTAACCACACAATCACTCACCCGAACCACCAACCCACCAACATACCCTAACCCCCACCAACATACTCTAACTACCAATCACCCCTAATTAACCCAGCACCCCGCCCTCACGACGCCCCTGCCCGCTGCGGCCTCCCGGCGGCTGCGGCCTCCGACCGCCGTCACTGGAGGGTGATAAATACCCGTTAATAAATGGGCCCAGGACGGACGGACGTCGATGGTCGCGCAGGCGCAGAGGAACCGCGTCGTCATGCGACGCAAGCACGTTAAGGAGAGAAGCAAACGGGGAGGGGGTGAGGGGAGGGAGGGGAGAGGGGGGTAGGGAGGAAGGGGGAGGGGGGAAGGGGGGAGGGGAGGGAGGGGAGGGAGGTGAGAGGGAAGGGAGGGAGGTGAGAGGGGGGAAGGGGAGTGGGGAGAGGGCGGGGAAGCATAGGGAGGAGAGAGGAGAGGGAGGTGGATTAGATGGGTAGGGAAGGAGGGGAGGAAGGGGAAGGGAAGGGAAGGTGTGGAAGGAGGGTGGAGGGGGAGGGCGGGGAGGCAGGCGGGTGGGAGCGAGGGGGGATGGGGAGGTGCGACGGGAGGGAGGGGATGGAAGGAGAGGAAGGAGGGTAAGGAATGGAGAAAGGAGGAAGGATGGGGGAAGGAGGGGAGGAGAGGGGGGGGGGGGTGAGGGGGAGCGGGGGCAGTGGAATGAGAGGGGGGGAGGGACGTGAGAACAGCACAACAAGGACAAAACTCTGGCCTACCCCCACCTCCATTCCCCTCCACGCTGCTCAGTCTCGCCCATCCACCCATCAGGGGGCGCGACAAATGTGGGCCTGGGTCTGGGAGTAAGGGTAGGTAACGCCAGCACTAGAGGTGAGGGACACAGGACACTGATTTACCACAGGCACGGCGAGCCGGCGTGTCCTGCATACAGGGGGGGGGGGCGGGGTAAGTAGGGGAGAGGGGAGGAGGGGGTGGAGGGAGGGAGGTGCAATGGGGTGGGAGGGGTGGGGCAGGGAGCGGAGCGGAGCGGAGCGGAGCGGAGCGGACGCAAGGGGAGGGGAGGGCATGGGGGAGGGGGACGGTTATGGGATGAGGAAGGGGATGGGAGGCAACGATGGGAGGGATAGAAGGGGAGGATAGGAGGGGAGGGGAAGGGATGGGATAGAAGGGGAGGATAGGAGGGGAGGGGAAGGGATGGGAGGGGGAGATTCGGGATGAAATGGCAAGGGAGCAGAAAGGAAAGGACGAGAAGAGTGGAGAAAATGGGAAGGTGATGTGGCCTATGGCTGTGTTTGTTTGTTTGTTGGTTGTTGTTTTATGTCCTAGCAGCATCTAAGGTCATATCAGGACGGGTACCGACTTGTGACAGTGCGCACTCATCGCAACTTAATAGTGCTGCCCCACTGGGAAACCATGCCACCAGCACCATGACCTGATATCTCATTCAGTCACATTATCCTGACACCTTATCCTAATAATGGTGAGCGCCAGGCTAGGAAGCGACAAGTATCAATTTTTAAGTCATTGGTTTGACTCGACCAGGATTCGAACCCACAAACTCATGGGTTCGGATCTTCCGATCTCCCAAAACAGAAGACGGACGCTCTACTCATTCGGCCACCCCGTCCGGTCAAATGGGAAGGAGAGGAGGGGGATGGGGAGCGGGACGACAGAAGAGGGTGAGTGGGGAAGGGGAGAGGATGAGGAGAGGGGGGAGATGAGGAGAGGGGGGAGTGGAGGAACAGGAGAGGAAATGGCGGGAAGGAGAGAACGCGATGGCTTAAGCCCCAGTCACACCTACCCGGATCAGAGGCCGGACAAGCCCCGGACCGCCATCCGGGGTCGTCCGTGGCGATCCGGGGTGATCCGTGGCTTGTCCGTGGTGATCTGGCGTACGGGGCATGTTTAAATGTCTAAGACATCCGGGGCGGTCCGGGGCATCCAGTAGTAGTAGTAGTAGTAGTGAAACAGCCCCGGACCACTCCCGGACAGGCTCCGGTTCACCCTCGGATCGCACCGGCCGGGTATGTGTGACCGCGGCAAAAAAAACGAGGAAAATAACAATTTTATCCGGGGCTGTCCGGACGACTGGTCCGGCTCAAAATCCGGGGCTCGTCCGGGTAGGTGTGACTGGGGCTTTAGGTGAAGGGAGGGAGGAGGGGAATGAGGAATTGTGCCGGGCAGGAGTAGAAGGGATGGCAATGAAGCGGAGAGGAGGGGAGAAGAGTGGAAGAGAGGGAAGCAGGTGCGAGGGGGCGTGGGAGGGAGGGGATGGGAGGGGAGGAGAGAGAAGTGTAGAAGGGGGGGGGGGGGGGGGAGCGGGAAAAGGAGGGAAAGCCAATGGAGCAGATGGGAGTGGGGAGACGAATGGAGACAATGGGAGGGAAGGAGGGTTGGGCCGGTGAGGGAAGGAGAGTTGGGCCGGGGAGGGAAGGAGGGTTGGGCCGGTGAGGGAAGGAGAGTTTGGCCGGGGGGCAAGGAGGGTTGGGCCGGTGAGGGAAGGAGAGTTGGGCCGGGAGGGAAGGGGGGTTGGGCCGCTGAGGGAAGGAGAGTTGGGTCGGGGAGGGAAGGAGAGTTGGGCCGGTGAGGGAAGGAGAGTTGGGCCGGGGAGGGAAGGAGGGTTGGGCCGGTGAGGGAAGGAGGGTTGGGCCGGGGAGGGAGGAGAGTTGGGCCTGGGAGGGAAGGAGGGTTGGGCCGGTGAGGGAAGGAGAGTTGGGCCGGGGAGGGAGGAGAGTTGGGCCGGGGAGGGAAGGAGGGTTGGGCCGGGGAGGGAAGGAAGGCGATGACTTTTGTATCGAGGGTAGACCCAGGTGGCCGACCTCCGTTTGTGTGTTTATTTATTGGAGTGTTACGCCCTGATAACATCTAAGATCATATCAGGACGGGTATCGACTTGTGACAATGCACACTCATGGCGACTTAATAATAATAGTGCTGTCCCACTGGAAGACCAGACCGCCGGCATCATGACCCAATATCCCACTCGTCAAATTATCCTGACACTGGGAAAGGGATGGGGAGGCGCGACGGGAGGGAGGGGAGGGAAGGAGAGGAAGGAGGGGGAAGGAACGGAGGAAGGAGGAAGGAGGGGGAAGTAGGGGAGGAAAGGGGAAAGGGAGGGGGGATGAGGGGGAGCAGGGGCAGTGGAATGAGAGGGGGAGGGGGGAGGGGAGTGAGAACAGCACAGCAATGACAAAACACTATCAAGCATCCCTATCAATTCTGTAAGTCATCGGTTTGACTCGACTGGGTTTTCAAACACCCAACCTTCCGCACGGGAAGCCTGCGCTCTACCGATTTCGGCCGGCAGCTCCTATCATCGTACCAACTAACCCTATAATTGTGGAAACCCCTATTAGGCTCACACTGCATCATAGGCTCGACTACAAAGCCTACGTGAGGCGCGTGCGTGACATCTGGTTCGGCGTGATATAATTGGCGAGGAGCTACGGTAGAATCCCACTTGACGCCCCAACGCGGCCCAGATTGACGAGCTGCAAAAGGGAGCGATCCGTCAAATCAATGCCCGGATGTGCCAGGTGTTGACCCAGGAGTCAGCGCACTGTATAAACGGACTGAGGCAGTATGCTGATTGATCTGCACCAGTGGTATAAATAGCGATACCTGCCGGGAACATTAATCTGTCGGACATGACGTTTAATTAATTTTTGAATTAATTACCGGATGCAGTGACCGAATGGGTAGAGCGCAGGCCTCCCGTGCGGGAGATCGGGAGTTTGATTCCCAGTCGAGTCAAAGTGATGACTTACAAAATTGATACTTGCCGCTTCCTAGCTTGGTGCTCGGCATTAATAGGATAGGGAAAGACATGGTTAGCTCAGAGTGGGAGTTTGGGTCACCATGAGTGTGCACTGTTACAAGTCGGTACCCATCCTGATATGACCTTAGATGTATGTCCTGATATGACCTTAGATGTTGCTAGGACGTAAATCCCTAACAAAGAAACCTCCTGGTGAAAACACCATGACATGCCATCCGACTCAATCACATTATCCTGACAATGCCCGATCTTGGAAATACCAAACGGCAGGAAATGCTAAATATTGTTAAGTCTTTGGTTTGACTCGACAGGGCATCGAACCCACGACCTCCCGCACGGTCAGGCGGATATCACCTTCTAGTCTTTAATTGTGTAAAAAATAGATTTCAACTCCAACACCTATTGCTCACAATATAAATAATAGCTAAGGTTTTAAAGCTAATGTCACTTCATAAATACTTTATCGCCCTAATATCAGGGTTTTGAATCCTGGCATCACAAATCCAATAATAGGTAATAATTGATTTAGATATATAAGAGACTCCAGGCTGGAGGTATGACACAACTTTTCGACTTTAGGCTGGTTGACCTGTGGAATTATTTGCCAGAGACGGTGAACTGTTTCAAGTCCCGATTGGATGCATACTGGTCAAGCATTACATGCATCTTGGAGCCAGTGACAGTTGCTACAATCCACCACATTAAGAGCAACTAACCGGTCAAAGGCCTATTATAGCTGTATTCTATTGAGTGATTGATTTATTGATATATATATATATATATATATATATGAGGAGTTTACATGTTCTTGCCGGTGTGAAACCTCTATTTGCTGCCCGTGAGAGTGCCAATGGTAACTTGCAAAAGCTAGCAGCACTTCAACACTTTTGCAGGCAGCTTTCATGAAATGAATGAAAGCAGTCTTTGTCACATCGCAAGCGACAGCTTGATGATGATGTCATGCAAATCCCAGTAAACATCAATCCAAAAATTGACTTGAATTTCTTTGTAATTACCTGAGGGTAATTTTAATTCAGACCCTGTTTCAAGAAATGTACCATTGATAAATTAGACGGATGACGCCACAGGAACGCTGGCTACTGACGTCATACCATGTCAGTGCGAGTTAATATGGACAATAAATACTACATTTGGCGACAGATGTAGCGACAAAGGAAGGGGCATCCAGACAAGCACATCACCACTGCCTCTCCCCCTGTATTATCTTGACACTAACAACCGGTGTTAGGTGTCACTAGCATCGCTATGGAAACAAGATGATGCCTCTTTCCCCCGGACGCGGGGGCCGAATCTGTAGAGCCCAGGCCTCCCGTGCGGAAGGTCAGGAGTTCAATTCCCAGTCAAGTCAAACCAATAACTTACTAAATTGATACTTGTCGCTTCCTAGCAAGGCTCTTGACATTATTAGGATAGGGCAACGACTGGTTGGCTGTAGTGTCAGGATAATGTGAAGCGCTTCTTTGTGCAAGCTTGCATTAATTCTGAATATCTACTATTTATACTGAGGCATTGTATGGTTGGTAGTCAACTGTTATTTGCAAGCTGCAGCATTCATTTCACAGAACAAGTTGACATTCGCCGCAGTCCATTTTCAGACCTGTCAACATTTCATATTAAGAAGAAAAAAAAGATTGCACAGAAATCATAATATTCCGCATTGCATACATTTATTGGCATTTGTTTCATTTAAAGTTTATTCATAAACAATACGGTGACAGACACATGCAAAACAAAGACAACACTTTTTACTATACATATAAATAATCTCTAGGGAGGAGAAATTTACATAACCAATTGGAAGAATGGCTAAGACATAGAAATCATCCCCATTAGAATCCATTTAGTACATTTCTATGTTGAAAAACAATCGAATGTATTAAAATTAGATCAACAATAAGAACAAAATATTCGGAATTGTGTTGGGGTAGAGACGAGAACGTAGAAGGGAAGGAGAGGGTGGGAATTGGGTGGGGTAGGAGAGGGCGGGGGATGGAGAGGAGATGTGAAGGGGGGAGAGGAGGGAGAGCAAGGAATGGGGAGGAGTCGAGAAGGGTGGTAGAAGGGGAGAGGGAGGGGCAGCGGAAGTTAGAGGAATGGAATAGAGAGGGAAGGGAGAGGCTAGGGAGAAGGGAACGAGGTGGGATGGAAGGGAATTGGAGGGAAGGTGGGGGGAAGAGGAGAAAGGGGAGGGAAGGGGATGAATGGGGGGGGAGGGAACGAGAGGGGAGGGGACGGGTGGGGGAGGTAAGGGTTGGTGATTCTTAATGTGTGTTTTGCACCAGGTCACAACCTTCAGGATAATAGAGCTAATTGTAGGGAAACCAAGATTCATGCAAGCTTACCTATGCAATACGCAGATATTATTGTTGGCAGATATATATACTAAATATACTAAATATAAAAATTAAATAAACAATATATATATAAAAATTAGAACGGACACATTTATCAAATTTCGCCACGACACAACTATTCCTATCTGGGTGACGCTAACACATTACTAACCATGCTCCTAATCAGCCACATCACTGAGCTGCTAATAATGTATGTTCCCGCTAAGGAATCGGATAAATTCACAGTCCGCTATAAGAGCCGTAACTAATGCTGTGGCTGGTACCCGGCCAATGTCAGCCCTGATTAAATGATCGGGGTCGTAAAGATCTGGCATGGTCATATGGAACGGGGCTAATGAGATTTCTTAGAAGTGAAAGGCTCACCCGCAAATAAAAGGCTGGCAGTCACAAGCTGCTCACAACTGTTCACAGCCGCTCTAGGGTGCTCAGTGCTCCTTATATCGCTCATATATGGCAGGGATTGACTTGGTGGGGGTGGACTGGTGGGGAGGGAAGGGGGAGGGGGAGGGGAGAGTGGCGAGGTGAAGGGGAGAGGCGTGGGGGGGGGGGGAGGGAGGAGGGGAGAGGGGTGATGGGAGAGGCGTGATGGGAGAGAGAGGTGACGGGAGATGGGAGAGGGGTGGTGAGGGGAGGGGAGAGGGGGGAGGGGAAGGGAAGGGGGAGGGGTCGAAGAGAGGAGGGGGAAGAGAGGGGAGGTGAGAGGGCGGATACGGGGAGAGGGTAGAGAGGAGATGGGAGAGGGGAAAGGGGCTAGGGGCAGAGGAGAGAGGCGAGAGGAGAGGGGAAGCGAGAGGAGAGAGAGGAGAGAGGAACGAGAGAGGGAAGATGGGGAAAAGAGGGAAGAGAGGGAAGACAGGGAAGAGATGGAAGAGATGGGAAAGATAGGGAAGAGAGGGGACAGGACAAAGGACAGAGGAGAGAGAGGAGATAGGAGCGGAGATAGGACAAGGACAGAGGACAGAAGAGAGAGAAGAGAGGGGAGAGGGGAGAAGAGAGAGGGGAGAGGGAGGGCGGGGACAAGAGCTGCTCGGCGGAAGGCGATACCTTCTACCACTGCGCATGACTTGGAGAGGCAGAAGGATAGGATGGGAAGTATATATGTGTGGAGCGTGCCTATGATATGGATTATGGCCGCGTAGATGCGTATATGGGGCATTTGGGAACATGGAGAGGAAGAGACCGCAGGGAATATAAGAAACATAAGAAGCATAGGTGGCATAAACAGATATATAGAAAGGGATATGCGGAAGGGGATGGGCAGTAGGAGGTAGGGGGTGAGGTGAGACAGGAGGTGAGGTGGGGAAAGAACAGAGAGGGGGGAAAGGACAGAATGATGAGGGATAATGGAGGACAGAAGAGTGGCTGAAAGATGCATGGAAAGCGGGTGTTAGGATGAGGGAAAGGGGGATGAGGGACATCGGGGTGAGGGACAGGGGGATGAGGGACAGGGGGATGAGGGACAGGGGGGATGAGGGACAGGCGGATGAGGGACAGGGGGATGTGTGGGGGACTAACATTAGACGGGCAGAGGAGAGGGGACAATGAGAGATAGGGGAATAAGGACAGAGAAATGGAGTAGGGACAGAGAAATAGGGTAGATGGGGCAGGTGGACAGGGAAGTGGGGACATGTGAATAGATGAGTAAAGACACAGGGTTAGAGGAGCGGGGACAGAGATAGGGGAGCAGGGACAGGGATAAGGGAGAAGGGATATAGAGATAGTGGAGAAGGGACAGACAGATAGGGGAGTACGGAGCTAAGGACATTGGAGAAGGGACACCGAGATAGGGGAGCAATGACATCGATCGGGAGTAGGTATATAGGGATGGGAGAGTAAAGAGGAGAGAAATACGGGAGTAGGTATACACAGATGTGATAGTAGGGACAGAGAGATGGGAGAGTAGGGCCAGAGAGATGGGAGCGTAGGGCCAAAGAGATGGGGGAGAAGGGATAGACAGATGTGATAGTAGGGACAGAGCGATGGGAGAGTAGGGACAGAGGGATGGGGGAGTAGGGATATACAGATGTGATAGTAGGGACAGAGCTATGGGAGAGTAGGGACAGAGAGATGGAAGGGTAGGGCCAGTGAGATGGGAGGGTGAGGAAATAGGTATATGGGAGTAGGGACAGAGGGATAGGAGAGCAGGGAGAGCGCGATAGGGAAGTACGGATAGATCAATAGGTAGGGGAACATGGACAGATATTTATATATAGGGGAATGGGGATGAGAAGAATACAATAGGGATGGTGGGGGATAGGGACTAAGCGATCAGGGTAGAGGCAGGGGAGGGAAGAGGTGGGGGCAGGAGGAGGAGGGGGAGATGGGGGAGGAGGGTAGGGGAGATGGGAGGGGAGGGGGAGATGTTGAGAGGACAGCGGGTGCTGACAGAAAGGACTGAGTGGTGTGGTAGGAAAGGGTTGACGTGAATGAGAACCGTGATAAAATCAAGATGAGAGGCGCTCTGTGATCATCCCACGCCCGGCTCGAGCCGCCCAGCTCCCGGGGCTCCGAGCTGCTAGGCCCCGGGCTGGCCTACTAATGGTTCACGGACCGTGAAGTGGTCCGTATGTGACCCTAAGGGACGGCACGAGCGTGTACATCAACACAAGGGCATCATGCGCATTAAAAACACACCGGCCCCGCCTGATTCACAACCCAGAACTAAGTGATGTAGGATGTTGTTTCAGGATATAGGATGTTGTTCCCCCATAGCCAGGGGAAGCTGTTGTTGATTGTTAGTTGTTGATTGGTTGATTGTTGATTAGTTGATTGCTTGATTGTTGATTGCTTGATTTGGTGATTGGTGAAGCACCACCAGGGGGCGCGCTTCTCTTGTGAGCTGCTCGCGATGCTCGTCTAGAGGGAGCAGTAAGTGAGCTACAGTTTTGATATGGATTTTCCCTTCTGTATCGGGACCATCTATAATTGGCTGGCTTGACCTGGCCCGTTGGGACGCCCGGTCCGTGGCGAGTCGTGGCTTGCAGATCGGCTGGATGGCTGCCTTGATGAGGATAGCCAACTTCCGCATGTTTTTGCTGCTGCTGACTACTCATCGCGATACATATGTGGAGGTCCCACTACCACTATCCGCCCACCTTGATGTGTATGTAGAGCTCCCACCACCAACCACTTCAATGCATGTTTTGGGTCCAACAACCTCCATATTACTATATTTGTGGGGCCTACCTCAGAAGTTAAGTCGGGCTCCAACCACTAAGCACGTCAATACATATTTTTCTTTCCCACCACCCCATATTTATGTATGTATGTATGTATGTGGGGTCGGACTACCAACAAGCGCCTCAGCATGTATGTGGGTCCCACCACAGCTAAGCACCTCAGTATGTATGTGGGGTTCCACGACCACCCGACATGTATGTGGGTCCCACCACAGATAAACTCATCAGTATGTATGTGGGGTTCCAGCACCACCAAACACCTCAGTATGTCTGTGGGGTTCCACCACCACCAAGCACATCAGTATTTATGTAGGTCCCACCACCACCAAACACCTCAGTATGTATGTGGGGTTCCACCACCACCAAACACATCAGTATGTATGTATGTGGGGTTCCACCACCATCAAACACATCAGTATGTATGTAGGTCCCACCACCACTAAACACATCAGTATCTATATGGGGTTCCACCACCACCAAACACATCAGTATGTATGTAGGTCCCACCACCACCAAACACATCAGTATGAAGGTAGGCCCCACCACCACCAAACACATCAGTATGAAGGTAGGCCCCACCACCACCAAACACCTCAGTATGTATGTTGGGCCCACCACCACCAAACACATCAGTATGTATGTGGGGTTCCACCACCACCAAACACATCAGTATGTATGTAGGTCCCACCACCACCAAACACCTCAGTATGCATGTGGGGTCCCACCACCACCAAGCACATCAGTATGTATATGGGGTTCCACCACCACCAAACACATCAGTATGTATGTAGGTCCCACCACCACCAAACACCTCAGTATGCATGTGGGGTCCCACCACCACCAAACACATCAGTATGTATGTAGGTCCCACCACCACCAAACACATCAGTATGAAGGTAGGCCCCATCACCACCAAACACCTCACTATGTATGTAGGCCCCACCATCACCAAACACATCAGTATGTATGTAGGGCCCACCACCACCAAAGACCTCAGTATGTATGTAGGGACCACCACCACCAAACACATCACTATGTATGTAGGGCTCACCACCACCAAACACATCAGTATGTATCTAGGGCCCACCACCACCAAACACCTTGTATGTATGTAGGGCCCACCACCACCAAACATATCAGTATGTATGTAGGGCCCACCACCACCAAACACCTCAGTATGTATGTAGGGCCCACCACCACCAAACACATCAGTATGTATGTAGGGCTCACCACCACCAAACACATCAGTATGTATGTGGGGTGCCACCACCACCAAACACATCAGTATGTATGTAGGTCCAACCCCACCCCAAACACCTCAGTATTTATGTAGATCCCACCACCACCAAACACCTCAGTATGTCTGTGAGGTTCCACAACCACCAAACACATCAGTATGTATGTAGGTCCCACCACCACCAAACACATCAGTATGTATGTAGGGCCCACAACCACCAAACACATCAGTATGTATGTGATATCCTACCTCCACTGCCCACCTGTCTATGCATACCACCACCACCAAACACATCAGTATGTATGTGATATCCTGCCACCACTGCCCACCTGTCTATGCATACCACCACCACCAAACACATCAGTATGTATGTGATATCCTACCACCACTGCCCACCTGTCTATGCATATGGTATCCTAACACCATCACTACCACACCCCCACCTCAATATATATATATATATATGTATATGTATATGTGGGGGTTCCACCACCACCCACCTCGATACATATGTGGGGCATCCCACCACCAGGCCAACCTAAAAAGAATATATGACACCTCCCACCATCATCCACTTCAGTATTTTTCGAACCCCACACCACACCCCTCTCCCATCCACCACTTACCTTACTATGCATACTACCACCCATCCCCACCCCCTGACTCTGTCTGCCCTTCCCTCAGCCATCCACCATCCCTTCCATCCCGCTTCACCCATCACACCGCAGTCTTTATGGTAATATATGCCAAGTTGGTTCACCAGCATGACACCAAAGGCAATTTAAGCTATATGGGTTAGGCGGGCCAATACATAATGATGCTGAGACCATGAATATGTTAAAGTTGTTAAAGGGTTCTGGCTGTTATATATTATCTGAGCAACCAGAGCCAATTAGGCTGGGACAACCAGAGCGTATCAAGTCCCATCAAGTCCCTAAACTGTATGGTCTCTTTTCCCAGTAACACTTGTCCTTTTCTGTGTGCCTTTCTAAACCTGGTATTAGCAGTTTGCTGACCTCTACATTATACATTATACAGTATAGCTCCTTTCGGTGTGATACTAAATTTAGTTTTACATGATTTATATAGTAAATTGAAGTGTGAAGTAAATTTTGCAATAAATAATGAGCATGAGGTACATCAAAACATTTTCTATTTACATGCAAGTTTTTCTCTGTTGATATTTATCTAGAGTGGCAAAATGGTCCATAGAGACGTGGGGTACTTTTAGTAATGTTTTATTGCTGCTGTCTGTCTGCTGGTTACTTATACACATACAAAATAGGTCACCATAATTGTGCACTGTCACAAGTCGGTACCCGTCCTGATATGACCTTAGATGTTACTAGCACCTAAAACAACAACCACAAAAATCGAATGGCTACTTAAACACAGACAAAATAGGTCACCATGAGTGTTCACTGTCACGAGTATGTACCCATCATGATATGACCTTAGATGTTCCTAGGACGTAAAGCAACAACAACAACCACAACAACAACAAATAGAAAGCCAGCCAGCACTCCTACGAACAGACAGGGTGACTGTATCAGTGTGTGCAACCAGTGGTCCACAACTGGTTCATCAAAGGCTTTTGTATTTACTTTCCTGTCTGTGGGAAAGTGCATACAAAAGACTCCCTTGCTGCTTATCGGAAAGAGTAACCTATGCGGCGGCAGCAGGTTTCCTCCAAAGAAATATGTCAGAATGACCATACGTTTAACGTCCAATAGCCGATGATATACAAATCAATGTGCTCTAGAGGCATCGTTAAATAAAACAGGCTTTACTTTGTATTAGTATGTGGGTAGGGGTGTATGTGGGGGTGGAAGAGCGGGCGGCTGTATTCTCACAAATAATCAGTCACCATTGCGAGTGGTCACAGTTGCCATTTCCGCTATTCTACCAGGAGTGCTATATTGCCTAGCCCCCTTTTCTAAACAGCTGTACAAAAGGCTGAATCAATTTGGACCCAGCCCGTGCTCCGTAGACTGATAAGCGCAGTGTTTCCCATACAGGCAGCCGGCCGCGCTAAATATCTGCTCCCGAACGCGGCCCCGGGAGCACCACTTCCGGATCCTGGAGAAGGAGACTGAATGGACCCGGCCTGTCCATCTTAACCACTATAGACAGAAACACCAAGGATGTGCTGTTCACTGCCCCTTCGCTGTTCATGCCATTTCTGTTGCTGCTGCTATTGGTGTTATTGTTTTTTTGTCTATTCAACATATTGGATTCATTTACTGGTTTGTTTGTTGTTGTTTACATCCTAGCGACATTTAAGGTCATATCAGAATGGATAGCGACTTGTGACAGTGCACACTCATGCCAACTTTATAGTACTGCCCTCACTGGGAGACCAGGCCACCAGTATCATGACTTGATATCCCAGTCATAATATCCTGAAACTGAGCTAACCAGTCCTTGTCTTATCCTATTAATGCTGAGCGCCAGGCTAGGTAGCGAGAGGTGTCAATGTTATAAGTCATTGGTTTGACTCGGCTGAGATTCAAACTCCCGACCTTTCGCATGGGAAGTCTGCGCTTTGCAGATCCGGCCACCACATCCTGATAACTTACTATATGCTAAGAGTGCGACCACCGGGATCCAGAGGGGGCTCAAATCCTATGACTCATAGTATGAGAGGGGATGCAAGCGTGCTTGTTTTCGCTGGAACAAGGAAGTGGGATGTGACAGTAGAGAGGGAGACTGTGGCTTCAGACACTGGTGCAGCAAGTACGGGAGACTGGCCCGACGGGCCTGTAGGCGTTAACGGCCAGACGCAGCTGGCATACAGTGCCTAGAGCCCCTCACAGGTGGCACCAGTGTGGCCCATGTCATACTACACAGAGTCAGTTAGATAGGATACAGTGCTATACTATCACATAGGGAACTGAACATAGGTAGTGTCCTTGTTTATATTCCCATAATGGATTATAGAGCACATATATATAAATATATATTAAGACGTTCCAAATGTATATTTATCACAAATTGACAGGGAATTAAAGAATGTGTCTGACTTAGCGTCTGCTGCTTATTTACTATGCTGTTTGCTGTGCACCAAAAACACACCAAATCAGCCGTCGCTATTCAGTAGGTTTATTTGTTGTTTTACGTCCTCGCAACATCTAAGGTCATATCAGGACAGGTACCGACTTGTGACAGTGCGCACTCATGGCGAATTTATAGTGCTGCCCCACTGCCGCCAGCACCATGACCTGATATCCCACTCAGTCACATTATCCTGATACTGAGCGAACCAGTCTATTCAGTAGGAGAAACTGTATGTATGTATATATTTATAACCGCATGCAGTATATTTTTATTTATATGCCTTTTTCTTTTTTGTGTGGTAAATATGTTTATTCTGCTGAATAAGTCTTTTGTCAGTGCCGAAGCACTGGTCTTCCAGCCATTTTTCAATTCAGGGTTATGTACACAAAAGGTATATAGAATAAGGTATACAATAACTGTTGAATACACAATTTGCAGCATTTAACACAATGACATTCTGTAACCCAAGAGTTAGATCGCAATATGGTAACACTAGTGTCATATAACTAGATCAATATTAGTCAGATCAATGTGAGTAAAGTTTTTGTGAGTACAAAAATGTATTCCCATTTTCATTTATTTCCATGGCTGTTTGAACGTAAATTTAATAGGCGAGGCACAACATATATATTTATGTGTGTATGTACTTATGTATGTGTGCATGTGTGTATGTATGTATAACCGCATGCAATATATTTTCATTATATGCCTTTTGAAAATATATTCCCATTTTCATTTATTGCCATGGCTGTTAGAACATACATTTAATAGGCGAGGCACAACATATATATGTATGGGTGTATGTACTTATGTATGTGTGCATGTATGCATGCAATATATTTTCATTATATGCCTTTTGAAAATATATTCCCATTTTCATTTATTTCCATGGCTGTTAGAACATAAATTTAATAGGCGAGGCACAACATATATATGTATGTGTGTATGTATTTATGTATGTGTGTATGCATGCAATATATTTTCATTATAGGCCTTTATTCCCATTTTCATTTATTTCCATGGCTGTTTGAACATAGATTTAATAGGCGAGGCACAACATGTATATGTCTGTGTGTAGGTACTTATGTATGTGTGCATGTATGCATGGAATATATTTTCATTATATGCCTTTTGAAAATGTATTCCCTTTTTCATTTATTTCCATGGCTGTTTGAACATAAATTTAATAGGAGAGGCACAACATATATGGACTTATAGTGGCTATGGACTAAGTTGAAAGCCTTGTCCATGCGACTGAGCTATGATGATGATGTATGTGTGCGTGTGTGTATGTATAACCCCATGCAATATATTTTCATTTATTTGCCTTTTGAAAATATATTCCCAATTTCATTTATTTCCATGGCTGTTAGAACATAAATCTAATAGGAGAGGCAGAAACTACTTGCAAAAATAAAAGGAAAAAAAGAAAAAAGAAAAAAAAGCGTAATCAAATAGAGCACGGCAATATAGCACGGTGGTATAGTACTGTCAGTGGCCTAATCGTTCTAGTATGTCCCAGTTTATGACCGGCCATGGTATCGGCCATTGCTGTGCCGTATTGCCGATTGCCTTATAGGCCCTGTCACACTACGTTTCTCACCGGCGTGCCGGCAACGCGCCAAATATTTGCAACCCGTCGACACACGTCCAACTCTTCGTCGTTTTGGGAGAAAGTTTGACGGGGCGCAGCGTGCTAGTGGCGTGTTGGTGGCGCGTTGGTATCGTGTTAGTACTGTGTCAACGCATACACACCCGCCACCAACACGTCAAGACACGCCGGCAACATGTCCAACGCGTCGAAAAACGCTGCAGCAATGCCAATATCACGCCCACTACCCGTCGATTTTATGGACGCGCCGACGGAACGGTCGCATTTTGGGGGGGGAAAAAGCCAACGTTAACCGACGTTGATCAACGTTCTGGCAGCGTTCCCCTGGTGCGCCGCCAATGGGTATCGACGTGTTGATAACGCGTCCATAACACCCCCTCCAACCCGTTGGCACGCATCAGGGCGCGCCGAAAGTTTTGTGCAAGCACAAAACGATTGGCGCGACCCGACGTGCGCCGACGCGCACCAATGTGCGCCGATGCATGCCAACGTGTCCATTCACACGTTGCTATCACTCAACGTGTACCGACGTGTACCGACGCGCCGTTAACGCGCTGGTAACACGCGCATAACGCTTCCCGGCAACACGTCGGCGTGCGTTGGTGAGAAACGTCGTAGTGTGACAGGGCCTTTAGAGTGATGAGAATAGAGACGGCGTGCCCATTCCACTCTGAGGCCCTGCCTAAACTGATCACGTCCCCTGAGCCTTGCTATGGCTGGCAACAAGCTGGCTGCCCTGTATGGAGGGCCGGCCTGTCTAGGGAGTGAATATGTCACTTCTGAAGCACCAGGCTGGATGCCTGAATGAGGTGATGGTCCGTCTCCCGTTTTGGTAGGGCGTGGGATTTTTCTGTCAGCTGACATAAATATGACCAATTCAAAATTGCATCGGAGATAGTCTTTGCTATTTTAGTAGTCTACACTGACCTTTCAGGCAAGTAACCACATAGACAGGTAGGCGTGGGTAGTGTGGTGATATCAGGGAACCTATGTGGTGTAATGATGTGGGTTTGAGTCCCGCTCTAGGCACAATATTTTCCATTTTCATCACCCCCATGACACTGGTTGCCGTGATCATGATCCTGTACAAGCTGTATAGTTGTTGAACCTACCCTGTGTATGTATGTGTTAGTGCATTGCCTGTATATATGTAATTGTAAGCATTAAAAGACTTACAATTCCAGGGGGACGAGTGTAATAATCTGCAATGACCTCTCAGGCAAGTAACCACATAGACAGGTAGGTGTGGGTAGTGTGGTGATATCAGGGAGCCTAGCTGGTGTAATGGTTAGCACACTGGCACGGAATGCAAAGAGATGTGGGTTTGAGTCCCGCTCTAGGCGTAACATTTCCCATGTTCATCACCCTCATGACACTGGTTGCCGTGACCATGATCCTGTGCAAGCTGTATAGTTGTTGAACCTACCCTGTTCATGTATGTGTTAGTGCATTCCCTGTATGTATGTAATTGTAAGCATTAAATGACCATTTAAAAGACTCACAATTCCAGGGGGACGAGTGTAGTAGTCTGCGCTGACCTCTCAGGCAAGTAACCACATAGACAGGTAGGCATGGGTAGTGTGTTCATATCAGGGAGCCTAGCTGGTGTAATGGTTAGCACAGGGGCCCTGAATGCAAAGAGATGTGAGTTCGAGTCCCGCTCTAGGTGCAATATTTCCTATTTTAATCACCCTCCATGACACTATCATTTGACACAGATCTGACCATTTCAGAATTGTGTGTAAATTTCAAGGTAGGCATGTGACTGTGATTGACAAGGCTGACAGAATAAATCCCATTAACTTTCCGCCATGAATATGGCCCTTGCTGCGAACATAGCAGTAACCCGTCAGCAATCAAGCAATCCAATACGAAAGGAAAAAGTATGGCAAGAAGTTTTCCAAGTTTGGGCGTCAGGGATGGTTATCGAAATAGGAATGTTTAATTGAACTTTAAAGTACGGCTGTTGTGGTGAGGGCTGGAAACTGGGACAGTGGGAGGGACAACCACCCCACTCCCCGATGTCTCGACACACCAGCTTGGAGCAGAAGTTCCTCCGCAGAGACCAGCGGAGAGTTGATTGGTTGGTTGGTTAGTTAGTTAGTGGAATTTTACATCCTGGCAACATGTAAGGTCAAAACATGATGGGTACTGACTTGTGACAGTGCGCACTCATGGCAATTGTATAGTGAGTGCTGCCCCAATGGGAAATCAGGCATACCAGCACCATGCATGATCCAGTATCGAACTCCATCACATTATCCTGACACTGAGCTAACCAGTCCTTTCCCTATCCTATTAATGCTGAGTGCCAGGCTAGGTAGCGAAAAGTATAAATTTTGTAAGTCATTGGTTTGACTCGACTGGTAATCGAACTCGCGATCTCCCACATGGGAGGCCTACACTCTACCGATTCGGCCGCCGCATCCTGTGCAAGAGAGAGCAACTTAGAATACATGTGTTTGACAGTCATCAAGACGGCTTACCTCAAGCTCAGAATGTGAGGAGTCATGATCACTGTACATAATGATTTACAGATTGATGAGGGATTAGGGATCAGTAATTAATTAAGGAAGGAGATTATCAATCCTCTGAAGCTATACAACAAAAAAGAAGAATCAAAAAGCTCCTGAGGAAATTTCATATTTGTTTTCTTCAAGGTTTTTTTGTTGGTGTTGTGAATTTGAATCCTTCTGTTCTGTGTGTCATTCATTACCTCTATGAGTATTGTGGGACATTTCTCAGAATAACGTCACAAAATGGAGATTATTTAACTTCCGAACCATTATACTTATACTTACTGACTGATACTTATCCTCTTCTGTTTATATATTTAGGAATAATAGTCTGTTAACAGATTCGGCCTGTCTGTATATGACTTTTCATAATTATAGTGGTAATGCGGCAAGGGCTGACTACACCGATACTGAATCCAAATTTATCAAGTCTGTTTTTCTATGCATTTAGTGATGGAGTTTAGACTATTTCACGTTGAAGAAAGTGTTTGCCGCTCTATCAAGGAGAAAGTTTTGGTCCTGGGATTTTGAATTCTAATTTTGTGTCCTCTGGCTCCTTTGTTTTTATTTGAAGTGTCTCATTTGCGAAGTTTGACAGAGTTTGCAGCAGCTAGGTCTAGGGATAGTGGTATATACTTCCCATTGAGTCACTTCATTATTTGAAAATGTTTGAAGTGCATTCAACTTTCAAGTAACATCCGATCCATTGAACAGCATGCCAGTATTTAAGTCAACGCCTGTGTGACGATAACTGCCCGATGGACATGTTCGCTAGTGTCGATATTATGCCTGACTTCTTTCTTGTCAAGGCTCTAATGATTTGAAGTGAAAGCTGGATATCCATCAGTTACATAGATCCCCCCCCACACTATATAAACATACACATACATACATACATACATACATACATAGATACATACATGCATACATACATACATACGCATTATTAATTCCTTCCATAACAAATTAGAAGACGAGACAGAGGTTGAGCCTAAGACTCTGGCTGGTTCTAAAGACCTCCCGTTACATTTTATTGAGCAAGATCGGAGGCGGAATGGGCATATGGGAGTGGGGTTAGGCACCACCTGGAGGGCAGGAGGGGAATTAGAGGAGCTGCTTGAGGAAAAATCTCCCGCTGTCCAGGCTGCACCCCTACCTCCAGTAACCCAAACTACCGAAGAACATATCAAAAGGAAGTTACAGGAGTAGATGCAAAGAATAGAACAATATAATAACAAGGCAGGAGAATTATATACATGAATAATATTTACATAAGTAGTTTACACAATCCACTACTTGGGTGGGGGTGTTGTAATTTGGCCACACTCAGTGGTGACAATATGTATGTCCTGTCACACTGGTTTCACATGTTGACAGTCAGAATGTGAAATTAACTGCCCACAATCCTGCTCCCCACTTCAATCTTCCCCCAAAAAAGACATTTAGATCGGCTTGTAAGTTGTATGACTTTGTCATCATTATAAGAAAACCATGTACATGTGTAGTTACTTATTATTATTTGACATGTAGAAATTCATCATTTAAAAAAAACAATGACATGTAAGTCAGACACTACAGACAGGAGTGGTGGCAGACGTGCCACCTGGAGGGAAGGAGGGGAGTAGGGCTGCTTGGAGCAGCCAGACTTTTTTTCTTGAAGATTTATACTGCCTCTCATGGATTCACCATTAGACAGTTTGTCGATAGAAAGCCCGAGCCTACACTTTTACCGACCCAAGGGATTTTTAACCTCCCACACCACATAGACATGGTATGAGAGCAACTGCCCTTTGATGATGCTGTAAGTTATACACAGTGGTAGAAATCCAAATTGGTAGAGGTGGTGGTACAGGGAATCGAACCACCGACCTTCAGATTAGGAGTCTGACCTCGAAAAAAGTCAGACACTCTGACCACTCTGCCACAGAGAACACCACAACCCGACCTCCAGGCCACACCCCAACCACCACAAACTGGTCGGGGAAAACAATATAGAGATATAGAATAATGACATTGCATCATAATATACGCATAAGAATTTATATATAACGTAACAATCAACATTATGCTTCATTCAGAACCAGTGTGGTTTTACTTTTAGACAAATCTTCTGAAGTTGTTGTTTTGTGTGCGCGCACAATGAGTTATTTCATGTTTGTTTGCTGTGCCCTGACTGGCTGATTAGAAATGCCTGGTTTAAATAAATTGTGGACCTTCTACCCCCACGCCATCGCCGTATTATATGGCACCGTAACGATGCAATTTGTAAGGTTATTAAACTGGTAAGAACGTAAAGTATTATCGCAAGGCTTGCTATCATAATTATGGCCACAAACGTCAGAGGAGTACATTAAGAACACAGTGTATGAGTGTTATCAAAGACCCTATAATACTAAGATGGCTCACTCAGCCTGTACTGTGTAATCAAAATGATCAAACCCACCACTTGGTGCGCTGGCTGTTCTCTTGGTTAAACAGTTGCTATATTATATGTATAAATGTATATATGAATGTGAAAGATGTGTAATGATGGTGATGATGATGATGATGATGATGCTGATGATGATGTGTATTTGTTCATAGCAATTTCATATTGATGTGTATTCATACTTACTTATCTCATGTATAATATAATTATATGTGTTTACATGTGAAACACCAACCAGCAGCCGGGCTGATCAAACCCACCACAAGATGGCACTGCAAAATTTACATTACCACGGGAGAGATAGGGAGTGAGCCATCTTAGTATTATAGGGTCTTTGGTGTTATCTACTCGGTAAAGAGAACAGGATTTAACAATGAGGTGCTTTTTGTGATTTATTTCTCAAGAATGCCAACACTAGATAATACGGATATTAATGGAAATAAGAACTACCTGTTTACAAGACTTGATTGGCAATTGGGTAGGGTGCTCACTTCCCGTGTGGAAGATCGTCGGATCAAACCCCGGCCGAGTGAAACCAAATATTTATCAAATTGATACTTCTCAGTGCCCATCGTTACCATGAGAGCGAAATGATTGGCTAGCTCATTGTCAGGAATGAATCCTGAATGGAATCCCGGTTTCGAACCCTGGCCGAGTCAAACCAATGACTTAAAAATTAGTATGTATATCACTACCTAGCCTGGCATTTCACATTACTAGGATAGGGCAAGGAGCAGTGGGATGAGGAAGACCAATTGTGTGCAATTGAAATTGACCCTGCTTAATTAATTATTGTACACACAAAAAAAGTGATATCTATAAAGATGGGCCCGTCGACATTATTACTGTGGGGCTATTACAGTATTACAGTAAAAAGTATTACAGTATAAAAGTATTACAGCATCACAGTATCAAAGTATCACACTATCACAGAATTACACAATCACACTATCTCAGCATTACAGTATCACACAGTATTACAGTATTACAGTATCTCAGTATCACAGTTTTACACCATTACACTATTACAGTAAAAAGTATTACAGTATAAAAGTATTACAGCATTACAGTATCAAAGTATCACAGTATTACACTATCACACTATCACAGCATTACAGTATTACACAGTATTACAGTATCACAGTATCTCAGTATCACAGCATTACAGTAGCACACAGTATTACAGTATCACAGTATCTCCGTATCACAGTATTACACCATTACACTATTACAGTATTACCTGTCTTCAGAGAGCCCTGAGACTGGCTAACCCATTCTATATGTGGAAAATAAATGTCATGTCAAAACTGCTTTTATCTCATTCGATTGCCCGTCTAATGACATGACACCTGCTATGTTAGAACAATATTAATATGGATAAAGAATTGTCCTTTGAAGACCGGTGCCTCTGCACAGAAGCAAATTGTCATAAACTGTTCGGTTAGGTTATAAGGTTTGTTTGTTGTTGTTTTACATCCTAGCAACATCAGAGGTCATATCAGGACGGGTACCGACTTGTGACAGTGCACACTCATGGTGGTTTTATAGTGCTCTCCACCAGAAAACCCGACCTCAGGCACCATGACCTGATATCCCACTCAGTCACATTATCCTGACACTGAGCCAACCAGTCCTTGCCCTATCCTATTAATACCGAGCGCCAGGCTAGGAAGCGACAAGTATCAATTTTGAAGTAATTAATTTGAACTCCCTACCTTCCGCACGTGAGGCCAGCGCTCTACCGATTAGGCCACTTCGCCCGGTGGTTATAAGCTTGGAGATCTCCATAGAGTGGCTCACAACTAACACGCGCAGACTTATAATGGTTGAAGCTTAAGTAAGCATGAGCCAAGTGTCGGAAAGCATCGGTTGTAAAGGCGACAGTGAAACGAGGAGTAAACTAGCCACTTACATGAATACTGTATGTAACCAGGTCGAGCAGTTAACCGCCTGTAACCACTCACAGGTTAGAGGTGGGTGGTGGGTGGGGGGTGGTGAGAGGTGGATGGTGAGAGGTGGATGGTGAGAACTGTGTCGTAGGGATTGGTAATTGGGGGTTGGTGAGTGGTGGTTAGTGAGTGTGATAGGTGAGTGGTGAGTGGTGGTTGGTGAGACCTGGTGGTTGGTGGTTGGTGAGTGTGATAGGTGAGTGGTGAGTGGTGGTTGGTGAGACCTGGGTGGTTGGTGGTTGGTGAGTGTGATAGGTGAGTGGTGAGTGGTGGTTGGTGAGACCTGGTGGTTGGTGGTTGCTGAGTGTGATAGGTGAGTGGTGAGTGGTGGTTGGTGAGACCTGGGTGGTTGGTGGTTGGTGAGTGTGATAGGTGAGTGGTGAGTGGTGGTTGGTGAGACCTGGGTGGTTGGTGGTTGGTGAGTGTGATAGGTGAGTGGTGAGTGGTGGTTGGTGAGACCTGGTGGTTGGTGGTTGCTGAGTGTGATAGGTGAGTGGTGAGTGGTGGTTGGTGAGACCTGGGTGGTTGGTGGTTGGTGAGTGTGATAGGTGAGTGGTGAGTGGTGGTTGGTGAGACCTGGGTGGTTGGTGGTTGGTGAGTGTGATAGGTGAGTGGTGAGTGGTGGTTGGTGAGACCTGGGTGGTTGGTGGTTGGTGAGTGTGATAGGTGAGTGGTGGTTGGTGAGCCCTGGGTGGTTGGTGGTTGGTGAGTGTGATAGGTGAGTGGTGAGTGGTGGTTGGTGAGACCTGGGTGGTTGGTGGTTGGTGAGTGTGATAGGTGAGTGGTGAGTGGTGGTTGGTGAGGCCTGGGTGGTTGGTGGTTGGTGAGTGTGATAGGTGAGTGGTGAGTGGTGGTTGGTGAGACCTGGGTGGTTGGTGGTTGGTGAGTGTGATAGGTGAGTGGTGAGTGGTGGTTGGTGAGGCCTGGGTGGTTGGTGGTTGGTGAGTGTGATAGGTGAGTGGTGATTGGTGGTTGATGAGTGGCGAGAGGTGAGATCTGGGTTGGTTGGTTGTTGGAGTTTTTTACCTCCTGGCAACATCTAAGGTCATATCAGAACCATTGAATATGAATGAATCCATATTTGTACGACTCCCAAAGAAGCTAAAACCAACATTGTGTACTGAGTACAGAACATTAAGCCTGATGAGTCATATGTTGAAGATGATCCTGAAAATAATTTTACTGAGAAACAGACAGAAAATTGAAGAACAAATCAGTAACGTACAAAGTGGGTTTATATCTGGAAGAGGTACACGTGAAGGGATTTTCAATATGAGAATGATTTGTGAACGTTATTGTGAAGTGAACCAGGATGTTTATGCCTGCTTTATTGACTATGAGAAGGCCTTCGACCGAGTCAATCATGAACTGTTAATCAAATGTTTACAAGATATTGGTGTCAATGGCAAAGACATTAAACTAATTGTGAACTTATACTGGACACAACGTGCATTTATAAAAATGGAGCAGGGCCTATCAGATGAAGTTATGATTAAACGAGGAGTTCGACAGGGGTGTGTATTGTCACCATGTCTATTTAACCTGTACACAGAGATGATTTTCAGACACATTGAAGATTGCAAGGGAGTGACAATAGGTGGCATGAACATCAACAATCTTAGATATGCCGATGACAGTGTAATACTAGCAGACAGTGAGAAAAACCTACAAGATATAGTGAATAGAATCAATAAAGCTGGAATACTATTCAACATGAAGATGAATGCCAGGAAGACCAAAACAATGGTTATAAGTAAAAAGACAGATAAACCAAATGTCAATATAACCATAGATGGCACAAACATAGAACAAGTATCCGAATTCATATATCTCGGACAAAAGATTACAAATGATGGGAGATGTGAGGAAGAAATTAAAAGAAGGATAACAATAGCCCGAACAACATTCTCCAAAATGAATAGAGTGTTAACATCAAGTAAGATATTAATACAAACAAGGAAGCGTATTCTTCAGTGTTATGTGTGGTCTACTCTAATGTATGGGGCAGAGACATGGACAATCTCTAAGAAAATGTACAAACGTTTAGCAGCATTTGAGATGTGGACTTATCGAAGGATGATGAAAATATCATGGACAAAGAAGATCACCAACAAAGAAGTTCTCAGAAAAATTAAAAATAAGAAAACCTTGTTTGCCACTATACAGACAAAGAAACTTATTTATTTTGGCCACATCATTCGTCAGAGTTCAATATACCGTACATTGTTGGAAGGGAAGGTGAATGGCAGCAGAGGGAGAGGGAGACCAAGAACATCATGGTTTACAAATATTTCACAGTGGACAGGCTTGAATTATTCACAGTCTATCAGAACAGCACAACATCGGGACAAGTGGAGAACCATTGCATCCAACCCTCGACTAGAGGATGGAACTATTGATTGATTGATTGACCGACTTGTGACAGTGCACACTTATGGCAACTTTATAGTGCTGTCCCACTGGGAAATGGGGCCGCTGGCACCATGGCCCAATATCCCACTCAGTCACATTATCCTGACACTGAGCTAACCAGTCCTTGTCATATCCTATTAATGCCTGACGCCTGGCTAGGAAGAGACAACTATCAATTTTATAAGTCATTGGTTTGACTCAAGCGGGAACCAAACTCCCGATCTTCCGCACCCGAGACCCTTACCGAAAGAACATTTTGTTAGCAAGATGCTTTTTATCTATAGATAAATGTATAAATTGACTTCGGAAGCAGTCAAAACACATGCACAAATTAGTCATCGGGGGCGATAATAGGATGCTCCACTAAGACTGGGTGAGTTCTCACGCTGATTTTCTTTAGCCCCGTTATATCGCTACCCCGATTATTTTCGCGATCGCATTAGATGGACCTTACTTAACGATCACGTTATAACATGGTCATACTGTATTCCAACAACCACAAGTGGTGATACCTACATCACAACTCCAGCTGAAGGTATTACCTCAGAGAGGGTATCCAGAGCGGCTATATTGACGCCACTACAATAGGAAGTGCCATCAAAGAAACGCACAGTATCCGTTACATGGAAATGAAATTCCATTTGACATGACAGTATGCAGAAGAAGCCTGGGAGCAGGAAAGCGCAATTAAAATCACAAATTAATATTTTTTTTTTGTAATATCAAGTTAGCAACAGAAATTTCTGACACAGTAAGAGGAGACAGTCAGACAGGAAGCACAGGACCCCATGTAATATCACAATACCATCACATAGCATCATAGCATAGTAGCACAGCACTCAAACATGTTAGCACAGGAAACCCCCATCGCAGCACAATACTCCCTCATGGCAGCACAGTACACACACATGGCGGCACAGGAATCCCACATGGCAGCACAATATTCCCACATGGCAGCACAGGAATCCCACATGGCAGCACAATATTCCCACATGACAGCAGAGTTCTCCCTGCCACATGGCGGCATAGGAATCCCACACGGCAGCACAGTATTACCACATGGCAGCACAGCATGCCCACATGGAAGCAGTGTACTCCCATATGGCAGCACAGGAATCCCACACAGCAGCACTGTACTCACACATGACAATACAGTACTGAGACATGCAGCAGAGTACTCACACAGGACAGCACAGTACTCACACATGGCAGCACAGTACTCATGCATGGCAGCACAGTAATCCCACACGTTAGCACAGTACTTACACATGACAGCACAGTAATCCCACACGGCAGCACAGTACTCACACATGGCAGCACAGTAATCCCACATGGCAGTATAGTACTCACACATGACAGTACAGTACTGACAGATGCAGCAGAGTACTCACACATGACAGTACAGTACTGACACATGCAGCAGAGTACTCACACAGGACAGTACAGTACTCACACATGCAGCAGAGTACTCTCACAGGACAGTACAGTATTCACACATGGCAGCACGGTACTCATGCATGGCAGCACAGTAATCCCACATATCAGCACAGTAGATACACAGTACTGACACATGCCAGCACAGTACTCACACATACAACATAGTACTCACTCATGGCAGCACAGTACTCACACATGACAGCACAGTACTCACACATGACAGCACAGTAATCCCACACGGCAGCACAGTACTCACACATTACAGCACAGTACTCATACATGCAGCACAGTACTCACACATGGCAGCACAGTACTCACACATGGCAACACAGTAATCCCACACGGCTGCACAGTACTCTCACATGGCAGCACAGTAATCCCACATGGCAGCACAGTACTCAGACATGACAGCACAGTACTCACGCATGCAACAGAGTACTCACACATGGCAGGAGAGTACTCACACATGGCAGCACAGTATGCCCACATAGCAGCACAGTACTCACACGTAGCAGCACAGTACTCCCACATAGCAACACAGTTCTCCCACATAGCAGCACAGTAATCCCACATAGCAGCACAGCACCACTACATAGCAGCACACTCCAACCACCACACATCAGTACAGTCACCACCACATGGCAGCACACTGCCACCACCACACAGCAGCACACTGTCACCACTACACAACAGCACACTGTCACCACCACAGAGCAGCACACTGCCACCACCACACCGCAGCACAATGTCACCACCTCATGGCAGCACACACCGCGGCCACCACACAGCAGCACACTGATACCAACACACAGCAGCACACTTTGACCACCACACCCAGCACACCGCGGAGTGGGCGTGGAGCTATGCTGCCCCCAGGGCTGTGCTTTTTGCCGGCCGCCCAACGCGGGGGGCTGTCGGCCCGACATGAATTAATCAACAACAATGGCTACTCGCATCATTATTCGGTCGTGGGGTGGGCGGGTCCCCGGGGTCCGCACCGGCACCCAGACAAGCAGGGCAATTTAACACTGGAGTTATCGTCGGTGTACCAGGGCCCGGCGCCTGGCTAATAAAGCGGGGTTTGCGAGACGGCACGCGGTGGAGCTCTAGGCAGGATGAGGGCACCGGGAGGCGGGGGCAGGGGACGGGAGAAAGGGAGGCGGGGCCGGGGGATGGGGAGGCGGGGATGACAGGCGGCGGGGGACGGGCGGCGGGGAGTGGGGCGGGGACGGGGACAGCCGGGGGACGGGGGACGGGGGACGGGGGACGGGGGACGGGGGACGGGGGACAGGGGACAGGGAACGTGGGCCGAGGAGCGAGGAGCGGGGAGCGGGGAGTGGGGGTAGGGGAGACGGACGAGGGGAGTCGGAGACCGGGTGGGGGTGGGTGGAAAGCGGAGGAGGCGGGGACTGGGACGGTGGACGGGGGATAGGATCGGACGGGGCGGGGGAAGAAGGCGGGAGTTGGGGCAGAGGAAGCCGGGTAGTGGGAGTCGGAGAGGTGGGGGCCTAGGGGTGGGGAAGGGAGCTGGAGAGCTGTGGTTGTCAGATATGGGGAGCCAAAGAGGGCGAGGTGGGGAGGTGGGGAGCCGGGGAGGTGGGGAGGTGGGGAGGTGGGGGACCGGGGAACGGGGGTGTTGCGGAACAGGGGAGCTGGGTATTATGGGAGCCGTAGAACAGGGGAGCCGAAGAACTAGGGAGCTGGGGAACAGGGGAACAGGGGAACAGGGGAACAGGGGAACCGGGGAACAGGGGAGCAGGGTTCTGTGATAGTTGGGGAAGTGTGTGTGTGTGTGGGGGGGGGGGGGGGGGGGGGGGCAGCAGTGGGAGCCGGCGGAGGGGGGAGGGGGACAAGGTGGGGGGGGAGGGTTCAGAGGCCACGAGTGGATCACAGATTATTGGGCAAGCATCAACTGGATATAGGACAGCATGTTAGACTACAACCCTAGGCGATGTATCCATGGCAGCCACACTACCCATAACCCCTCACGGGCAGGATGGGCGGAGGATATGGGTAAGGGGGTGAGGTGGGGGTGGGGGTGGGGTAGGGGGCTGCATTGCCTGGGGATATGAATGGGGTAATCACTGTTCCATCTTGTAATGGTTTGCTTTCATTTTTAATGGTGGCAATTTGTCTCTTTCTCCTTAGAGATGCACTACCATGACAGAAGACAACTTCACATAATCATAAAATATCATGTTCAAATATAGCTATATTATCTTTCGTTTTTTATCATAACCTTTTCTAGTTTCCAGAATGTGGCGTGGAATGCTCTTCAATTCACTCTCCCTCTGCTGTATTATGAAGCGATAAAAGCACCAAAGCTCCTAAATAAAGTCATTACCTAGATTTTATTCCGCATATCCAACTTATGCCAAGTACACACCTACCGTATAGGATTCGCGCACTAAAACTCGTGACTCGACCCGACCCGCTTAAAACTGAAAACGGGCCGATTCATTTTTCGAATCGCGAATCGCAATCATATGCTAGGTACACATCTACCGTTTTAGCCCTAAAAATTTGTTTTTAGTCATGAATCGCAATCGGTAGGTGTGCTAGGGGAGTGCACACCTCATGACTTTTGGGCAGTTTTAGATCTTATACGGTAGGTGGGTGCGGAAAAACGGTAGGTGTGTACCTAGCATTAGATGCCAGTGAACTTAGGAAACATATGTTGCTGCATAGAAGTGAATACTAAGTCAATTTAATATAGACTGTTAGTATTGAATGAAACCTATGATGTCATAATTTTGAAGTAATTATGATGTAATTAAGTTTGAATAGTTTCACTTAAAATATTCCAAAGATTATTCATTTAGAATAAAAGTTACTTTAAACTAAGAGATGGTAGCTAATAAATTATATACTTATGTATGTTAATGGAAGCAATTTAAAACCATCGGCTAAACAACATCAAAAAGCTTGTTATATTTAATTATGCCTGTAGAGCGCATTCATTTTCATATCGTCGGCTATTGGATGTCAAACATACATGGTCATTCTGACATATTTCTTTGGAGGAAACCTGCTACTGCCACACAGACTACTCTTTCCGATAAGCAGCATGGGGTATTTTATATGCACTTTCCCACAGACAGGACAGAACATACCACATCCTTTGATGAACCTGTTCTAGACCACTGGTTGGAACAGAAAATAGCCCATACTGCAAATGTATCCACTGAGCAGGATCGATTGGATGACCGACACCTTCACACTAAACAGCTTCGAGCATTACACCACTGTATCAGATAGATGTATAACGCTTAGCCTGACTTTAAACATGCCGCTGGTCACGTGGTCTTAACACGTGACTACTCACTAATCTTAATGAATTACTCACTTTCTAGAAAAGTCCCATATACTGAGCTTAGAACTAGCTGCTAAGTAGTTCGAACCCAACGGTCTGGAAGGATCAGTCCCTACTTACTGGACACGTTGGGGCTCGAATATATCCTGCTCTCTGACGTCACCGAGGGCGAAATTAGGTAAAATGACATAGCCTTGAAAGTTCCGCTCCCAAAATGTCAATATGTAGGCCTATTATTCCATACTTGAATAGTCAAATCATATACCCATTAAAGATCTGCTCACCAGATTTTAACATGTTGTAAAATTGTCCGATCTAATGGCATGAGGAACTCTACTATAATAAATTGCAACTTGTCTATATAATGGTAAATGGTGATATATAAAATCCAAAGGCATATGAGGGATATGTGGAGTTGGTAAACTATTACTCATTAGGTATAGAAATTGTATAGTAAAATAGTGTAGAGGAGGAGTGTCACTTCTTAGATAGTCCTTGGAGGAGTCACCTCACATACCTCCTCCCCCCCCCCATGGTGTTATTTATGGATCACTGGCCACCACAAGGCATGACAAGGCCTTGGATACAACAGATTGAACCCTGATTGGTGGATCAACCCATGTGACCACTGCCATCTTGCATTCTAGAAACCTATATAAGATAATAAACCAGGGAGTCTCACTCTCCTACTTTCACTCTTTACCTACTTTCCTTCATTACCTGTATTGATTTCTCTTAGCTTGTCCACACCATTCACACCACCAGCCGGCGACTTTACAATGTATTATTCCATACTTGAATAGTCAAATCACATAGCCTTTAAAGATCTACTCACCAGATTTTAACATGCATTATTCCATACTTGAATAGTCAAATCACATAGCCTTTAAAGATCTGCTCACCAGATTTTAAGATGTACTATTTCTTACTTGAATAGTCAAATCATATAGCCTTTAAAGATCTACTCACCAGATTTTAACATGTATTGTTCATCACTTGAATAGTCAAATCATATAACCTTTAAAGATCTGCTCTCCAGATTTTAACATGTATTATTCCACACTTGAATAGTCAAATCACATAGCCTTTAAAGATCTGCTCACCAGATTTTAACATGTATTATTTCTTACTTGAATAGTCAAATCATATAGCCTTTAAAGATCTGCTCACCAGATTTTAACATGTATTATTCCTCACTTGAATATTCGAGAACTCTGAAAATAATATTCATATTCTAGAAATATTAGCTGAATTTTATTTAAAAGTACTAAGAATAGGTGTGGGACACGCGGTTTAATAGCACTGAAAGGTCAATCCCTTACCGATTGGGGTGGAGTGGAGTTCAAATGGTAATGCTTGTTCAGGATACCTGGGACTATCATACATAAATTATATATAGTAATACTTGACCATAATATATCGCACTATGTCATACACAATTCATAAATAGTAATTTTTAATATGACTGTCAAACACAAAATATAATAATTTAATAATGTTTGATCACGATACATGGGATTATCATACACAAACTATATACAGTATAACCCCGTTAAACCAAGCTCGGTTAAACCAAATGATCGGTTAATCCAAACTATTTTCGGCGGCCTGGAAAAATACTACCATTTATCATATAAAAAAAGTTGGTTAAACCAAAGTCGGTTAATCCAAATTATCGGTTAATCCAAACAAAAATGTTGGACCTCAGGCCACTTCCGGTACAGTTAAATCAAACTTTCATGTGGTTATAAGGTCACCTAACACCCGCTGACTTTTTTATATGATAAATAGTATTTTGAAGGGACCCTAGAAATTTGTTTGGATTAACCAATCGTTTGGCTTAACCGAGCTTGGTTTAATGGGGATATACTGTATGTACATAAAAAACAATAATCAAAGTATCCACACACATTGTATATTACATGTGCAATACACGCTTACTCAAACTTCAAAGTCAAAGTCAAAGCCAAAGCTCGGTTAAACCAATGATCGGTTAATCCAAACAAATTTGTAGGGTTCCTTCAAGTTTGGTTTAACGGGGTTATACTATATAGTGCAGTACTCTGCACTAACCTCTCAGACAAGGAGCCACATAGACAGGTAGGTGTGGGTAGGGATCCTAGGTGGTGTAATGGTTAGCATGTTAGCCCAGATTGCAAGAGATGTGGGTTCGATTCCCACTCTAGGCGCAATATTTCATGTTTCCATCACCCCCACGACAATAGTAATGTTTGATCATGATACTTGAGAGTATGTCAGAAACAAACTATAGGTAGTACTACTTGATGATCATACATTGGACTATGTCATACACAAACTATGAATAGTAATATTTGATCATGATACGCAGGACTATCGTATACAACTATGCATAGTAATACTCGATCATCATTCGTGAGGCGAGTTCTACCTGAGGCTGTGTTATTGCACAGTTTAGCTTGACTCCTGACTACAGTGTATTATACACACCAATGTCTGTAGAAATAATCCTGATTTAAACTATAGCTTGAAAATCAGCTCCGGTGTTGAAGAGAAAAAAAAAACCGCCTATTCAATAGGATCAACATATTGATCATAAAAGGAATGTTATATAAAAAAAAAAAAAGAATATTCCAAAGATTGTCTAGAATGCCGGCGAATAAACCTTTCCAGTCAGGTAATGAAACTACTGAGTGAAACATTTAGTAAAGTAAGCAAAGGAAACCAAGAACTACTCACACAGATCAATAGGGTTCCTTATAGAGCGAGAAAGAGAGAGAGCACTGAGGTGTGTGGAGACTCAGAGGTCACTGACTATAGGACGATTATGCTAGGTACACACCTACCGTTTTTCCACACCCACCTACTGTATACGATCTAAAACTGCCCAAAAGTTGTGAGGTGTGCGTTCCCCTAGCACACCTACCGATTGCGATTCGCGACTTAAAACTCAGTTTTAGGGCTAAAACTGCTTCCTTACGATTGCGATTCGTGATTCGCAAAATGAATCGGCCCATTTTCAGTTTTAAGTGGGTCGGGTCGAGTCGCGAGTTTTAGTGCGCGAATCGTATACGGTAGGTGTGTACCTAGCATTAGGAAAAAACATCTGTTCAGTATTTTTGGTAGGCAGGATTTTGGCGTTGTAATGGGAATGTAATTGTGAGATGTTCTCCTACGTTGTGGGCTATAAATTATTAATAAGTGTACATTTCACATGTTAAATGGGCAGTCCTCTATCCTCTATTCTCAAATGTCTTCTGGTTACAGAAAGAGAAGGTGCCCTGGTCTCCGCTTCAAGGATACCATCAAGAGAAACCTGAAGCTGAGAGACATTAAGACCAACTCATGGACGCAACTCTCACAGCAGAGAGCTAAATGGAGAGCGGCAGTCAAGTAATGAAAGCACTCTTTGTCGCATCACGATCGACAGCATTATGATGATGATGATGAACATGACCAACATTGTTCGTCATTGTTGATAGTCGTCTGGGATCAAATGTGCTTTTCTCTCTTATCCTTTAATGAATAAAACTGCATTATCTATTAAAGATAAAGGGAGAACTAACTCAGATGTGCATAGTGAAAGTATGATATGGTCATAATCTGCATGAAGGAGAATAAGATGAAGTTCAAAACGAGTGAAGTAGAAGGAAGAGAAGCAGAAGGAGAAGAAGAAGAAGAAGAAGAAGACAGAGAAGGAGAAAGAGAAGGAGACGGGGAATAAGGAGAAGGAGAAGACGGAGGAGAAGGAGGAGGAGAAGAATGAGAAGGAAAATGTGAAGGCGGAGGAGAAAGAGAAGAAGAAGGAGAAGGAGAAGAAGAAGAAGAAGAAGAAGAAAGAGAAGGAGAAAGAGAAGGGGAAGGAGAAGGAGCAGGAGAAGAAGGAGAGGGAAAATGTGAAGGCGGAGGAGAAAAAGAAGGAGAAGAAGTGGAAAAAGAAGAAGAAGAGAAGAAGATGAAGAAGAAGAAGAAGAAGAAGAAAAAGAAGAAAGAGAAGGAGAATGACGAGAAGGAGAAGGAGAAGGAAAAAGAGAAAGGGGCAAAGGAGAAGGAGCAGAAAGAAGGAGAATAAGAAGGAGGAGGAGGAGGTGGAAAAGGAAAACAGAGAACAACAATGAATAAGGACGAAGAAGGACGACGAACAAGAAGGAAACAACAACAAATAAACAGCAAGATCAATGAGACAAACCCAACATAAAGCAAACAAAGAAGATGAACAAGGACGATGAACGAAGAAGAACAAGGGCTGCAGCGGAGGAGCTCAATTTGTCAGGTAGGTCTGAGATTTCCGGCTGAATCTGGAACATATTACAACACTTCATTTCGCTGGGTGGATACCAGGGCAGTCGGGACGTCACGTGGAGGATATGAAGTTATCAATAAGGACCTGCTGTATGGACTGAGCCTCACCACCACCATTATCACCACCACAACCACCACTAAAACCATCACCAGAGCAGTATGACATCAGGTGGAGGATGTTAACTTATCAATAAGGACCTGCTGTATGAACTGAGCTTGACCACCATTATCACCACCACAACCACCACTAAAACCATCACCAGAGCAGTATGACATCAGGTGGAGGATGTTAACTTATCAATAAGGACACGCTGTACGAACTGATCATTACCTCCACCACCACCATTATCACCACCACCAGTAAAACCATCACCAGAGAGGTAGCGACATAAGATGGAGGATGTGAACTTATCAATAAGGACCTGGTGTATGAACTGAGCATCACCACCACCACCATTATCACCACAACCACCACTAAAACCATCACCAGAGAGGTAGCGACATCAGGTGGAGGATGTGAACTTATCAATAAGGACCTGCTGTATGAACTGAGCATCACCACCACCATTATCACCACCACCACTAAAACCATCACCAGAGAGGTAGCGACATCAGGTGGAGGATGTGAACTTATCAATAAGGACCTGCTGTATGAACTGAGCCTCACCACCACCACCACCATTATCACCACAACCACCACTAAAACCATCACCAGAGAGGTAGCGACATCAGGTGGAGGATGTTAACTTATCAATAAGGACCTGCTGTATGGACTGAGCATCACCACCACCACCACCATTATCACCACCACCACTAAAACCATCAGCAGAGAGGTAGCGACATCAGGTGGAGGATGTGAACTTATCAATAAGGACCTGCTGTATGAACTGAGCCTCACCACCACCACCATTATCACCACCACAACCACCACTAAAACCATCACCAGAGGAGTATGACATCAGGTGGAGGATGTTAACTTATCAATAAGGACGGACTGAGCAGCATCACCACCATTATCACCACCACCACCACTAAATCCATCACCAGGGAAGTTGGGACGTCAGGTGGAGCATGTGAACTTATCAATAAGGACCTGCTGTATGAACTGAGCATCACCACCACCACCATTATCACCACCACAACCACCACTAAAACCATCACCAGAGCAGTATGACATCAGGTGGAGGATGTGAACTTATCAATAAGGACCTGCTGTATGGACTGAGCTTGACCATCATCAGCACCACCACCATCACCACCACCACCATCACCATTATTATTTCCACCAGCACTATCACCACCACCATCACCATTATTATTTCCACCACCACTATCACCATCACCACCAACACTCAAACAATCACTGCCAACACCACCACTTCCACCACCAACATCACCACTACCACCACCATCACCAATATCATCGTCACCACCACCATCACAACCATCACCACCACCATCACCAGTCTCGTCACATGACCAGCCAAATAGGACCAGTGGTGGGCGACACCTGCAGATAGCACGTCGGGTGGTGCAGCTGGAGGTGTGTAATGACTTCCACAACTGGTGGTGGTGTAGAGTGGTGTGGGGGTGGTGTGGCGGTGGTGTGGCAGTGTAAGGATAGTGTGGGGTGGTGTGGGGGTGAGGGGCGGGGTGAGGGGGTTGGGGCGTAGTGTGGGGGTCTGGGGGTGTATGGGTAGTGTGGATTGGTGTTGGGTGGTGTGGGGATGTGGGGGGTGGCAGTGGTGTTGAGTTTGTGTGGAGGTGGTGTGGGGTGATGTGGGGGTGTAAGGGTAGTGTGGCGTGGTGTGGGGGTCAGGGGGGTCAGGGGGGCGTAGTGAGGGGGGGTCTAGGGGTGTATGGGTAGTGTGGAGTGATGTTGGGTGGTGTGGGGGATGTGGGGGGTGGTAGTGGTGTTGAGTTTGTGTGGAGGTGGTGTGGGGTGATGTGGGGGTTGTAAGGGTAGGTGTGGGGTGGGGTGGGGGGAGGGGGGGGGGGGGGGGGTGGGGGGGGGGGGGTGGGGGGCCGTAGTGAGGGGGGTCTAGGGGTGTATGGGTAGTGTGGAGTGGTGTTGGGTGGTGTGGGGATGTGGGGGGTGGCGGTGGTGTTGAGTTTGTGTGGAGGTGGTGTGGGGTGATGTGGGGGTGTAATGGTAGTGTGGGGTGGTGTGGGGGTCAGGGGGGGTTTGGGGGTTGGGGAGTAGTGAGGGGGGTCTGGGGGTGTATGGGTAGTGTGCAGTGGTGTTGGGTGGTGTTCGGATGTAAGGGGTGGCGGTGGTGTTGAGTTTGTGTGGAGGTGGTGTGGGGTGATGTGGGGGTTACCGACAGATATCACTCACTCCCAATACTAATGAATTCCCAGCGGCACCTTCCACTATTCCCGATATCCTGTAATGTAATGCAGTGTAATGACTGATGTATGAAGCTACGAGCTTCCTGACAATAGTCAGATCACATATATACTTTGAAGATCTGCTCACCAGATTTTAACATGTAGTATACCTTACGTGAATAGTCAAATCATATAGCCTTTTAAAGATCTGCCCACCCGATTTTAACATGTATTATTCATCACTTGAATAGTCAAATCACATAGCCTTTAAAGATCTGCTTACCAGATTTTAACATGTATTATTCATCACTTGAATCGTCAAATCATATAGCCTTTAAAGATCTGCCCACCAGATTTTAACACATATTATTCCTTACTTGAATAGTCAAATCACATAGCCTTTAAAGATCTGCTCACCAGATTTTAACATGTATTATTCCTTACTTGAATAGTCAAATCACATAGCCTTTAAAGATCTGCTTACCAGATTTTAACATGTATTATTCATCACTTGAATCGTCAAATCATATAGCCTTTAAAGATCTGCTCACCAGATTTTAACATGTATTATTCATCACTTGAATCGTCAAATCATATAGCCTTTAAAGATCTGCTCACCAGATTTTAACATGTATTATTCCTTACATGAATAGTCAAATCACATAGCCTTTAAAGATCTGCTCACCAGATTTTAACATGTATTGTTCATCACTTGAATCGTCAAATCATATAGCCTTTAAAGATCTGCTCACCAGATTTTAACATGTATTATTCCTTACATGAATAGTCAAGTCACATAGCCTTTAAAGATCTGCTCACCAGATTTATGGTGTATGGGTAGTGTGGAGTGATGTTGGGTGGTGTGGGGATGAGGTGTGGTGTGGGGATTCTAGTAGTGCAGTGGTGTTGGGTGGTGTTCGGATGTAAGGGGTGGCAGTGGTGTTGAGTTTGCGTGGAGGTGGTGTGGGGTGATGTGGGGGTGTAATGGTAGTGTGGGGTGGTGTGGGGGTCAGGGGGGGTTTGGGGGGTGGGGCTTAGTGAGGGGGGGTCTGGGGGTGTATGGGTAGTGTGCAGTGGTGTTGGGTGGTGTTCGGATGTAAGGGGTGGCAGTGGTGTTGAGTTTGTGTGGAGGTGGTGTGGGGTGATGTGGGGGTTACCGACAGATATCACTCACTCCCAATACTAATGAATTCCCAGCGGCACCTTCCACTATTCCCGATATCCTGTAATGTAATGCAGTGTAATGACTGATGTATGAAGCTACTAGCTTCCTGACAATAGTCAGATCACATATATACTTTGAAGATCTGCTCACCAGATTTTAACATGTAGTATACCTTACTTGAATAGTCAAATCATATAGCCTTTTAAAGATCTGCCCACCAGATTTTAACATGTATTATTCATCACTTGAATCGTCAAATCATATAGCCTTTAAAGATCTGCTCACCAGATTTTAACATGTATTATTCCTTACTTGAATAGTCAAATCACATAGCCTTTAAAGATCTGCTCACCAGATTTTAACCTATATTATTCCTTACATGAATAGTCAAATCACATGGCTCCAACCAACACCTCTAGAGTCTACACACAAAAAGAACATACACATTGTTCTAATCACCAGCTCCTCGAGGAAAGCCTACATGGCAGTAAGACCGCCTCATGCTACGCGATGCTACTGCAGACAGGTTCTGGAGAAACTTCTGGCTGATTGATGGGTTAGTGATATTGGTAATGGGATATGAAATCTGGTTAGCTAATTGACTCATAGTCATAGGTTGGGATATTGGCAGTGGAATATGAAGTCTGGTTAGTTACTTGATTTATTATAGGTTGGTAAGTAATATTGGCAGTGGAATATGCAATCTACACTCAGTACAGATTTATTTTTGAGGGGTGGGGAGGGGTCAAATGTGTAAGCTTACTACGCGCAAAAGGCCTAAGGCCTAAGGTTACGGCCTAATGTGTAAGGCCTAAGGTTACGGCCTAAGGTGTAATGCCTAAGACCTAAGGGATAGGTTTTAAAGCCTAAGGCCTAAGGCGTAAGGTGTAAGGCCTAAGGCATATAGTCTAAGGCCTAAGGCATAAAGCCTGAGGCCTAAAGCCTAAGGCCTAAAGCCTAAGGCGTAATATATAAGGCATAAGTGTAAGGCATAAGGCATAAGGCATAATGCATAAGGCATGAGGCATAAGACATAAGACGTAAGGCGTGACCTTTGACCTTTTTTGCCGAATTTAAAAAAAAATCACATCTCCACCCAAGAATAAGATTTAATACTAATAGAATAACTTCATTTACACCCGGTGGTCAAAGTAATCGTGAAATTCCCCATTCTTATTCAACTAATGTATCAAACAACAACAATCAAAAAGAAGGCAAGCAATCAAGCAATCAAGCAATCAAGCAATCAATCAAGCAATCAATCAAGCGAACACTGGCACTTACCGTTGGTTGTGAAGCCCGCGTGCGGCAGGACGAGGCTGAGGACGAACAGCAGGACGTACTGCAGCTCGAGCCTACGTCGGGGCGGCACATGGCACATCTTCCGGCACAGCTCCTCCACAGCAGGTATCCCGCTCACAGACTGCTCACCATCCTGCCCCGGAGTACAAAGGGCGGCCACCACTTAGGTAGTAGTAGCAATAGCAGTAGCAGTAGTAGTAGTAGTAGTAGTAGTAGCAGTAGCAGTAGTAGTAGTAGTAATGCACGCGCACTGGGCAGCGGCGAGTCCCAGGTGGTGGGTGCAGGGGTGTGGGGAGGGGGTGTGGGAGGGGGGCATTACCACGCCGCCATCCTACGCGCGACGGTTACTTACAGACGGCCGCGCATGCGCGTGCGCGTGCGCGTGCGTGCGCAGTCGCGGAATGCCTGTGCCGGCCGGAGAGAGTGGGCCGACGTGCGGTGCGTGTACAGTGAGGTAGGTGGCGCCACACACACACACACACACTAAGGGTGTATGTACAGACAGACGCACATGGGTTGAGAACTCACACCTAGATCCAGCTCCAGCCAGGCTACGCGGCACAATCCTCAGGCCAACACTCGCCTAGACTGCGGACAGGTGAGTAGGAGTACTCCATGTGTAAGGGACTGCAAGAAACTCAAGCCGGCTGGGCTAGATAGACTGTGAGTGTGAGCATCCGCGCACACGAAAGGAGCACATTGCTCTGCGCATCCGGAATGCAGTGCACACTGCATCCGCCTACTGCTGGCTATAGCGTAATATGCCACTCAGTTGATAGCATCCACTGTAAAAGGCAGTCGGTCAACAGAATCCACTGTAATAGGCCACTCCGCTTATGTAATCCACTGGAATAAGCAACTCTGCTGACAGCATCCAATGTAATAAACCACTCCAGTTATTATATAATCCACTGTAATACTAATAAGCCATTCATCGGATAACAGTACCTGTAATAAGCCACTCAGCTGACAGCATCCACTGTAATAAGCCACGCCTTTAAAGAGCATCCACTGTAATAAGCCACACAGTCAACAGCATCCACTGTGATAAGCCACTCAGCCGAATGCATCCACAGTAACGCACATTTCAACCACAGACTATCATTCAGAATGCAGCATCCTCGGCAACACACAAGCCGGCCTATGGTGCATTGCTTAATAATATAATATATGCCACCCACCATGCGGCATCACTGACTATAGTACATAGGCCTATCATCCACCAAAATAGGCCAGTCAGCTTAGCGTATCCTCCGTAAGGTGCCACTCATCTTATATTATTAACCAGCATGACCCGTGATATAAAGCCTATGTGTTAATATCCCAAACCGGCTACGAAAGTCACTGACTCAACACCTATGCTATGTATGATTCCCACTGTAGCTTATAATGTCCACTCAGCTTATAACGTCCACTCAACCTATAGCAGCCACTGTAATACATCACCAAACCTATTATATCCACTGTAATAAGCTGCTTAACCTTCTGTATTCACAGCAAGGCCCGAGGTCTCCAATGGAATACGCGACACATCCAACCGCATTCAGCATATCGTCTCCATGATATATAGCGAATATTGAATATACACCGCTCAGCCAATATGATCCATTCTAGTAGTGCACCATTTGCCTCCAAGTATATCCACTGTAACGCACTGTTAGCCTAGGATATATATTTAAATCTACAGCATCCAGTGTAATGCACCATCGCATCCAGCTTGTAGTTGTAGCATCCACTGTAATCCATCATTTAGGCTGTGGCATCCATCCTATAGCATTCACTGTAATCCACCATTCAGCCTCATAGCATCCAGCCTATGGTATCCACTGTAATCAATCATTTAGGCTGTGGCATCCAGCCTATGGTATCCACTGTAATCCACCATTTAGTATATAGCATGCAGCATATAATATCCACTGTAATCCACCATTCAGCCTAATAGCATTCAGCCTATAACATCTAGTGTAATTCACCATTTAGGCTGTGGCATCCAGCCTATGGTATCCACTGTAATCCACCATTTACTATATAGCATGCAGCATATAATATCCACTGTAATCCACCATTCAGCCTAATAGCATCCAGCCTATAACATCTAGTGTAATTCACCATTTAGGCTGTGGCATCCAGCCTATGGTATCCACTGTAATCCACCATTTACTATATAGCATGCAGCATATAATATCCACTGTAATCCACCATTCAGCCTAATAGCATCCAGCCTATAGCATCAACTGTAATCCACTATTCAGGCTGTGGCATCCAGCCTATGGTATCCACTGTAATCCACCATTTAGTATATAGCATGCAGCCTATAATATCCACTGTAATCCACAATTCAACCTAATAGCATCCAGCCTATAGCATCCACTGTAATCCACCATTCAGCCTAAAAGCATCCACTGTAACCCTCGATGTCGCCTATAAACATCCAATGAAACGCACCATCCAACCTAATAAGCATCTAACATCCACTGTAATGTCTCAATCAACTTACATAATTCACTGTAACAAGCGCCTACATTCGTATATGTAGCATGAATGGCTGACACTCACATTGGCCAGTGTTGCTCATAGGTGTGACCAATGCTAGGTGCGCCCCCTGACGGGCCACCAGGCCCGGGAGTCACCAGGAGACTATTACAGTATTATATATAGTATTACCCCATGCGCTGACCTGCTATGGGTCCGTAATGACTCCAGGAGGCAGGGATCGTGTGTTTCTGGTTGGTTGTTGGAGTTTTACGTCCTGACAACATCTAAGTGTGTCTGTGTGTGAGGGAGCTTCCTATGATATGCTGTGAAGTAAGACACTAGAATTATTGCTGGTGGTGGTGGTTGTGATGGTGGTGGTGCGATGGTGGTGGTGGTGTGATGGTGGTGGTTTGGTGGTGGTGATGTGATGATAGTGATGGTAGTGGTGGTGTGATGATGATAGTGATGGTGGTGGTGTGATGATAGTGATGGTGGTGGTGGTGTGATGATAGTGATGGTGGTGGTGGTGTGATGATAGTGATGGTGGTAGTTGTGTGATGATGGTGATGGTGGTGGTTGTGATGATGGTGGTGGTGTGATGATGATGATGGTGGTGATGGTGGTTATGGTGGTGGTGGTGTGGTGGTGGTGTTTCTGGTCGTGGATGAACACCACAGCACCTCACAATGACCACGTACCTGTGCCTGAGACAACGATAGCACACCAACAACACATCCAATCATGCAGGGCTGGAGGCAGCAGAAGAGAAGAGGCGCGTGTGTAAAGCAGGTTTTTAACCAAAACAAAACAAAAAACTAAAATATACACAACTTCTAACTCCACACACACAGAGGAGGTACTGGTATTACTTAGGTGTAACACTACTCCAGGGCGGGAGAGGCCCCGAACTCCACTACTCCAGTGGGTGCAAAAGCAGCAGCAGTTGCTCCAGTGTGGGAGAAGTCAGCGCCTTGCCGTCCCCGTCCACTCCCTTACTCCTCTAGATGCTGCTGCTGCTCCTCCTGCTCCTCCTGCTGCTGCTCGTGTGTTCTGACTGAACCTCCTGGTTCTGACTGACCCACCTGACTGCCAGCTAGTTATATCGGCGAGTGTCGCTGGCGGAAGCAGGTCGGCTATTTGGTTGGCCTGTGATCTGCTTCCCCGGATGTGTGATAGGTGGTGGTTGGTGGTATGTGGGTGGTTGTGTGGGTGTCTGGTGGGTGTGTGATGGGAGTGGTGGAGTGTGATGGGAGTGGTGGTGTGTGGGATGGTGGTGGTGGTGGTGGTGGTGGGTGGTGAGTGTGTGATGGCAGTGGTGGTGTTGAGGGTAGATGGTGGATGTGTGGTGGTGGCGGTGCCGGGTGGTGGTGGGGTGTGGTGGGTGGTGTGGGTGCCGGTGGTGGTGGTGGTGGTGTGTGTGGTGAGTGTGGTGGGTAATCGGCTTGGGTGTTGGCGGTGCGTTTAGTGGAAAGCTCTGATGGTGAAATACCATGCGCTTTCCCCTCCACCAGTAGCCTAGACGTTTCCTGGGCCCCTCTCTGCCGGCGTACTGACTGGCGTGCTCCAGTGCTAGAGCTAGCTATTCCAGGGCGGCACCGAGGAGAAGCGGGAAGCGGAGGGGAGGGAGGAGGGACGGGGGCGGTGTACGGCGTGTGTGGAGTTATGTGCCAAGGGTTGAACGTGTGTGGCGCAGAACTGTATAGTATTATACGGTGGAGGGAGGAGTGGGGAGGCGGGGGTGCTCCAGTACCTAAACGCTACTGCATGGATCACCAGCAACACCAACATCTGACCCAGGAGTACCCTCCTGCCTCGCTCAGCTGAGGGTGGGTGGGTGGTGTTGGGTGGGTTTGAGGGTTGTGTGTGTGTGTGTGCTAGCACTAGTAGAGTATGCCCTAGGAGTGGCTACAAGGTTGGGAGGTTTGAGGGGGAGGGGGGCACTAGCACTATTAGAGTAGACCCTAGGAGTGGCTACCACTCATCGTAGCAGTGTAGAATCTGTAGTGAAACAAACATGCTGGGGTGCCGGTGGTGTGCTGTGGTATAGAATCCTGATCTCCGCGCTCACTGACAGTGTAGTGTGGCCGCTGAGGGTAGAGTTTTACGTCCTGGCAACATTTAAGGTCATATCAGGACGTGAACATACTGTAGAAGAGTGGGGGGGGGGGGAGATCACTGACAGGGATGGTGACTGGTGACACTGTCGGCTGACAATGACAGCCGCTGAGTGACAGTCGCTGAGTGACAGTCACACCAATGCCAATCGCTCACTGACAACTGATAAACTGGCAGTCGCTCGATGACAGTCGGGTCAGTTACTGTCGTTTACTGACACCACTCACTCACTGACAGCCGCCATTCACGGATAGTTATTCACTGACAGTCAGTTAATGACAGCCATTCACGGGCACGTCCATCCACTTACAGTCACTTAATGACAGCCATTCACTGACAGTCGTTCACTGAGACCCAATAACCCACTCACTGATGGTTGCTTACCCGAGAACCTCTGACTGACAGTCGCTCAGTGACAGTCGTCCACTGACAGCCCACTCACTGACAGTCAGTCAGTCACTCAGTCATTCACTGAGAGCCACTCGCCGACAACCAATCACTGACGGTTCCTTACCCGAGAACTGCTGACTGGCAGTCGCTCAGTGACAGTCGTCCACTGACAGCCTAATCACTGACAGTCAGTCAGTCATTCACTGAGAGCTACTCATTCGACAGCAGCTTTACTAACAGCCACTCACAGAGAGCATCTCACTTACACCCGCCGACTGACACTGACAGTCACTGACAGGGGCACCTCTATGAGAAGCCAGGCCAGTGCTGGTCGGCGTGGCCATCAGAGTATGGCTGGGTGGGTGGGAGGTATTGGGATGTATGTGGGGTATATGGGTGACTGTGGAGTATTGGTTGGTCACTTGTGAGTAGTAGTACCCGCACGGCCCGGCGCCCGGCGCCCCGGCTCCCGGCGCCCCGGCTCCCGATTCCCCGGTGCCCGGCGTGCTGCTCTCCGCTGATGCTGGGATGAGAAGGGTACCGGGTTGAGACAAGTCGGACGGAGCCTGCAAGTAGGGCCGTTGCTGTGGTGCTGGTTACAGTGGTAGTAGGGCCCGCGCCTCGCTGTATTTGACGTATATCACCTCCTCTTCCTCCTCCTCCTGAGCTCCTCTGGCGCGTGTCACTCGATGATGGTTGGGACTGTAGACACCAACCCGGCCTGCATGCCTGCCTGCCTGCCTGCTATAATGGTATGTGTAGATAGGACGGGAGGACGAGTCCCGACCACACGGAGACAGGCCGGGTACCAGGCGGGCGCGGGTGCGAGTGTAGCGGCGGCGTGCGTCCGACTGGCGCCCGGGCAAGCACGGTGAGCAGCCATCGACTGATTCCGCCACTGCACACCAGGGGGACACTGCGTACGCCACTCGGGGCACCGGGAGAGATCGCCACGGTCTTAGACCGGCACCAAGCCTGGACGGACGAGGAGGGGGAGGGGGCGGAGGTGGGGGGAGGGAAGGGGGGAGGCGAGAAGTGGAGGGGAGAAGAGGGGAGAGAGGAGGAGGAGCAGAGGACGAGGGGGAAGAGGGAGGGGAGTAGGAGGAGGGGAGGAGTGGGGGAGGGGGAAAAGGAGGGGGAGGAGGGGGAAGGAGGAGGGAATGGGACGAGCCTGAGCAACAGACAACCCAAGCGGCCAGCCGGGGAAGGGGGCCGCGGTATGGGTGACACTGTCACAGTCAGCGTGGTGGTATTCTATGGACACTAGTTAGATTCTGCCTATGCCATCAGTGATGGTAGTGCTGGTTTTTGGTGCCAATGTGGTGGTTGTGGTGGCGTGTGGTGGTGTGTGGTAGTGTGTGGTTGTGTGTGGTGGTGTGTGGTGGTGTGTGGTGGTGTGTGGTGGTGTGTGGTGGTGTGTGGTGGTGTGTGGTGGAGTGTGGTTGTGGTGGCTTGTGGTGGCTTGTGGTGGCGTGTGGTTGTGTGTCGTTGTGGTGGTGTGTGGTGGTGTGTGGTGGTTGTGGCGGTAGCTGTGGTGGTGATGGTGGTAGCAGTGGTGGTGGTAGTGGTGATATGGGTTGGTTGGTGACATCGCTGGTGATGGTGACGTTGGTGGTGGTGGTGGTAGTGAATGTGATTGTGGAAAGTATTGGTGAGGTTATTCTTGTTGTTGATTGTGGTCCCATAGGTATTGGTGGTGATTTTGTTATTGTTGTTGTTAGTAGTTGTGGTGGTGGTAATATTTGTGATGGTGGTGGTAATAGTTGTGGTGGTGGTAGTAGTTCTAGTGGTTGTGGTGGTAGTTGTGGTGGCCATCATGTTGGTAGTGATGTTAGTGCTGATATTGCTAGTATTGATGATGATATTGTTGTTGTTGGTCGTCGCCGCAAGGTATTGGTGGTGATTTTTGTGGTGTGGTTGTGATACTGTTATTGTTGGTCGTCGTTGTTGTGTTATCGTGTAGACGGTAGTGGTGGTGATTGTGATGTTGCTGTTAGTGGTGGTGATGGTGGTGGCGGTGCTAGTGATGGTGTTGTTAGTGTTACTGGTGGTGGTGGTGATCCGATTGGCAACGTCGTTGTTCAGGGGCCGTATTCATGAGCTCAGGGTAGCGCTACCCTGGGGCTCTAACCGGGGGGTACGCTACCCCCCCCCCCGGCTAACGGTCGAAAATCCGTATTCATGAGCTTGGGGTAGCCCTACCCTGGGGCTCTAACCGGGGGGTACCCTACCCCATTTTCGACTCAGGGGTAAGGGACTATCCCGAGGGGTTAGTGAGCCTGTGTGGGTCTGAATCTATTCAATGCGATCATATTTGATAGATTTAAATACGCAATAAGTGAAATTTATTCAAATTAACCCTAAATACGAAGCGAAATTAACGCTGACGCCGTAACGGCGGCGATATTAATATTTTCGAATCGACGAATGTAAAGTACACAAATCGCCGCCTCCGCAGCGACGTCGATATCCATACTGTCCAACGTTAACGAAACATGGCCGCCGCCGTCGCCGCCGAATCGGCGTGTATTTATTACACCCTAATCTATTAAATGCAGTCATATTTAACAGAATTACATACGCAATAAGTGAAATCTTATCAATTTAACCCTAAATTCGTAGCGAAATTCACGCCGCCGCCGCATTGGCAGCCTTATTCATATTGCCCAATCGACGAATATAAAGTAAACAATGGCCGCCGCCGTCGCTGCCGAATTGGCGGGAATTTCTTACGCCCAAATCTATTAAATGCTGTCATATTTAACAGAATTACATACGCAATAAGTGAAATTTTATCAATTTAACCCTAAATCCGAAGCGAAATTCACGCTGATGGCGCAAAGGCGGCGATATTAATATTTTCGAATCGACGAATGTAAGCAAAGCGAACGGGTAGCTATCCGCACCGGCTAGAACATTGGTGAATACCAATTGACCTACTTATCCGCCGCCGTTAAACCGCGGGATAGCTACCCAACGGATAGGCCTACCCTCCGGATAAGCGTACACTGAGCTCATGAATACGGGCCCTGGTGGTCTGGCGGTGTGGTTTGTTTGTTGTTGTTTTTATGCCCTAGCAACATCTACGGTCATGTCAGGATGGGTACTGATTTGTGACAGTGTGCACTCATGGTGACATTATAGTGCTGCCCCACTGGGAAATCAGGCCACCAGCACCATGACCCAATATCCCACTCAGTCACATTATCCTGACACTGTGTGGGCCCTACTTCCTACATGTACTCCTGTCCTTGCCCTATCCTATTGATGCCGAGCGCCAGGCTAGGAAGCGGCGAGTGTCAATTTTAAAGTCATTGGTTTGACTTGACCGGGAAACAAACCCCCAATCTTCCGCATGCGAGGCCCGTGCTCTACCGATGAGGCCACCGCGCCCGGTCTGGCGTTGTGGTGTGGCGGCGTGGTGTGGCGGTGGCATGGTGGCGTGATGGCGTGGTGGTAGGGTAACATGGTGGCGTGGTGACGTGGTGGCGGAAAATTCCTAAGGTGGTTGCAGTTTAGTATAGTTACGGTGGGTGGTGTTACTGAGGTAAGTGACCATGACTTTTACATAAGGCGTGAATATAGGGGTGGAGTGGATGTGCTGGGAGTGGATTGTGTCTAGGGGGGGGGGGTGTTAACATGATTGTAACATTGATTTTAATAACAATACCTCAGGGAGTTTGATGCCCCTGCCCTGCAGAGTTGTAAACCACTGCCTTGTGGTACAGGTTCTTGACAGAACCAAAGGCTAAGGGAGCAAACCCTAAATAGAAAACCATGTCACTGTGGCAGCATCAAGGGCGGTTGATGTATGGAACTCCCAACATCTCCTGACCAGCCACTGCAGGGACAAATAGTTTTGCGCCTGTCTGGACATGTTCTTGCCTGTGTGAAACCTCTATCTGCTCCTCGAGAGAGTGCTGCTGGTAACTTGCAAAAGCCAGCAGCACTTCAACACTTTTGCAGGCAGCTTTCATGAAATGTAGCAGAGCAGCATTCAAGTAATGAAAGCAGTCTTTGTCGCATCCCGACTGACAGCATGATGATGAACAATGATAATTAATGTGCGTGCAGACTAATCAACCATGCCAATACATGGGTGATAAAGGTAAGTAGGTGGTGTTGATGTTGGTGGAGTGGTTGGCAATCTATAACTGCCATACAGTGTTCAGTTGATGCCGTGTGATGTCATTCATAGTGCTTCTATTGATTGACAATTTGATGAAGGAATTAACAGCACCACTTGTAACAGCACCACTTGTACTGTCACTTGCTGGCTGAATTGGTAGTGCACAGGCCTCGCATGCGGAAGATCAGGAGGGTCGCGAGTTTGGTTCCCGGTCGAGTCAAACCAATGACTTAAAAATTGATACTTGTCGCTTCCTAGCTTGGTGCTTGGCAATATTAGGATAGAGCAAGGACTGGTTAGCTCGGTGTTAGGATAATGTGACTGAGTGGGATATTGGGTCATGGTGCCGGCGGCCTGATTTCACAGTGGGGCAGCACTATAAAATCGCCATGAGTGCGTACTGTCACAAGTCGGTACCCGTCCTGATATGACCTTAGATGTTGCTATGATGTAAAACAACAACAAACAAACTGTCACTAGTCTTACCACAACCTCCCTACAACCTCCAGATTCACAACCTTAAGCCTAAGGCTGCCATGCAGTGTTCAATTGATGCGGTGCGGTGTGACGTCATTGCTGGCTCATCTTTTAATTGACACTGCTATGAATGAAATAAACAGGAAAGTAGACTTTACATCCCAACCCAACACTATTGGTAGCTGACTACATCATCAACCAACCACATCCATATCCACGACATCACCCAACTCTACCACTGCACACCCCTGCCCATTCTAAATGTTGTTTATCAGGATTTTGCATCCTAGCAACATCTTATATAATAACAGAACCGGAACCAACTTGTAACAGTGCACGCTCATGGCAACTTTATATTGCTTCCCCACTGGGAGAACCAGCCATGGGCACCATGACCCGATATCCTATGCAATTACATTTTCCTGACATTGAGCAAAACCAGTCCTTGCCCTATACTAATAATACAGAACGAAAGGCTAGGTAGTGACAATTATCAATTTTATAAGTCATCGGTTCGATTGGACTGTGGCTCGAACTCCCGATCTTCCGTACAGGAAGCCTGCACTCTAACTGATTCGGCCACCGCGTCCGGTCGCTCATTCTAGAAGTGTTAACCTATGTGTGGGCCCTACTTCCTATATGTCTCCCGTCCTGATATGACCTTAGATGGTGCTAGGACGTAAAACAACAACAAACAAACAAACTTCCTATATGTCTCCGATGGCAGTGACTGGACGCGGTGGCCGAATCGGTAGAGTGCAGGCCTCCCTTGTGGAAGGTTGGGAGTTCAATTCCCGGTCGATTCAAACCAAATGACTTACAAAATGTATGTTTGTCGCTTCCTACCCAGGCGCACGGCATTATTATGATAGCGCAAGGACTGGTTGGCTCAGTGTCAGGAAAATGTGACTGAGTGTGATATCAGGTCATGGTACCAGCGGACTGATCTCCCACTGAGTGTGCACTGTCACAAGTCGGTGCCCGTCCTGATATGACCTTAGATGTTGCCAGGACGTAAAACTCCAACAACCAACCAGGCGATGGCAGGGAGAGCAATGAAGCAATGAAATAGTGACACCCGCCGTCCCCTGCCGACCGAGTATAAAACCAGCGTGATCGTAATTGGACGAGAATCCTTCCGCAGTGGCAGTCACATTTTACCGCCGCGCCAGGAAGGGGCGTGGTTTGGCAGTGAATTGGCAGTTGACAATCTGCCAATCCTACCTCATAGTCATACTCTGATCTCCTTTTTTGGGACCCTGTGTTTTAAAGCTGTATAGTCCGATGGAAGCATCAAATTTTCGGGGTGGGGGGGGGGGGGGGGGTGGGGGGGGGGGGGGGGGAATAAAGCATTTCGCTGGGTTTGATGTTATATACTGCTGGACACAGTGTACAGACGGCAGGTTAAAAAGCTGCATGCCTTCATGATGTGACATCTGCGTTCAATCATGAGGCTAACCTGGAAGGACAAAGTGACGAATAAGGAAATACTCGAACGGATGGGGCTGCCCTCTATGGAAGATCTTCTGATCAAAAAGAATCTCCTCATGAGGATGTCATCAGACAGGCTACCAAAGCAGATCCTCTATTCTCAACTGTCTTCTGGTTACAGAAAGAGAGGGTGCCCTCGTCTCCGGTTCAAGGATACCATCAAGAGAAACCTGAAGCTGAGAGACATTAAGACCGACTCATGGACGCAACTCTCACAGCAGAGAGCTAAATGGAGAGCGGCAGTCAAGTAATGAAAGCAGTCTTTGTCACATCGCGACCGACAGCATGATGATGATGACTGCTGGACTTATGAAAATAGCAATATCTGATGAAAGCATTATTTTTAAAAGCAAAAAAAAGAAAGCACTTCTGTGGATTTGATGATATGTAGTCAACTTAGATAAGCCTACTGGTGCGCACGTATTAAAGTTACAATATCCGACGAAAACTTGTATTTCTTAAATAAAGCACTTCCCTGAATTTTATCTCATCATCATCATGCTGTCGGTCATGATTTGACAAAGACTGCTTTCATTACTTGACTGCCGCTCTCCATTTAGCTCTCTGCTGTGAGAGTTGTGTCCATGAGTCGGTCTTAATGTCTCTCAGCTTCAGGTTTCTCTTGATGGTATCCCTGAATTTGATCTGATACCTCTCTAACCGACCACCTCCACAGATCGACCACTCCCCTATATCGATCACTTTATTTGGGTCCCAACAATACTAGTGTAACCATATTCTAACTCTCTAAACCGACCACCTCCCTAAATGGACCACTTAAAGTCGGTCCCAAGGTCGGCCCATTTAGAGAGGTTTTACTGTATTCAACTTAGATACTGGTGGGCTTATTAAAGTTGCAATATCCAACGAAAACTTCTTCTCTTTTTTTTTTATAAACAAAGCACTGCTCTGGATTTGATCTGACATACACAACTTAGATGCTGGTGGATTTATTAAAGTTGCAATATCCGAGGAAAGCATCAAATGTTCGAAAACAAAACACATGCCCAGATTTGATCCCACTTGTCTACCTTAGATGCTGCTGCTTATATTGCTTAATAGACGTAATACTACATCAGTTTACTAGGATCTGTCAGAATGGTGCGAGTGTATACTTCCAGAATGGTACACTTTTACGAGCGTATACTTCCAGAATGATACCCTTCAGGAAGTGTATATACTTCCAGAATGGTACAGTTTTACAAGTGTATACTTCCAGAATGATACACTTCTGAAAGTGTATACTTCCAGAATGGTACAGTTTTATGAGTGTATACTTCCAGAATGATACACTTCTGAAAGTGTATACTTCCAGAATGGTACAGTTTTATGAGTGTATACTTCCAGAATGATACACTTCTGAAAGTGTATGCTTCCAGAATGGTACAGTTTTACAAGTGTATACTTCCAGAATGATACCCTTCAGGAAGTGTATATACTTCAAGAATGGTACAGTTTTATAAGTGTATACTTCCAGAATGATACCCTTCTGGAAGTATATATACTTCCAGAATGGTACAGCTTTACAAGTGTATACTTCCAGAATGATACCCTTCTGAAAGTGTATATACTTCCAGAATGGTACAGTTTTACAAGTGTATACTTCCAGAATGATACCCTTCTGAAAATGTATATACTTCCAGAATGGTACAGTTTTACAAGTGTATACTTCCAGAATGATATCCTTCTGAAAGTGTAAATACTTCCAGAATGGTACAGTTTTATGAGTGTGTACTTCCAGAATGATACACTTTTGAAATTGTATACTTCCAGAATGGTACAGTTTTACGAGTGTATACTTCCGGAATGATACACTTCTGAAAGTGTATATACTTCCAGAATGGTACGGTTTTACAAGTGTATACTTCCAGAATGATACATTTTTTAAATTGTATACTTCCAGAATGGTACAGTTTTACGAGTGTATACTTCCCGAATTATACACTTCTGAAAGTGTATATACTTCCAGAATGGTACAGTTTTACAAGTGTATACTTCCAGAATGATACCCTTCTGAAAGTGTATATACTTCCAGGATGGTAGAGTTTTACGAGTGTATACTTCCAGAATGATACACTTCTGAAAGTGTATATACTTCCAGAATGGTACAATTTTACAAGTGTATACTTCCAGAATCATATCCTTCTGAAAGTGTAAATACTTCCAGAATGGTACAGTTTTATGAGTGTATACTTCCAGAATGATACACTTCTGAAAGTGTTTATACTTCCAGAATGGTACAGTTTTACAAGTGTATACTTCTAGAATGATACCCTTCTGAAAGTGTATATACTTCCAAAATGGTACAGTTTTATGAGTGTATACTTCCAGAATGATACACTTCTGAAAGTGTTTATACTTCCAGAATGGTACAGTTTTACGAGTGTATACTTCAAGAATGATACCCTTCTGAAAGTGTATATACTTCCAGAATGGTACAGTTTTACAAGTGTATACTTCTAGAATGGTACAATTCGGCCAGCACACACTTTAAAAACTTAAAAGCATAAGCTGCTGTCAGAGAACACGCGACACAAAGGAAGGCCTAACGCCATTTTTTGTTCCATTCACAATATTGTAAGACCCAGTCAGGCGTCTCACTGAATAGAAATTAATTGCAATCAATGTCAATCAATCCCACATCAACTCTCAATTACCATTAGAGTGTGACCGGCTTTTAATTCTTTTCTTCAATAATTAACTTTTGATTAACTTCCCAACCATCTTCTTGGGGAGGTGGGAATCTGGTGAGGCTGACATTATGAGGAAGATGAAAGGGACTGACCTCCCCGCCCCCCTCCTCCGACTTGCTGAAAGGAAGTTAATACTGTACAATTGTACTAGGCCTGTCACACTACGATGTAAGGGGGTAACATAAGCCGACGTAGGTGACGTTTAGTCATTACGTTGAGGTACGTCGAGTAACTTCATGCTTACGTTAGACTGAAGTTGATTTACGTCGAGTTACGTCAGGTTATATCGAGTTATGTCGAGGTTTTGGACATGTTGAAAACTTTTGATGTAGCTCGACGTTATGCTCTGATGTACGGGTGACGTCACACTCACGTTATGTATGCATTAGGCGAACGTCGATGTATGTTAGTCAAACGCTGCTCATTACATTGCACTACGTTGACCTACTTCAAAGGCAGTGGGAACGTACAGTCTGCATGGTGACGGCATATGGATAACGTGCGCCTAACATACATCCAACGTATGTTTAGTGTTTCGCCACCGTGTCATGATGTATATAAAGTGTAGGCATATATTTCTGGCAATCGCATAACGTATATAACATGCCATGAGCGTAATTCCTTTGACCTCTCGCATTGGCACGACGCTATGCCGACGTTACGCTCACGTCAACTACGTGGCATTGACATCCCGAATTTGCATATTACACCGAGATTTTCGACATGTTAAATTTATTTTCACGTTGTCCCTAGGCTGGTGCATTATGTCATAGTGTGACAGGGCCATGAGCCTAAGATATGTCTATGGCACTTAGCATTCACAGGTGGTCACCCATATCTGAGTACTGATGAGGCGTAGCATTGTTTAACTTCAGTGTTCGGATCAGAACTGGTGTGTGCAATGTGGGCTTGAAACAGTGGCCAAGGACAGGAGTACATGACGTGCTTTTTTGACAACTTTTTTGGGGGGGTACATTAGTTGACTAAGCAGGGTAAATTTCAATCGCAGACGATTGGTCTTCCTCATTCCGCAGCTCCTCACCTTATCATAATAATACCGAGTGCCTGGCTAGGAAGCGACAAGTATGACTTTTTAAGTCATTGGTTTGACTCAGGGTTCTAACCTGTAGGTTCGAATCCCATGGTCTACCAAAACGGGAGACAGACGCTAAACTCTTTCAGCCATCCCGTCTATTCACAAAGATACAGCACAGTTTGAAACTAATTGTATATCACAGGCTAAAGAAAAATGTAAGCAAAGCAAAGATCATCTCCTTCACCGACCAGACACTCTGACTCCAGCTACACACATATTTCAATGTGCCTCTGCCCATTCTGAGCATGAATTGGACTCATCAGTCATTGACAAGTTCACAACAAATGATGAGCTGCTATCATCCTTGCCACTATTAGACATTCAAGAAGAAGGTTGGCAATTTTAGTCTAGTCTATTTCTGGGTATTAAGGAAGGTTGTTGAATGAAATAATGTTGCTTCTATGACCCATCTCCCCCAAAAAGAAAACACACACAAAAAACATAGATAAACCCTGGATGGGATGAACCAGAGGTTAAAATGTTTGCCTCTTGAAAGGAAGGCCATAATATTCAATTCCTGGAAATATTAAATCAAAGATTTACAAAATGGTGTATTTGCCGTTACCTTTCCTGATGTTTGACATTACGATAAGAGATATGCACCAGAAATGTGCGTCCTATTGAGGTTTTCTTACTTAATTGGATTCTTTATACATTATATAAACCAGAGTGAATCAGCAAAGATAACAAGTCCTGTGTGATTTGGCTAAATCTGCCTTAATACTCAGACATCATACATCATGTTATCACCAGATGGGATAGCCAAATGAGTTCAGTGCCCACATCCCGTGTGTCAAATCGTGGGATTCTACCCCGTGGGGTTTAAATCTGGCTGAGTCAAACAAATGACTTTAAAATTTATATTTGTCACTACCCAGCCTGACACTAGGCATTGCTCGGATTGGGGAAGGAACACCAATTACCTGTGATGGAAATTTCCCCTGCCAACTCAACGAATGTAATAAAAGATATATATATGAGACTGTCTCAAAAGATGCTAAGCAATATGGGACAAAACTTTGTCCATTGTAATGATCAAGATACTATCTGCTTATGCATTTGCTCAGGATAAACTGATTTGTTTTTTACATGGTGTTTCATAATGCTAATAGAATACATATTGATTTGAAGCAAATGTCCTTGTGTTTTCATTGTAACTGTTTCTGTGCTGTTTTGTGTCAATCGTTACAATGGACAAAAGAAAAAAGAGTTATCACCTTTTGAGAGAGGCTCATATATATATATATATATATATATATATATATATAAACCTGAGCAAAGTCATCCATACAGCGAGTGAACATAAGTACCAAGAACTGCCGGTGATGGCGCCACCATAGGCCAGCAGGCCGCAGTTAATCGATATTTGTCTGATATTGGACAATTTAACAATATTATACAGTGAAAATCATAATAATAATAATAAACCTCATACCGATGATTTATACCCGAAAACTTATATACTAGCTATATATATATTAGTCATGAAGAAAGAGTATTTAAAGGAAGCCTCACTGACACTGTAGAAAAGACAGACACGAACGCCAAAGGCTAAGTGATTTTATTCTGTTCCCGATCTAGCACGTCACCTTCATCACGTGACCCCATCTAGCTGGGTCCCGCTTGTTCTCCGTACATATACTACATCTTCCTCTTTCGGAAATGAATATCGTGATATCACTCTGACATGACTCTCCGGTTTAAAACAAGCAATTTCAATGGTATATTCTGTCACGTCTATGGGGACACAATGTACAACATGGTCGATTAAATTCAATAAGGTTGCCTCAGTTTATTGGGTCTTTCATTTGTTTGTTTTTTTGTGTTTTTTTAATAAATATATATAAACTACCATTAATTTCTTTTTATGTCTTAACTAAGTACAATGTTTCAAAGACAACACAATGCAGTGTACAACGTTTCATACTTATGCAACATAGTGGGATTCCACTATTCATCTAATTACCTTCATCAATGACATCACCATGTCGTTCTACATCCCACAGTTTATGTAACAATTACTGCGAACAAATCTTATGACTAAGTCAAATTCTTCCTAATACCCTAGATGCACAACTGGCTTAATTGATCTACCGAACCTGGTTACATAACCCTCATGTGGCGTCGCCAGCGGTGCCACCGCCACTGGCATGGTTCCATTCATGTCATTATGTGTTGCTGGTGTATGTGTAACTGTGACAGGTGCTTGAGTTATTAGTGTGCACCTACGTCTTACAGTTTTGTTCTCTGCATTTCTAATGTGGTAATCCCGCCCATGTTGCACACCCAGGTGTGTGATCACGCCCTTTTTCCACTTCCCTTTGTGGTCAACATACCTTACGTCTTCGCCAATTCTTAGTGGTTTGTGTGTCCTCGTGGCACGCGTGTCATGATATGTTTTTTGTTTGCTTTGTCTTTGTTGCAGGTGTTGTTTTCTAGATGCCACTGGCTTGGCTCTTAGCATGCTCGGCAGTGTGGGTATCCTGCTTCGTAGTCTTCTACTCATTAAGAGCTGCGCTGGGGATGCCCCTAGGTCACTCACGGTGGTATTCCGCAGATCTAAGAGTGCTAGGTTAAAGTCTGACTTGTCTATGTTTGACTTTTTAAGCATGGACTTGATAGTCTGCATCCCCCTTTGTGCTTGCCCGTTACTTCTGGGATACAATGGACTCGAGAACTTTGGTGTGAAACAGTACGTGTTCGCAAAAACTCTGTACTCCTCACTGGAAAATTGTGGACCGTTATCAGATACAACCACTTTTGGCACTCCATACCGAGCGAAAATTTGCTTCATATTCTCAATTACACCTTTACTTGTCGTGTCCGGCAAGTTGATCACTTCCGGATATTTTTAGTAATAATCTATAATTAACATGTAATTCTTATTATTGCAATGAAACAAATCTACCCCAACTTTGTAGAATGGAATGTCTGGTATGTTGTGATTTACGAGAGGCTCTTTGTGAGGGTGCGCTTGTATTGACTGGCATATTTGACACCTCAACACTTTGTCCTGCAACTGGCTATCTAAACCTTTCCAGTATACATAGTCTCGGGCCAGTTGTTTACTTATAATTATGCCTAAATGGGCACTGTGCAACTTGTTTAGGATTTGTTTCTGACATATCTTTGGCATCACTATTCTGTTTTGTTTTAGGATGAGATTGTTTTGATTGTCAATTCTTCTCTGTATGTGTAATACGGTTTTACGTCATGATCAATGTCTTTGTTTTGTATTGGCCGCCCCTCACGGATGTACTTGGTCAGCTTCTGAAGTGTCTGATCATGTGCGGTCTTGTTTGCAATGTCAGTGACTTCGTCTTCGATGTAGTCTGATGCGCGAGAAGGAAGAACAGAGGCGGAGGTGGGAAAACTGAGGCGTTTATTGTGACGCCTCGGGCAACATACAGAGAAACAGTGAAATAACAATAAATGACAAAGTAAGGTACAAACAGGGTAACTGAGGAGGTAAACAGGCTGAGGAGGCAGAGCAATACAGGGGGCTCATGAGGAGCAGGGGGCTCGCGAGGAGCAAAGAGTCAGGGGCTCATGAGGAGCAGAGGATAAATAGTGAGGGGCTCATAAGGAGCAGTGTAATAATGAGGATAAAGGGCTCAGAAGGAGCTGGTAAGAGAGTCAGTGTGGGGCTCAGATGGGTAACGGGGAAGAGAGGTAAATAAGGAACAAGGATAAAATGATGATGAGCGGAGTAGCTAAGGAGCAGAGTTCAAAAGTCAGTGGAGTGAGGGGGTGCCGAGGAGCCCTCCACCGCAGAGGGGGGAGGGTAGAGGAGGGAGAGTTGGGTGGGTGGGTGGAGAAGAAGAAGGGGCAGAGAGCTGGAAGGCGGCTGGAGGCTGAGTGCCTGAGGGAGGCCGGCGGGCGGCCTTATAAGGGGGGAAGTGAGCAGAGGCAGGAGGGGGGTGAGTCGCTCAGGGCCGGGGGGAGGTGAGCAGTGGCGGGGGTGAGTCGCTCAGGGGCGGGGGGAGGTGAGCAGTGGCAGGAGGGGGGGGTGAGTCGCTCAGGGCCGGGTGAGTCGCTCTCCCTCCCCTCGCATCAAACGAAATGCTTCGCATTACGACCGATGCGCGAGAAGGAAGAACAGAGGCGGAGGTGGGAAAACTGAGGCGTTTATTGTGACGCCTCGGGCAACATACAGAGAAACAGTGAAATAACAATAAATGACAAAGTAAGGTACAAACAGGGTAACTGAGGAGGTAAACAGGCTGAGGAGGCAGAGCAATACAGGGGGCTCATGAGGAGCAGGGGGCTCGCGAGGAGCAAAGAGTCAGGGGCTCATGAGGAGCAGAGGATAAATAGTGAGGGGCTCATAAGGAGCAGTGTAATAATGAGGATAAAGGGCTCAGAAGGAGCTGGTAAGAGAGTCAGTGTGGGGCTCAGATGGGTAACGGGGAAGAGAGGTAAATAAGGAACAAGGATAAAATGATGATGAGCGGAGTAGCTAAGGAGCAGAGTTCAAAAGTCAGTGGAGTGAGGGGGTGCCGAGGAGCCCTCCACCAAAAGTAGGAGAGGGCTTGAGGCGCGCCCGAGGTGATGATCCGAGGCGGGGGTCCGGGGGTGGAGGTCTGGGCGGAGAAAGCTGGCGGCGCGCCCGAGGCGGAGCAGGTGGGGCGGGCCGGCCGAGCGGTGGGCCGTGTCGGGGGTCAGGCTCCCTCTCGGGGCGGGAAGTGTCAGGGGCCTGCATCGACAGGGAGCGGGCGGCCAAAAAAGGGAAGGCCCGCTCCTTGGCGGGATCCGGTGAGGAGGTCCGACCAGGGTCGATCAGGGGGGCAGCGAACTCCTCGGGGCTGGATGGGGTGGTGGTCGGGGTCTGGGCGGAGTTGAAGGCGGTGTCGTGAGGATCGGTGGCAGAGGGTTCCTCCTGAGGCTGGGCTGGGATGCGGTCCGAGGTGTGATGCCCGAGGTGATGATCCTCGGCTGGGGCTTGGCGGCGCTGCGTTCGATGGTCACTGGGAGGTTGTCGGCTGGGCTTGCGGGGCTGTCGGCAGTGGTGGGGGTGAGGCGCCGGAGGGGTCCCCCCGGGCCGGCCGGGGGGAGGCCGGCGGATCAAAAATCCGCCGAGGTGGGGGGGGGTCTGGCGCTCACGGGCTTGCTTGGTGATGCAGTCGGCCTCGGAGTGCATAGTGAGTACGCGCCTCACGTTTGCGCAGTAGGCGCATGCGTGACGGCGCTTGTCCCCCGCCTCGCCGTGGGCTTCCCCGACGGAAGCCCGATCGCACGAGGCGGGGTCTCGGTTCCAGGCCGGGCAGGGAGCCCCGTGAGTGAGCCTGTCGTAGGCGACTCGGGCGTCGACTTGGACTCGGGTGAAGTGGGGGGCTCGGTGTGGAGGGTCGAGTTGGCGGGGTGCGATGGCGGTAGTCTGCTGAGGTGGCATGGCTATACATTCGACCCTAAGGAGGTTCAGGGCCACTGGGTCGTGCCACCCGTGGGGGAGTCGGCCGTCCGCGATCCAAGTAAACACCGTCTCGGAATAATGGCGGACGGTCGCCCACGGGTAGACGAGGTGATCCTGGAGGACGGTGAGGATGTGGTGATGTAGTCCGGGGGCGGAGTGGGCGGGGAAGTCGGGGTGGTTGATGAGGGAGAGAAGGGCGAGGTTGTACTCGTCCTTCGTCGCTTCCCCCCTCTTCACCGACTTCCTCTCCGCCCCCCTCTGCACAAGGTCACAAGGAAAGACATAATCGACCGGGATACCTTGCCGCCTCACTGAGTGGCGCGCCTCGGCGGAGGCCAAGATCTCCCTGACGGCGTCGGCTGCGGATACCGGGGTGTGCTGTGCAGGCTCCTGGTGGTAGGCCGGGGATGTCGGCAGGGGAGCATGGCCGCCGATGTGCTGATACCGCTCGTACTGCGGATGGGCGGCTCCCGGCAGGGCTGCTGGCGGCGGCGGCGGCGGCCTGGGACCCACCGAGGCGCGCGCCCGAGGTGTGGCGGCCGGGGCGGCCCGATGTCTGGGCGCGGGGGAGGGCGCCTCGGCGGTGGGCCGCGCCTCCCCGTTCTGCATGTCGTCGATCCGTGCGTGTAGGTCCCGTTGATCCAGCCGCATGCGCTTTAGCTCCTCCAGGATGGCGTCGATGCCCGAGGCGTGTGAGGTGCCCGGCGGTGAGGGGGTCGCCGGGGCGGTGGGGGATGACTCGCCCCGCCTCGGGGTTGTAGCCGGTCCCGGGGTGCCGTGGGCGGCTGCCCGTGCGCCCTTTCGTCCTTTTCCCTTTCCTGGCATAGTGTAGAGGTCCGAGGTGAGCCAAAAAGAAGAAGAAGGGGCAGAGAGCTGGAAGGCGGCTGGAGGCTGAGTGCCTGAGGGAGGCCGGCGGGCGGCCTTATAAGGGGGGAAGTGAGCAGAGGCAGGAGGGGGGTGAGTCGCTCAGGGCCGGGGGGAGGTGAGCAGTGGCGGGGGTGAGTCGCTCAGGGGCGGGGGGAGGTGAGCAGTGGCAGGAGGGGGGGGGTGAGTCGCTCAGGGCCGGGTGAGGGGTCTGCTCCTGCCCCCTCCACCGCCGCCCCCTCGCAATCCAACGAAAATGAGCTTTCGCCATTTACGACCAATGCTGCAACAGGCACATTATCATCGTATAAGTTCATCGGCTGGGTATTTATTGTGTGCGCTCTCGACAGGGCATCAGCGAAAAACATGTTCACACCTTTAACATATTCCAATTTTACATCATAATTTTGCAATCGTAACCTCATTCTCTGTAGTCGGGCAGTTAGTGTGTGCAATGGCTTCGACATAATACTGAAAAGTGGCTTGTGATCTGTTTCGACCGTGATTTGTTTTCCAAAAATGTAATCATGGAATTTGGCACAGCCGAAACAGATGGCAAGCATCTCTCTCTCTATGACAGCATAATTCCCTTGACATTTGGTCAGGGCTTTTGACGGCATGCTAACCGAGAGGTTATCTTGAAAAAGTGCCGCTCCGAGCCCAGTCATGGACGCATCTACTTGTAACTTCAATGGTTTTTTTACGTCATAGTACTTTAGCACTGGAGCATTGACTAACAGCTGTTTTAACTTCAAAAAAGCATTATTCTGTTCAGCGTCCCAGTGCCATGCAATTTCTTTTGACAACAATAACCTTAACGGCTTGGCAATATCCGAAAGGTTAGGAATACACTTATGGACATAACCCGCCATTCCTAGAAAACATTGTATGCTTGCCTTATCTTGTCTGTGATTGCCTGCACTCTATCAGGATTGGCCATGAGGCCCTCAGCAGTAAGTACATGGCCTACATACTCAACTTGCGACTTACACAATTTTGATTTGTCCAGGTTCAATTTCAACCCGACTTCCTCTGCCTGTCTCAGAACAGCCTCTAACCTCTCGTTCTGCTCACTCTTAGTTGCACCATATATCAATATGTCACCTGCTATTACGTCCACGCCCAGGAGCCCCTTTAGTATGTTCTCCATTTCCTGGATAAAGATATCCCTGGCCGTCTTTATACCGAAAGGCAGCCTGGTGTACCTATACCACCCCCACGGCGTGTTGAAAGTGCACAATAATGAACTTGGTTTATCTAACAGGATTTGCCAGTAGCCGCTTTTTGCATCGAGCACCGAGAAGAACTTCACACCTGAAGTGTTTGCCACTACCTGCTCGACCGTCTTGATTGGATACGGGCCACGTAATATGGCCTTATTTAGCTTAGTCAGGTCAAGGCATGCACGCAATTTATCTGTTGCTTAACTATTACGGCTATGTTTACCATTCGTTCTAGTTCATTTTGCACAGCGTCACTAATGGCATGCGGTATACGCCTAGGTGGATCGATTACAGCGGGTACATTTGGGTCTACATGAATCGTTGCATTAACTTTGAATACATTATGGTACTTATTTACCAGCACTTTGTCGTCGTCATCATGCATCGGATGATTCTTTTCCATGTTCATCGCCCGCACTCAGTTGAGCAGTCCCAGAGTCTCACACACGTCTTTTCCAAGTATAGCCGATCCACTGTCGATCACTTGAAACAGCATTGAGTGTCCCTGTATGTTGATGGTGACTTCTCCTCTGGGTCGGATCCGTTCTCCTGAATATGTGACCAGTCTGCACTTTGGCTTCCTTAACTCCATGTTGGGTAATGACATGAACACGCTCTCAGGTATGATGTTGGCCTCCGACCCGCGGTCCAACTTGAATGATACCTTGTTGCCGCCTATACGAATGTCCTCATACCATAGACTCGAACCTTCTCGATGTTTTGATATTGCACCCACAAATAGGTCATCCGGCTCGTCTTCCTCTGCGTCCTCTGCCAACCATTCCACCGGGGTGCCTTCCTTGTCTATGTCTAATGCATCTACCGGCGCCTGTTGCCGTTGCCCGCCTCTACACACTCGGGCAAAATGACCAATGCGCCCGCAGCTCAGACATTCCTTCCCTCTGGCCGGGCAATTGTCCCGTGCGTGTGAATACCCACACCTTGTGCAATTAGCGCGACTTGTGGGGGTGGGGGGGGCGTTCCTACTTCCTCGCCGTCTAGTGTCATTACCAGCAGGTGTCGGTGGGCGGCTTGTTTGGGGGCATGACCGTCAGTCATCACGCCGGTTGACCGCCAGTACTTCAGAGTCATGAGTGTCATTGGTCACGCTTGCTAGTTGGTCTGAGTTGTTTTCGCTGAGTCTGCATATTTCCAGGCACTGGTCTAACTCTAAATTCCATGTCTGTAACAACTTATCCCTCACCACATTGTCCTTCACACCACAGACGAGTCTGTCACATGGTATCGACTCCTTGGTCGCTCCATAGTCACACAACGATATTTTATATTGTAATTTGCGTATGTATGTCTCAATGTCCTGCGGTGTCTGGTTGTAACTATGAAATTTGTACCGGACGATTGTTCTGTTGGCTTTTCCGTGACAATAGTCCCGGAATGCAGTTGTTATCATGCCTATTTTCTCCCTGTCTCCACTCTCCAAATTCATGACATGAAACAGCTTGTGCGCCTCCAAACCTGCTACGTGAAGGAATACGCAGCACTGCACTTTTTCGCTTTTCGTCGATAGTCCCATGGCGCTGGCATACAATTCATATGCTCCATGCCACACGCGCCAGTTTATGGCCAAATTTCCTTTTAGGCTGAGCGGAGCCTGCGGTTTTAGGCCTGACAAAGCCATGTCTTAGCAGGGTCCTACTATCTGACACCATGTAGAGAAGGCAGACACGAACGCCATGAAGTCCAAAGGCTAAGTGCTTTTATTCTGTTCCCGATCTAACACGTCACCTTCATCACGTGACCCCCTCTAGCTGGGTCCCGCTTGTTCTCCGTACCGTAAGTGGTGTACTTGTATTAAAGTTGCATACTCCGATGGTTTCAAGTTTCTGCGATTTTATTAGATAAATACATTAGATTGGTCATTGTAATCTACATTATTTTACATTGAACTAACTTTTATTTTAAATGGCAAACCTTTGAGATATTTGAAGTGCAAACATGTCAAATTAGTTTTGACAAGCATGTCAAATCTCTGACACCATCGGCTTCAGCAGTAACAGGTTGTATTAAATTGACTAGTATGTCCTATGTGGCAACAAATGCTTACTAATTGTATCAGCATCTAAGTTAGATATGTAGAATCAAATCTAGATAATTGCTTTGGTTTTGAAAAATATGATACTTTCATCGGACTATGCAGCTTTCATATCTGAAGCCTTTTGTCTCATATCGCTTATTGTGGAAGAGTCCTTCCTGAGAGCAAAACTGACAAATGGACTTTGCTGCATAATTGGTAACATGGCTTGCTACGTGACAAAATCCCATTTGAAACAGAGATCTGCCAACGCAGCAGTTTTGCCACTTGTGAGAAATACTGGAAGAAGGACAAATGGGAAAGTAGCTATTTGATGAAGCTTACCTCTACAGTCTGAGACTTTATCATAAATAGTATAATGTACATAAATAGCATTATTGCACAGATAAAAGTAATGCTGGAGAGTAGACATGGGTTTGTACTGGGTTTATGGTGTGTTTAAAAAGAAATAATAGCAACAACTAAAATTTGGTGTCAAAGCAGTATGCATGACGCGGTGTTAGCGAGCCAAAACTGGTTTTGGCGGGGATTTCTAGGTTAGCGGCGAAAAGTCAGTATGCAAGGAGTGGTGCGGTGTTAGCGCAAATACACCGAGTGTAAGCTAACACCGCATCATGCATACGGCAGAATCACAACCTCGTCAATGGTGACAAGATTTCCTAGTTTAATTTCTTAAAGTTGCCCAGTCTGATGGTTTTGTGCTTCTGGCATTTTCTGAGATAGATATATTAGATTAATCATTCTAATCCACTTTAGTTTAGTTTGAAGTAGCTTATTTATTTCATAGCTAACTTTGGATATATTTGAAGTTCGAACATTTCAAATTACTTTTGGCCAGCACATCAAAACTGTATCTTGTCCTATGCAGCAACAAATGCTTAATAAGTGTGTTCTCTGTGGCAGAGTGGTTAAGGGGCTGTCACATTAGGTTTTTTTGCGGGAGCGTACGGCGGCGTAGGTGCATTACGTCATATACATCGGCATACGTCGCCATATGCCACCATACGCTACGCATACGCTATGCATACGCTACGCATAGGCCATCATGTGCTGGCCTATGCCGGCCTATGCCATTGTACGCCGCCATACGCTTTCTCCCGTCCGTCCGTTTTTGTTGTGCATGCTCAAAAGATCTCGACCTGTGGGAGCGTATGGTTCATACGCTACTCATACGCCGGTGTATGCTCCTCGTACGCCGGTGTACGCTCCTCGTACACTAGGGGTGTGCCGGCATAGGTTACGCATATGCTCAACTTGCGTCACCAGCGTATCTCTAGCGTATGTAGTGTACGCATAACCTACGAGTTATGTATGGCAGTGTACTCCTAGTGTATGCACAGCGTATGCACAGCGTATTCCAAGCATATACCATAGGTCTCGACATCGATCTTGACTCATACACTACTCATACGCTATGCATACGCTACGCATACGCTACACATAGGTTCCATATGCCAATCAAAACCGTCAGAAAATGTCACAGTATGCTCTCATATGCTCCTCGTACGCTCCTCGTATTATCCTCATAGGTTAAGCATAGGCTCAAAAACACCCGATAGGTCACCAAAGGTCATGATAGGCTGGCATGCCCAGGACTTACGTAGGTTTTCAATATGCTCTCGCCATACACTGTAATGTGACAGGGCCTTTAGAGTGTCTGATTTTTTTCTAGGTCGGACTCCTAATCTGAACATTGGTGTTTCAATTCCCTGTGCCCCCCCCCCCCCACCTCTGCCTATTTGGATTTCCACTGATGTGTATAACTTACAGCGTCTTCAAAGGCCAGTTGCTCTCATACCATGTCTATGTGGTGTGGGAGGCTAAAAATCACTTTGGTCGGTAAAAGTGTAGGCTTGGGCGTTCTATTGGCAAACTGTCTAATGGTGAAAACAAGTCTATTCAGACTTATCCATGATAGGCAGTATCAATCTTCAAGAAAAGAAAGTGTACCAGTATCTAAGTTACATATGTAGAATCAAATCTAGATGAGTACATTGGTTTAGAAAATGTTGATGTTTTCATCGGACTATGCAACCTTAAGTCAGAATACAGCAGTCTTACTTCAGCTTCTCAGAATTGCTCATTCATAACATGCTTGATTAAAATCTACTTTAAGAGACAATATATTGGTTACTTTGTCTGGGTGATTTATTCCGGTTAAATCAGGTCTATGGTTCCGAAGTCATTACCTTTGATGAGGTGGTTATTAAATATTTTTTCTGTTTTAATTACACATAGTTTTGATGACTATTTGATGAGACACGGTTTTCGGTGTGCTTCATCACTCTCTGTTACTTCATAAGCTGAATAACTACATCATCAACCAGCAATGCACACACTATAAACCACTATATATGCACGACATGGCACTATTAAAAGACTAACCGTTATTAAAACCAAATCTAACTGATATACAAACACAGCATATCATTTAACCACTAGTGTACATTACTGCACACGCTATCTTGATGCATATGAGCCTGTCTCAATAGGTGATAACTCTTTTTTTTTTTGTCCATTGTAACGATTAACAGAAAACATCACAGAAACGGTTATACTGAAAACACAAGGACATTGTCTTCAAATCATTATGTATTCTATTGGGATTATGAAACACCATGTAAAAAACAAATCAGTTTATCCTGAGCAAATGCATAAGCAGATAGTATGTTGACCATTACAATGGACAAAGTTTTGCCCCATATTACTTATCACCTTTTGAGACAGTCTCATATACCTTGCACTATGTTGAGTACCTATGATGTACACTATACAGCATAGGTTGTTCCTCCACTTTCATTTTGATGTTCAGAATGGGTTGTGCTGCACACAATTCAGCACATTCCACTTTCCCTATGTACAAATCAAATGTGATCGCTCCAACGGCTGGAAGACCAGTGCTTTGGCGCTGACAAAAATATGTATTCAAACAAATAAAAATATTTACAAAAAAAAAAAAAAACTCTATACACTAACATTCTAGTTAATGCTGCAGATAATTGATTCCTTTTTTTCCCTTTTTTCCTTTTTTTTTTTTTAACGCAGCGCTAAATGAATCAGCACTATATGGGGGGTCATTACAACATAGCATAAACAGATATGCACCGCTGTAAAATATTCCAATAAATATAGAATAATGAGGCAGCATTGCCCTATGCTACTAATGTATTAAATAATATTGCAATATATATTCTTACTACGATAATAATGACAAATGGCCTACATAGTTGGTCTGAGTACTTTATATTTGTCTCTGACAAGATATAGGCCTTGCTCACCTTACAGTTACAAAGCTTAAAATGGCAACGAAGTTAGGGATTCACCGCTGATACTTGGTTATATATTTGGCCCCAGGTGGCGCCACAGGAGCTAGTGGACCGCAGAAAAGTACAGAACGATCCATATCAGGATCAATAAATAACATAATGAATAAACACGTCAGTGAAAACCCCTCCACTACTTCTACCTATTATATATATTATATACATATTTAACCGTTCGGCTATTCCACCCCCGCTTAAGGTGAGCCTAGGTGTTAATATATAATTGTTTCCATGTGAATTTCCGGGCCTGCCGCCGGGCCGCTGTCGCCTCTCGTCCCGCTGCCAGTTGACCGCCTTCACACTAACTTGACCCGGGCTAGTAAGGTGGCTACTATATCCCCGGAGGTGGGAAGTTCGACTCCATACAGTCCATGGGACGGAAGGCCCTTAATTAAATGCATTTATAGAACAATCAAATACCAATATCAAGTTGACCATAGCGGTTAATAATATAAGACTGGAGAATAGTAATGAATGCAAGGAATGTTCCAATTACTTCTTAAGAGCTCACGGCTTTATTCTTACCCTAACTAACAATGTAAGAGTTCTTTCATAGTTCAATTTCACTGAATAATGACTAAGTACAATAAGTATATCCCCTCCTGTATTTGTTAAGTTAAATCAGTTTGGAATTTCGACAATAAAAGCCTAAATCTCATCTAAAACATCAGAGCATGCAGAAACACGTCTGATGGGTCGGAGCCCAAGCGTTCGACCTTCCATCGTTGCTAGGAAAGTCACAATTGATGTATCCTAGCAACACTTTACAGCAGGGAACCCAGCCCTGCAAATGGTGGCAAATGCGAGCCTGGTGAGTAGCCCGCATTTCAGAATGTGAGCTAATCAGCCCAGCCCGCATTTCCACCAGCCAAGTAGTCTCGCCCACTTCACATATATATATATATATATATATATACATATATATATATATATATAGTCTTTGCTACAGTACAAATGAGGAGAAAAGATAAGGAAGTGGGTTGAGATGATATATTCTCTGGCTTAGGGGATATGATGCCCTAGCCCAAATAAAAATATATTTCAGTGCGCGAGTGACAGTATTCGCGGCACTGGTAGCGGTGGGGGTGGTGGTGCCACCTGTCCCATGGTGAAGAGGGGTCACCCATAAAGTAGTACACAACATCAGGGTGGCCAATAAGAAATATTCCCTTACTTGCCTTTATACTCGCATAAGTTTTATACATCACATATATATATTATAGTTCATTATATATTCTGTTCTGAAGAATTTGTGAACAAAACAGATAAGTAAATAAATAGGCCTCAATAGTCGATTGCTTCGATTAAGACGGCTCCTGCATTTGTGTGTGGACACGAGCAGTATGTGGGGAAAAACTAGGTTTGATTTGCATATACTACATAGATGTTAATTAGCTGCACTCGTTCGCTCTCCCATTCCTAGTGGCTGATAGTCTGGGAAATTGAGTAAAAGAGCGCTATAGCGAATCAGTGCTAAGCAAGGCAGTGCTAAGCGGGGTATACCTGTATAATCATCTACACTTACACACCATCGCATGTTGGAGATTGGGAGTTTGGTCCCGGTCAAGTCAAACCAATGACTTATAAAATTGATACTTGTCGCTTCCTAGCCAGGCACTCAGAATTAATAGGATAGGGCAATGACTGGTTAGCTCAGTGTCAGGATAATGTGACTGAGTGGGATATCGGGTCATGGTGTGGCCAGCCTGATTTCCCAGTGGGCAGCAGTATAATGTCACCATGAGTGTACACTGTCACAAGTCGATACCTGTCCTGATATGACCATAGATGTTGCCATGAGGTAAAATTCCAACAACCAACCAACCAACTTATGCACCATGCCCTTGGAGGAGACACGACTCGACCAGTAAATACCGCTTGTCAGCGACACCCAGCATGAACCATTTCCTCCGTGAACACACCAAGCCAATGTTACCCTACTCTCTATCCACGGCTGCCCTCCCACACACACTCACCCAGTACACTTGCTATCCGGACCGCACTCTGTCCACACCTATCTCTATCACCTCCTCGCCGGCCATGGTCCTCCTCGATATGTCTGCAAAGAGTTCCAGGAGGGGGAGCCCACCGGCATTTCACTTTCTACTCTTACTCTGTCCGTGCCTATGGCTCGCTGGACGGTCACCATAGAGCAAATAGACACGGTCCTTTGACTCAACTCTCCTCATTTCTCTCTCCTAGACTCTGCCCATTTCGATTTGTCCCAGGCACACTTCTTCCCCTGACCAGAGTAGTTGTGTCCTTGGGTGGGGCCCTTCACCTTTACGATTTCTCTGTCTTGTTCTTGTTGCTGGAACGACCGCTGCTCCCACCTTTGCCCGCCTTCCTCAAACCCCTGCTGCTGACAGGGTTCAAGTGCTACACTACACCTACAGCTCAACTAAATGCCGGACCGAAGAGATTCGCTGCTGCCCCAAGGCCTCGCCGTTACAACATTGTGAAGATGTCCCCAGCTTCTACAACACTCCCTATTGAAGTTAAGTCTTCAACCACAGTTGGGGCGATTTATTAGAGCCTCTCTACCCAATGTTGCAGTTCTGCAACCGGTAACCGTCATAAGGTTGAAACACCCCCAATCATCATCTCACCCAGTACAAGTCCTATCTGCACATACCTCATTCCTTTCAATGCCAACTTTCTGAACATTGCCATCCCTGACACCCCCCCCCCCCCGTCCTCCCTACATCCCTCCCACCTGTGTCACTGGCACTCTACCAGACGTGCTGGCCGAATCGGTAGAGTGCAGGCTTCCCATGTGGAAGGTCAGAAGTTCAAATTCCCACCCAGTCAAACCGATCACTTATGAAATTGATACGTGTTGCTTCCTAGCCAGGTGCTTGGCATTATTAGGATAAGGCAAGGACTGGTTGGATCACTATCAGGATAAGGTGATTGTATGGGATGTCAGATCATGGGTGCCAGCAGCCTGATATCCAAGTGGGACAGCACTATAAAGTCAGCACTGTAAAGTCAGCACTATAAAGTCACCATAAAGTTACCACAAAGTCACAAATCGGGACCCATCCTGATATGACCTTAGATGTTGCCAGGACGTAAAACTCCAACAACCAACCAACACAGTGGGGCAGCAGCACTACAAAGTCGCCATGAGTGCGTGCTGTCACAAGTCGATACCCATCCTGATATTACCTTATATGTTACCAGGACATAACACTCCAATAACCAACCACCCTCTCTGTACACGCGTGTTCATGCACTCCTGCACAGCCTGCCCGCCCCATTGAAAGCTCTGTAATGAAGTCTGCAGAAACCAATGTCAACACTCTGAGTCAGCCCGAGCCCACAGCCAACTTAATCAAAAACCAGTTTCTGGAGGCCCTAGTTTCTGGAGGCCTCAGTTTCTGGAGTCCCCAGTTCCTGCAGGCCCCACTTTCTGGAGCGCCCCCTTTTACTACAAGCACCATATTTGAACCACAATTATGGTGTCAGGACAACAAAAAACACTTCTCTTTCTTTTTAATGTGATTTACATTGGTAGTCTATACTACAATTACTAGTGGTAGATTATAACTATACACAGTTGACTGATGCTGTTCAAATTGGCAAAGTGATGAGACTGTTGGGTTGTTGGGGTTTATGTCCTAGTAACATCTAAGGTCATAACAAAACGGGTACTGACTTGTGACAGTGCACACTCATGGTGAGCGACTTTATAATGGGAGACTAGGCTGTTGGTACCATGACCTGTCATCCCACTCAGCCAGTCATATTATCCCGATACTGAGCTAACCAGTCCTTGCCCTATGCTACTAATGCCGGACACCATGGTAGACACTGACAAGTATCAATTTTGTAAGTCATTAATTTGACTCGGCCAGGATTCTAAATCTCAACCTTCCACATAGGAAGCCTGTGCTTTTATTGATTTGGGCACTGCGTCCGGTCAGAATGGCAAGACTAGGCCCAGGGTGGCGATATTTTTTTCTGAGATGACAGTTGTTTCAAATGGTTGAGTTTTCTCTAGCTGCTCATTCTGATTCTGAGATCGGCGCATTTCTTTAGAATTTCCGATAATCTGTACCTGACTCGCCTGTTCAACTGGTTGAGAGAGGCATCAACTGACATAGGCTGGCACCAGGCGTGGTAGCCGAATGGGGACCTTTCATGAGCCATTTCTCTCGCTATACACTTGGTGGCAGCACCCGTTCCCGGTGCAAGTCGGCCATCATGGTTCGATAGACGGGTGTAGGGGTGTGTGTGTGTTGGTGGTGTAGGGGGGTGGTGGGAGTAGTGGGATCTGGTGGGGGTTTAGGGATGTAGTAGGGGTGTAGGTATGTGTGTGGTGGGGGTGTAGGTGTGGGTGGTTGGGGTGTAGGTGTGGGTGGTGGGGGTGCAGGTGTGTGGTGAGGGTTTGGAGGTGTAGGTGTGTGGTGGGGATGTGGGTGTGTGGTGGGGGTTCATGGATATGGTGGGGTGTAGGTGTGTGGTGTGTGTGTGGTGGTCTAGCTGTGTGGTGGTGGTGTGTGGTAGAGGGTGTCGGTGTGTGTGGTTGAGGTGTAGGTGCGTGTGTGGTGAGGGCCAATGTGTGTGTGGTGGGGGTGTAAGTGTGTTGTGGGGTGTAAGGGGTACTGGGGGTATAGGTGTGTAGGGGGTATAGGTGTATGTGGTGGGGTGTGTAGTGGGGGTTTAGGGCTGTGGTGGGGGGGTAGGTGGATCATGGGGGTTTAGGGATGATAAAGATTGTGAGGTGCCGCTCTGCAAGACACCCCTACACCTCCACACCTCCACCACACACACCTACACCCCCACCACATCCCTAAGCCCCCACCATACACCCGTAAATCCCCAGACACACACCACACACACCAAAATCCTCACACTTGATAGTAGAAGGAACTGCTTCTATCCAACCAAAGCATTACAGACACCGGCATGGGGCGCCATTTGACGAGATGCAAACTGAAAGATCCCCATTGGTAGAGCCCATTGGTAGAGCACGGGCCTCGCGTGTGGGCAATCGGGAGTTTGGTTCCCAGTCGAGTCAAACCAAAGACTTATCAAATTGAAACTTGTCACTTCCTAACCTGGCGCTCGGCATTACTAGGATAGGGCAAGGACTGGTTAGCTCAGTGTCAGGATAATTTTACTGAGTGGGATATTGGGTCATGGTGTCAATGGCCTGATTTCCCAATGGGGCAGCACTATAAAGTTGCCATGAGTGTGCACTGTCACAAGTCGGTACCCGTCCTGATGTGACCTTAGATGTTGCTAGAATGTAAAATTTCAACAACCAACCAACGACATGGGCTGCCTATTCGATGAGATAAACTAATTATATGCTTAGCCTGCACATATGAGATAAACTAATTATAAGCTTAGCCTGCAGAATGTGGTTATTCACGACAGTCTGATCTATTTGTTCAAGGACGGGGACATGGTTTGTTATTATCTAGCTGGAGGAACTTCATCATCATCATGCTGTCGGTCGCGATGCGACAAAGACTGCTTTCATTACTTGACTGTCACTCTCCATTTAGCTCTATGCTGTGAGAGTGATGTCCATGAGTCGGTCTTAATGTCTCTCAGCTTCAGGTTTCTCTTGATGGTATCCTTGAACCGGAGATGAGGGCGCCCTCTCTTTCTGTAACCAGAAGACAGTTGAGAGTAGAGGATCTGCTTTGGTAGCCTGTCTGATGACATCCTCATGAGGTGTCCAGTCCAGCAGAGATTCTTCTTGATCAGAAGATCTTCCATAGAGGGCAGCCCTGTCAGTTCGAGTATTTCCTTATTTGTCACTTTGTCCTTCCAGGTTAGCCTCATGATCGAACACAGATGTCGCATCATGAAGGCATGCAGCTTTTTCACCTGTCGTCTGTACACTGTCCAGGCCTCGGCTCTGTATAGTAGGGTGGATAGCACGATTGCGCGGTAGATCTTGCCTTTAACCCACATGGACACATGGTGGTTGTTCCAGAGTCTCTGGCGTAGTCGGCTGAAAGATGTGCTAGCCTTGGCCATCCTCCTCTGTATTTCAGCATCAATGCGTCCATCACTTGATATAGTGCTTCCAAGGTAGGTGAATTCTGGAACAGAATTCAGCTTGTTTCTGTCAACCATGATATCCTCCTCACGGATTCTTGTAGAGTTGGGTTGGTAGAGCACCTCCGTCTTCTTGATGTTAATCTTCAGGCCAAACTTCTTTGATGCATCGGAGAAAATGTCCACTATTTTCTGGATCTCTTCAGCAGAGTGGGCAACCAGTGCACTGTCATCTGCGAATAGCAGCTCTCTCACCAGTATCCGAGTAGTCTTGCTCTTGGAGGAACTTAAAGGAGCATTAACATGTATTTGTTTGTTTGGGGGTTTACATTCTGACAACATCTAAGGTGATATGTGGACTGCACTGACTTCTGACAGTACGCACACATGGAGACTTTATAGTACTACCCCACTGGGAGACCAAACCACCCGCACCATGACCCGATTTCCCACTCAGTCACATTATCCTGACGCTGTACTAACCAGTCATTGCCCTATGCTAGTGCTGCTGAGTGTCAGGCTAAATACCCGCCAATATCAATTTTCTAAGCCATTGGTTTGACTCGACCGGGAATCGAACTCGCGACCTTCCGCACGGGAAGCCTGCGCTCTACCAATTCGGTAACCCTGTTGGAGCAGTAACATGACTAACAACAATTTCACTTATTCACGGTTAACATAATCAAATATACCTAGTCACAGTGTATATCTTGGAACAACCCATTTTCTGAGGATTATTTAGGGCTCAATTTAGACCTATATATCTGTCAGTTATCATGCTTTATTATTATTACTATTATTATAAATGTTATTATCATCACTATTATTGTCAATATTATTTCTATTAATTTTAATACTAATACTACGTTTAATACTACGATTAGTTGTATTAGCAGTATTACTGGTGTTGCAAATAACACTGTAGCAGTCTGCACTGTCCTTTCTGGCAAGGAGACACACAGACAGGGAGGCGTGGATAGGTGATTGGATCAGGGATCCTAGGTCGTGTAATTGTTAGGATGCTATCCCCGGAATGACAATAAGTGTATGTTCGAAAGCATGCTCTATGCGCAATACATACTATTTTTATTTACTCCCATGAGAATACGAAACACATGCAAAATAACCACATTTAGAATGAAATTCAAAACCCAACCAAAACCATGCTATCTTCGCGAATTAAACAATTTTGCGTACACCCCACCCCCAAATGCATAAATGAAGTGACGTCAAAGCAAGCTTACTGGCAGGAGAAGCAATCAATGCTGAACTATAGTTACTTCTATAGAACCCAAATGGGACCAACCTTGGATTCTTGTGTTTGGCATGTAGATATTTTAGGGGGTGCATTAGTTGAATAAGCATGGGAAATTAATATTCAATAGTGAACAATTGGTTTTCCTCATTCTACAGCCCCTTTCCCTACCCTAGTAATGCCGAGTGCCAGGCTAGGTAGTGACACTTATACATTTTTATGTCATGACTTTGACTCGACCAGGATTCGAACCCAATGGTTCAAATCCCACGACCTATCAAAATGGGAAACGGATGCTAAACTTATTCAGCCATCCCGTTTGGTATACCCTAAAAGATGAAACGCCTGTGTGTTATCGCGCTGAGAAATCTGCGGTAGCATCTAAAGATCTGACGGCAGGGTCAGCTTGAACCACTGCCGGGTCTCCAGGTGCACCGGCCCACCGCCAGGGGGGAGTGCAAAGCCATGTAGCGCCTCCACACACACTGCCGGCTTTTTACTCGCTGCAGGTGGCGCGTCGGTCGCCGCGCTGTGTCTGGTGACAACCTACTTCCGGTGGCCGGAAGTACGAGGAGGCAGTATTGAACTCCCATCAACCGCTTCTGGGGTCCGATGTCCGCAAGTTTCCAGCCAACACCCCCTCCCAATCTCCCTCTCCCCCCCCCCCCCCCCCACGTCACTCCGCCCCTTTCTGCCCGCCGCCCAGCCACAACCACCACCTGGCTGTGCCCCTGGCTTTCCCACAACCCCCTACCCCCACCCCACCCCCACCCCCACACTTCTGACGGCCGTCCTCCTCCTCTCCCCAGCACACCTGGCATCCAACTATCACCATCTTGCCTTGCCCTCGCCGTCCCTCAGGCCAAACTTGCCCTCCCTTTTGGTCACCCGACCACCAGGGCCCCACATGCCAAATTCTCCCTCCGGCCGTCTGCTCCTTCCCGCCCACCGACCACCCACAAATCCTTCTTTCCAGGATTCTATTCCACTCTGCTTCCTCCTCCTGCAAATGTTATTCATGCTCTCCAGAATAGCATGACCTTAAATGATACGAGGACATAAGCCCCAACAAAAATAAATACTCCTGCACTCCGGGAACCTTTTAGTTATACGATGCTAGGACGGAAAGCCCAAACAAACAAAATGTTCCTGCTCTCCGACATGATAAAACCTTATACGATGCTAGGAGGTAAAGCCCCAACAAAACAAACAAATTCCTGCTCTCTAGCTATCTCTTTTTTCTCACTCACTTTTTCTCTTGTCTCTCCCCCCTCTCTCTGCTTTCTCTCCCTCTTCTTTTAGCTCACCATGGGATCGTGGGTTCGAACTCTGATCGAGTCAAACCAATGACTTCAAAATTGATACTTGTTGCTTCCTAGCCAGGTTCTCGCCATTATTAGGATAGGGCAAGGACTGGTTGGCTCAGTGTCAGGATAATGTGACTGAGTGGGATATCAGGTCATGGTGCTAGTGGGCAGCACTATAAAGTCGCCATGAGTGCGCACTGTCACAAGTCGGTACCCGTCCTGATATGACCTTAGATGTTGCTAGGATGTAAAACAACAAACATACATTTAGCCCACCCATTTCCTTACCGGTCCTTCCTCTTGCTGCATTTCTCGGGAGGATCAAAAGCAATGCAAAAATTCATGTCGACAGTCATATAGACCCTGTTATCGACCCACCACGGCGAATTCCCCATGCAATTGTTGACAAAGTACAGGCTGAATTAGATAGGATGTTGGATATGGGTGTTATTGTACGGCAAAACGACCCAACCCCATGGATAAATTCTATAACAATTGTAAAAAAGCCAAATAAGATTAGAGTATGTTTAGACCCCACCAAACTTAATAAGGCCATTTTGAGTACCCCATATCCTACCAGGACAATTGAAGAGGTAATAGCTAAGACTAGCAAAGCTAAAAAATGTTCTGTCATTGATGCAAATAGTGGATATTGGCAGATAGAGTTAGATTATGAGAGTTCAAAATTGTGTACTTTTAATACTCCATGGGGGCGTTTCCGTTATACCAGGCTGTCATTCGGTATAAAAACAGCTGGTGACATTTTCATTGGGGAAATGAACAAAATATTGCACGGTTTGGCCGGAGTTAATGTGATCGCTGACGATATTTTAGTGTACGGTAGCACTGAGGATGAACACAATACCAATTTAGAAAATGTGTTTAAACGGGCTCGTGAGGCTAACCTGCGCCTCAACCCAAAGAAATCTGTCATTTGCAAAACCGAGGTGAACTATGTAGGACACACATTAACCCAATCCGGATTAAAACCCACTGAGGACCACATCCGGGCTATTATCGACATGCCCACCCCAACTGACAAGGCTGCTGTTCAGCATTTTTTGGGCATGGTAGGGTATGTTGGAAGATTCATCCCAAACCTGTCAAACATTTCAATACATTACAGTACACATATAGAAAACATGTGTACCAAAAATATTATATTAAATTGATAAGGGTAGGGTTCTGGACTTCTATTAATTTTGCGCGTACCGTCAAACTCAAGGCATTGTCAATGGTCGTGAGTTTTTGTTTGTTTGTTGTTGTTTTACGTCCTAGCAACATCTAAGGTCATATCAGGATGGGTACCGACTTGTGACAGTGCGCACTCATGGCGACTTTATAGTGCTGTCCCACTGGGAAACCAGGCCGCCGGCACCATGACCTGGTATCCCACTCAGTCACATTATTCTGACACTGAGCACACCAGTCCTTGCCCTGTCCTAATATTGCCGAGCGCCTGGCTAGGAAGCAACAAGTATCAATTTTAAAGTCATTGGTTTGACTCGACCGGGACTCGACCCCACGACCCCACGATCTACCTGGTTCAATGGTCGTGAGCAATCTTCATACAGAAAATACAGCAAAAGTGAAATATCTCTAAAACCACACCACCTAGAAACAAATCGCTTAGTACACAAATAGAAAACATCTTTACCAAAAATATTATATTAAATTTATAAGGTTAGTGACGATGCTGTTCGATTTTGATGCATGCGCAGAAGCGATGTGTCCCTCGCAAACTGGTGTGCCGCTGAAACTGCAACACCGGCCCTTTGGAAGGTCTTGAACAGGTCATTCATCCCCACGGCTTTCGAGGCATCTAGGCCTCATAACTCCGCGGATTTAAAAAGGCCCGTTGACCGTGGAAACGTGTATACATGATGAACCAATACATCAATTTTGTAAGTCATTGATTACCACTGTCGAGAAGGTGTTGGCTGATATTTCACTATCAGTCTCATATTATCAGTCGCGTGGTTTATCTTTTGCTGCGCGATGCAAGTCCAGCTTTAATATATATATATATTTATTTTTTTTTAAGTTCGTGCGACACCTCGACATTACGGTTTGTCAGGTTCCTTCCTATATTCCCGGTTGTAACTTAATTGGTTGGTTATTGGAGTTTTACGTCCTGGCACCATCTAAAGTCGTATCAGGACGGTGGTCGGTTATAACTACGTCAATATAATATCGTGTCCTGTATGCACACCCTGACGTCATTCAAAGTAGACCTAGTCGTACATGCACTGGCAGTGTAAATGGCAGCTCATGGGAGTAGGAGGTGGTGAGGCATATTCGTATGCTATATATATATATATATATATATATATATATATATATATATAGACTAGGCCTATATACATAAATACCAACGATTACGCACGGGGCCTCTAGATCGTAGATGTCTACACTTCGTCAGCTCTTACACGAGGTCATTTGTGCACGCCTCAATAGCTGTGTACACTGAGCAGGTTTATGCGTCCGTGGGTTACAAATGTACGTGCATGTTTAATTATATATTTAATTGTGGACGTTTATTGTAAATTTAAAGTGGCATCAATAGGTTGTCTTTTTTTGTATTAATTTTTTTTTTCGACATGAAAAAGTAATCAGTTTAGCAACTTGTCCTTTATTTTGACATCGATAGTGGCGCCATCTAGTGTGAACTCTATCGCATTGTGCAGTCTTCTACATTATTGCTGGTGGTACACGAGGTGGCGCCACTGTAAACCTTGCGTTGGATACAACAGTATTTTGGACAAATAGTACTAGTACTAGGCTACATTGTTAGCATCATGAAGCAAAAGATTCCATATACGCGGTATGCGAATACTGCAACAAATGGAATAGCATTAAAAGACACAGGAGTGCTTCCATATGTCCGAATGCGAATGCTAAAGCTAGGGACAGACAGGACGCGTGCGTCGCCCTGGCGGCAAGTACAAGCGGACGACATGCGGTTCTCATGCGGAAATAGTGAACACACTGGATACGCCTGGCACGCGGCAAAAACTCGATCTATATATTACCTGACTTGACTTTACCAGATCTCACTTTATCAAACCTGGCTTTACCCGACCTCACTTTACCCGACATCACTTTACCCGACATCACTCTACCCGACCTCACTCTACCCGACCTCCGGGTAAAGCCAGATCGGGTAAAGTCAGATCGGGTAAAGTCGAGTCTGGTAGAGTTGAGTCGGGTAGAGTAGAGTCGACTAGAGTCAAGTCAGGTAGAGTTGTGTTGGATTTGAGTTGGGTACAGTTGAGTCGGGTAGAGTCGAGTTAGGTAGAGTCGAGTCGAGTTGGGTAGAGTTGAGTTGAGTTTGGTACAGTTGAGTCGAGTTTGGTAGAATAGAGTCGAATCGGGTAGAGACGAGTGCAGTTAAGTCGAGATGGGTAGAGTCGAGTTGGGTAGAGTCAAGTCGAGTTGGGTAGAGTTAAGTCAGGTAGAGTTGAATCGGGTAGAATCGAGTCGGGTACAGTCGAGTAGAGTTGGGTATCATCGAGTAGAGTAGAGTCGGGCAAAGTCGGGCAAAAGCCAAGCGGCACCATGCGTCAAGCGGCAAAAATCGTTCCAAAAGCGATTCTATCCGCACGCGTGAGAATCGCCCATGCCAGTGTGTTTGGCTTTTCTGTTACATATATTTCGATTTGTTCCGTCCGCGCGACGCGCGAGAACCGCTTGACGCCCACGTCCGGGGTGTTCGCAGCTTAATGCGAAAATGGATCGACCCATGGACCGATCGGTGCGACTGCGAATGCTGCTGCATTTCCCATAGAAAACAAGAGTAACTTTGACTTTCTTTCACGAATTTGGAGCAAAAAAAACCCACAAAAATGTCATGCCGTATACCGCATATATGGAATCTTAGCCTTAGGATGGTTGATAGTGTTATGCCGATATGGTAGTTTCCAGTTGAAAATACATCCAGCAAGAAATCATTCTATTTCACTAGTTATGAAATAGACCAGTACCATAAGGCATCTGAATTCGGCTATATATATATATATGTCTATATTGGTTGTTCCCTTTTAAAAGCACCAATAGAGCAAGACTACGTAGGCCCAATGCCCATAGTGGGGAAGTGTGTATGTGGGTGCGAGCTAAGTATCTATAATAGTCTAGTAAGTCGTCTTTTAGAGATTTTAGTATTAATTGTGACTCAATAAAATCATCACTCACGCTCACCACTCAGCTATCAGAAATATCCAGCGTTCTGATGTTAGATTCCAGTGTAATAGATAGTTTATTAAAGGAAAGTTTGTTTTATTTAATGACACCTCTAGAGCACACTGATTCTTATCATCGGCTATTGGACATCAAACATATGGTCATTCTGACATTTATTTGGAGAAAACCCACTGCCGCCACATAGGCTACTCTTTCCGATAAGCAGCAAAGGGTCTTTTATATGCACTTTCCCACAGACATGAGACAGCCTTAAGGCCCTGTCACATTACGGCGTATGGCGGGAGCGTATTGAAAACCTACGTAGGTCCTGCGCATGCCGGCCTATGATGACATTTGGTGACCTTTCGGGTGGTTTTGAGCGTATGTGGAACCTACGAGGAGCGTACGAGAGCGTGCTGTGACATTTTTTGACAGTATGGGCCATACGCCCTCATAGGTCGGGTTTTTTTTAGCATGCACAAACAAATTTGGATGGACGGATTTATGAAAGCGTATGGCGGCGTATGCCTCATACGCTTCACATACGCCGGCATCTGGCGGCGTATGAGTAGCGTATACGGCGTATGCCGACGTATATGACGTAACGCGCTTACACCACCATACGCTCCCGCAAAAAAACCTAATGTGACAGCCCCTTTAGATGAACCAGTTGTGGACCACTGGTTGGAACAGAAAATAGCCAGCCCAAACCGCAAATGTGTCCACTGAGCAGGATTGATCGGATGACCCACACCTTCACAGGTAGACACTCTACTGCCTGAGCTACATCCCACTCCCTAGATTGTTTATTAAAGAATTAACAACTAGGTCACGAATAATAAATAAGACACAAGTCCCTTATTTCCTCTTCGAGCAGTTTATTGACTACCCATCAGAAATATAATCGCAAAAATCAAATATATTTCACAGTGGGAATCATTATGGCATTTAATTATTATATAATTAAGTATTCTGGGGGGGGGAGGGGGGGGGGGGGGAAATCGACAACCCAGGCCCAGCTTCCACATGGTTGCTTAACCATTCCACTATCACCTCAGGATGTGATGACTTATTTGTTTGTATCACATGATCATGTGATATACACAGGAAGCAGTTCCACATTCTCTAAGCAGAATATGCTAACAACAAAATACTATTTTGCAACTTGGTCAGATCATGATTAAGTTAAATTTAACCACGAAAACTCATTAAATTATTGTCGGGGCCGAGTTCACTGGGCATGTGAACATCAACCAAATATTAGACATACCAGTGATATTTAAGTTGCATCGTCCGATGGATTTGAGTTTCCGATAATTTTTATTTGATAAATATATTACATTCCTGCTATCATTTACCTTAACTTACTTTGAAGTAACTTATTTTAAATGGTTAATGCTAAAAATATTTGGCATGCATCAACAATTCTGATACTATAGCCTTCAGCTGTAACAGAATTGATTAATTTTACTTAGTATTTTCTTCTGTGCGGCAAATAATGCTTGGATTTAAATTGAATTCGTAGAATCAAATCTAGATAATGGTTTTGGTGTAAAATAACATTTTGCTTTCATAGGACTATGCAGCTTTAAACCTTTCTTGTATCGGACTATGCAGCTTTAGCCTTCCATGTGGACCCGACCTTTCCTTGTAACAGAGTATGCAGCTTTAACGCTCCGAGTGGACCCGGCCCTTGTTTAGAACTATGCAGCTTTAACTCGCATGTTACTGCTTGTACAACACCAATAGCTGACTTCACTCGGGAACTAGTTAAGGGTTGTGAAGGAACTGCATTCCACCATGTTGACAGTGACTTATACATTGTCCCGTTTTCTCTCATCTAGACAGCTTATAAACATGCAGCAGTAATTAATTGTTGAGTTGTTGTGATTCGACCTTCACCATCAGGTAGACGTAAATCGGATTCACACAAACCACAACGATGTTCTGATATGACCTCTACTGTTGCTAGGAACTAAAATTCCCAAGAAGCAAAACGCTATTGTGGCAATACAAACCGACTCCTTACACCTTTAATTTTTATATCGGACAAAAATAATAGGTACATATTCGATGTTCTCATAACTATACTTATATAAACATATATACATACATTATTATGCATATGCATGTACATATATACTTTTTATATATGAGAATAAATCTTCTATTTTAAATCCAAAAGAATTTCTTTAAACTACATATAAACAGGCTAATTTTCATTCAATCATTTATATATAAAAACTATTTTAAAATAAACATGCAAAAATCAAAACACGATCAAATACACGACCCCAAAAAGAATATTTAGGCAAAAGTATCGCTCTAGAAGGATATGCAAGCCTACATAATTATATGGTAATTTTTTCCAAGGCAGCTCGTGTTCGCATGAGATACAAAATAATGTCTTCGTCACGGCTAGATTTTCCCTACTGCTAAACTTACTGGCAATGCAGTGGCATGGCTTTTAAGAGCAGGACCATCTCTTCTCTTTTCTTCCATATATATATTATATATATATGAGTCAGGATCACGAAAAGAGGCCAATTGGGGGAAGTTGTCGGCGTCGATCATTGGATGTCGCGTCGATCGGCATACTTATAGTTTAGCATTGACAGAGGTGGACAGAGGTGTTGCAAAGTCCTTAAATTTATCCTGAATGTAAAGGTAGAGAAAATACAACAACCTTATTTGTTATTAGGATAATTTAATATAAAACAAAGGAATGCACTACACTTTAAGAATTGTGACACCAACATCTTAAATAAACCACCAATTGGCCCATTTTCACGAGGCGGACTCATATAAATGCAATAGTTTGTGATATAGCTGACGTTGGGTTTTTGTGGTGTTTAAAAAAATCCAGTATATGTATATGTGGTCAGAGCAGAAGACAATAACAAAAAAATATTAATATATAGTCCGGGGGGGGGGGGCACACAACAAAAAACTGAACCCTCTTAGGCCAAATAACAAAAATTGATCGTTATTTTGAAATAAAAATTAGGGTCGGGTGGGCGATTTTATTTTTGACGTACAGGTAATACATAACCAGACGCATGGCCGAATAAGTTGAGTGTCCGCCTCCCGTTCTGGTAGGTTGTGGGATTCAAATTCCTGGGTTCAAACCCTGGCCGAGTGAAACCTATAACTTACAAATTGATACGAAAGTTGAATTGCTGCTAGCCCGACGCCTTTATAAGCTAAACAAAATATTAATTATAAATCAGGGGCGGGCGATTTTTCAGACACGGGCGGGGACGATCACCATTTTGTCTTTTGCCTTAGGGGGAGGAAGACAATGTTTAACACCGGGTCTTTAAAAATATATATATACACACGTATATCTAGGATATACTGGTGTAGGGAGGGGCGCAGAGTTCCCCTGTCGTAAGTTGGCAGGTAACTATTGACCGTTTGGGGTTCGAATCCGTCAGGTGGTGCCACCGCTCCGCCTTTCCTCGGGCCCTTCCCTGTTGCACCTCAGCCTTTCCCTCACTCGCCTCGACCGGGCAACACCTGCTCCTGTCCTGTTCTCAATTTTTGTTATTATTTATTAGCTATTATAACTTGATTATTGCTATTTCACTTATGTTATTGTTATGATATTGATGCTTATGCTACACTATGTCTGAGTAGCCTTGATCGCTTATTATTGTTATTATTATTATGGGTAGGGCGGGTTGCCCAGCCAAATATGGTTACGGTTGAGTCATGGTTACGGTGCGATGATATAAGCCAAATAAAACTAACTATATTCGCCTATTAGTTTCTGTGTTGGTCTGCCCCCTCCTACATACATATATGCGGTTAATTTCTTCTAAAAGAACTAAAATTGTCTGTTTTCTTAGGGGTTCTTTTATGTGTGGGAATTTTGCGTGGTGAGTCCTGATCGCTGAAGTAGGCGGGTGTGAATCTCTTATCGGCACAACACCGTCAGTCCACACACAGCAACACACTATCTGGATAGAGCATTCACGCGACCCTAGTATATAAGCAATTACCTCGCCAGTCTCTCAACTGCTGGTCATACATATTAACCTCTTCCCGGTAAGTAATCTTTTGCCGACTCTGTATTGAGGTCAGAAGAATTGTATTCTGATGAATTTACGCAACAGAATTCAGGTAGCGCTGCTCAAATAATTTCATGTCATTGAATGTATAAACATTGCATGCGTTGATATGGATATGCGCACTAAAGTCATCCTTGTACACATTACTTATTATTATTATTAATATATAAAAATAGAGGTCGCACCTTGAATTTCCAAATTATCCCTGACTTACATAAACTAGAATGGAAAACCGCTGCTAGTGCCGGTAAATCCCCTAATAGAAGCCACACCCTGACTTTTCAAATAACTTCTGACTTACCTGACCTAGAATAGAAACTGCCATTAGCGCAGGTAAATCCCTCAATAAAAGCCACCCTGTGAATTTTGAAATAATCCCTGACTTGCGTAACCTTAAATATAAATCACCGCAAACGCCAATAAGCCCTGTTATAGAAGCCCACCCTGACTTTTCAAATAATCCCCGACTTACCGAACCTTAAACAAAAATCACTGCTAGCGACAATATGCTCCCTAATAAGAGCCTGCCCTGACTTTTCAAATAATCACCGGCTTACCATAAGCAGAAATCACTATATATAGAGCCAATACGGTCCTTAATAAAAGCCTGCCCTCACTTTCCAAATAATCACCGACTTACCGAACCTTAAACGGAAATCACCACTAACACCAATACGCCATGTTATAGGAGCCCACCCTGACATTTCAAATAATCCCCGACTTACCTAACCTTAAATCGAAAATCACTGCTAGTGCCACCACACTCCATAATAGAAGCCGCACCCTGGCTTTGTAAATAACCCAAACTTACATAATCTAGAATAGAAACCTATGTCAGCGGCAAACACACCACTACTTGAAGTCGCACCTAGTTTCACGAGGGACGGACTAATTGACATGACCTTGTTGGACTGTTTGTAAGACGGCAACAGATCTTATGGCTTAATTGCGCCGTGTGGGGAGTGCCTCATGAAATGTTCTCCCCTATATCGTTGTGCTGCATTGCAACAGGGTGTAAAAGTTCTCCGCCCCCACCGCCCACCCACCCACCAAAAATAAAATCGGTTTTGTTGCATTGCAGGAGGGAAATATGGAAGCCGAGGTTTCTCCCTACTTTTGTTGTGTTGCTTTGCATCATGACATGTGAAATATTATCCCCCACATAATTGTCCTTTCAGCACATGTATATTAATGGACCTGCCAATAAATGCCAGATAACGGCACTGTAAAGCCTCTCAAAATGAGTGTATCACAATATCCATATTTCAACAAAAATTTTAATAATTTTCACCATTAACAACCCACAATACAAGTAGCAGCTTCTGTTAGGAGTGTTACTGCACACGCTTTGAACATTACCAGCCACACGCACGGTAGAATTGAAATACTTAACCACTAAAATTTATATTCGCACATTAATTTAATCGATTCTAAACACGCTCCTTAATTTGCATATCTTAGGTACATTATTAATTAGATCATTTCACATTCTAGTGCTATGCCACTTTTTATTTCTTTTTGCAGAATAATTAATAGAATTGTCATATATACACACAAGAGGAAATCAAGCTCAAACTACCTGGCTTCCATCTTTGTCTTAACATTAAAATTAAAATTAAATCGAAAAGAAAATGTAGCTGTGAGACCTGAAAACACGCCCAAGAACAATCGGCTGAAGTGTGCTTGTTCACAATCTGTCCCGACAGAGGGCGCTGAGTCACGTGACGCAGCAGGAAACATTGACGTGCCGGCAGTTCCTGTAAACACCACCAGGTGTACGCTGACTCGGTCTGCCGGTTTCGGGCAGCCCTATTGCAACTTGACGTAGTTTGCTGGGAACAAGCCGACTATGCCGCGACATTCACCCTTCCACCAGTTCTCGTCGATCTGGACAACGTGAGAAAGTGAATAAACCTTGAAGCACCTGAACAACTACGGCGATACCCGTTGAAATGATCTGCCTAATTCCCAGTCTGATAAAGGTTATATCGGAGCGGGCCAGGCTCGATTTCTAATATATATATATTTAAAGTTGTATAGTCCGATGGTTTTGAATTTCTGTATTTTTTCTGAGATAAATATATTAGATCGATCATTAGTATCTACTTTACATTAGTTGTTTTTTTGGGGTTTTTTTTGGTCCATTAGTTGTTTAAGCAGGGGAAATTTCAGTCATAGACGACTGGTCTTCCTCATTCCACTGCTGGTCGATAGAAAGCCCGAGCCTACACTTTTACCGACCCAAGGGATTTTTAACCTCCCACACCACATAGACATGGTATGAGAGCAACCGGCCTTTGATGACGCTGTAAGTTATACACAGCGGTGGAAATCCAAATTGGCAGAGGTGGGGGCATGGGGAAGTTCAAAGTTACTTTTATTTTAAATGGTAAACTTTTGAGATATTTGAATGCAAACATTGAAAATTAGTTTTGGCAAGCTTGCTGCAGTAACAGGTTCTGTTAAATTGACTCAGTATTGCCTTCTATGCAGACACAATTGCTTAATAAGTGCATCAGTATCTAAGTTAGATATGTAAAATCAAATCTAGATAATTGGTTAGGTTTTGAAAATTTGATAAATTTCATCGGACTATGCAGCTTTAACAAACAAACAAAAATCAGTCAATTTAAAGTAATTTTTAAAGTTATTAAACAATTATAATAATAATGATAATAATGATTTGTTTCTTGAGGTTTTACATCCTGACAGCATCTAAGATCATATCACGATGGATACCGACTTGTGACAGTGCACACTCATGGCGACCTTGGAAGACCAGGCCACCAGCACCATGACCCAATATCTCACATGACTCAGTCATCCTGAAACCAAGCTGACCAGTCCTTGCCCTATCCTAGTGATGCCGAGTGCCAGGCTAGGTAGCGAGCGATAAGTAGCGATTTTGTAAGTCATTGGCTTGACTCCACCGGAAATCAAACTCCCAACCTTCCTCATGGGAAGCCTGCGCTCTACTGATTTGGCCACAGCATCCAGTTCTCTGAAATGCACCATGAGTAATAAGTTTACGGTCTTTTGGATTCACAGCCTTCTCTGTATTTTACCTGGCCAAACAGGGCTTCAGTGCACATCCTGCCAACCGACAATTACGATACATCCAAGGTTTCCATCTATTCCTGGGACGGAAGTGCAGAGTGCATAGAGCACCTGCTTCTCATGTGCAAGGTCATGGGTTGGATCAAACCAAAGACTTACAAAATTGACACTTACCCAGGACCGTACACATGTGAAGATATGGAATTCAGGGCTATTTCAAGGCTTTTCAAGGCTGTTTTGGATATTCTATTTTCTATTTTCATTTAGATTTCAGTGGGGGGGGGGGGAGGGGGACAATGGCAAAAGACGATTTTGGACTAATTTAGATCAGTGGGGACAGTTTAATGGAATTCAAGACTGTTCAAGTATTTTCAAGACTAATTACCCAAAATAGGTTTAAAGTCAAAGCTTTTCAAGGCCTTGAAACAGGGCAAATGATGTATAAGACTTTTCAAGACTTTCCAGGCCCCGTAGTCCCTGCTTACCGCTACATACCTTGGCAATCGGCATTACCAGGGTAGGGCATGTATTGCTTGGCTCAGAATCAGAGTCAGGATAATGTAAACAAGTGGGATAATGTGTTATGACTCCCTGGCAGTGTATTCCAAAAAGAGCAGCACTATAAAGCTATGAATGCAGTCATAAATTGGCATTCGACTGATATGACCTTAGATGCTGTAAGTGGATGCTGCCAACATTAGTTCAGGAGATACGTACATGTGTTCAGTAAGATGACACTTACCATTTCTATGTTGGTGATCATTTCGTCAGGGTCAAAGGTCAACTCGTCGTCGTCAGCTTCAGAAGAAAAAAAGAAAAAAAAGCTACAGAAACCCGATGGTTTAGTTGTGTCATTCTGGTCCAATTCAAATCTCTGGAAGAACGCCACGCTCGCCTGTCTCTATGGCAACAGGGCGGGCAGTGCCCTCTTCTGATCGGACGGCAGTGTCGATGCATAATGGTCATTGAAGGAGTGCAGTGAGATTGTTGCGATGGGATCACGAAGACGACAATTGTGAACCTACCAGAGGGCGCCACCAATAAACGCTATGTATGAGGGAAGGGGTGGAGGAGGGGGGACGGGGGGGAGGGAGGGAAGAGGGAGGGAGGAGGGAGGAGGGGAGGGGGGAGGGGGGAGGAGGGGGAGGAGGGGGAGGGGAGGAGGGAAAAGGGGAGGGGGAGGGGAGGAGGGAAAAGGGGAGGAGGGGGGAGGAGGGGGGGGGGGGAGGAGGGGAAGGAGAGGAGGCAGGAGGGGGGGGGGGGGCGGGGGAGATGACTGCCGCAAGACATATGTACCAGGGGACACCTCTGCAAGGTCCGTACCCATGTGAAGATGTGGGATGCAAGGCTATTTCAAGGCTCTTTCTGATAGATACTGGTGCACTTATTAAGCATCTGTTCCTAAGTTAGATATGTAGAATCAAATTTAGATAATTGTTTTGGTTTTGAAAATTTGATGTTTACATCGGACTATGCAGCTTTAATGTACAAACTGTCTTTTGCTTCATTTAATTGCCTCTCCGATTACAGGACACCTGCTACATCAGGACAACATTGGTGTGGATGGAGAGTTGTCCGCTGAAGACAAGTACTAAGCCCCTACTTACTGCCTGCATCTATACTAGATCTGAGTACCTGCTTGGTAGTCATAGAGTCCGATGGCGGTATATAAGACCGGTGTTTCGTCATAGACTGGCTCCTCCTCTGGGCCGGCTGCGGGATAGGCCGTTTCCGGTTGTCGCTGATTCTCTTCCGGTGGCTCCTGAATGATCACAAAGTCACGGGGTTTACACAAAAGAATACTCCAACCGGCTGGACCGACAGCAGTGGGACTCGATATGTTCGCGTTAAACTATACTAGTGCGTTGAATGGCTTAAAATGTGAGGATAATGTCTCAAGGTATTAGAGTTAAACTGGATAGACATTGGAGAGGACACCCACAATTATATGACGTAAGGGTTCCGTCGACCTCCATATGTGTGCAAACAAAATAGTTCTTTTTTAGCATAACGAGCTGGCATTAGAGGCCCAATAGGGCCGAGATCAGCCAGAAGAAGATCTGTAAGTTAGTGTAGATGGATCAACTGTTTTAAAGCAATGCAAATGCAGCCTTATTTTCAAACTTATTTTTGGTAATTTTGGTTACTTAGTACAACAAATGGCCATTTTACTTTATTTAATATTAGCAGGACTAAATGAATAGCTATACGTTTGTAACTCAGTACAATGTCTTACATCTCAGGAAGTGGCTTCAATTAACCCATTTGTTCCACAATTAGACGTATGTATGCGTTAAAAAAAATAGACAATCTGTTAGTGGCTCTACTCACATGCATATTTCCCTGCAACCAGACCCACCCAGCCTTTAAGGTAACAAAAAGCTAATCTGTGACATAGGAGGAAGTTTCCTTCTATTTACCTGAATACACTTACAATACTGCAGGTTTGGAGGAGGAGGAGATGGGGGGAGGGGGCATAGGGGGTGAGAAGGGGGAGGGGAGGGAAGGGGGGAGGGGGAAGAGGGAGGTAGGGTTGAAGGAGGAGTAGGGATGATCTAGATGGTGTTTGTTTGTTGTTTTACATCCTAGCAACATCTAAGGTCATATCAGGATGGGTACCGACATGTGACAGTCCGCACTCATGGCAACTTTATAGTGCTGCCCCACTGGGAGATCAGGCCACCAGAACCATGACCTGATATCCCACTCAGTCACATTATCCTGCCACTGAGCCAATCAGTCCTTTCCCATCCTAATAATGCCGAGCACCTGGCTATGAAGCGACAATTATCAATTTTTAAGTCATTGGTTTGACTCGACCGGGGTTCAAACTCACGATCTACCAAGACGGGAGACAGACGCTCTAACTCATTCGGCTATCCCGTCTGGTGGTGGTGGTTATGGTTGTGGTGGTGGTGGTGGTGTTGTGTGTGTGTGGGGGGGGGGGGAGGGGAGCTAGACAAACTGCATAGAAGGTACTTTTTGTAATATATGTGATACCTCACTTCAATTGAGAGAAATACTGACAGCATGCACAGAGTAGTAACATGCTACATAAGACACCCGTAAAACATCAAACCTTAGACCAATATGATTTCGAGACTAGCTTAGTGACTAGGTGTATGTAGCCTAAGACAGACGAGGACTTTTTTCTTATCATTATTTTAATCCGAGTAGCCTTAAACTAAAGACAATGCATCCTTTTTATTTCTATCAGAATTCGACTACCAAAAAGAAATCTGAATTGTCACATATAATATATCAAATATATATCAAATATATATATTATATATGTTTTCGAGTTAAATAGCCATAGAGGACAGTTTTGCAGGATGAATTGCCTTTGAGAATGTTGAAGCATTTCCATAAATGAGTATTGAGAGATTTATATAATTAATACTAATAGACCTCATAGATTGCTTCTTCAATTGTGGGTGCTAGATTGGAAATGTCCTGACAAGAAGAAGGGTTATATAAATTATTAGTAAATGGATATTCAGGTATTTGGAGTAAAATATAATAAAATAACATATCAAGAAATTGCTAGAATTAGTCAATATGGTGAATTTAGTCAATCATCAGACTTCTATAGCTTCCAAAGAAGTAAAGCTAACTGGCAGAAAATATGAATTGATTAAATCATTGCTGATATAAAAACTAAAGAATCAGGTGCAAAAACCGACAAATCCATTTTAGTTGTTTTCTGTAAAAATAGCATTTAGCGTTGTGCTTTCCAATGAAAGTCTAGCAATTTCATATTGTGTAGTGCATTACATAGGGGATGTGTCAGCTTCTGTGAACAAGCAGATTTAACTATCGGAATGATGGCAGCTTCAGCTCAAATTTGGTAGTCATGGTTTCATTTCGGCCCCAATGGTGTTTGTCGGTTTTTGTGGCTGAACCCGGCATATCTACATGTATCTACATGTATATATATATATATATATATATATATATATATATATATATAAAAGGGTCAAGATAATTAGAAATAAATTACCAACATAAAATACAATAATGATTAAATTAATACCCAGAAAAATAGCAATAATGCTAAAGCTAAGATCAATACAGTAAACACAGACGATATAGGCAATAAATAACAAAAGAAATATTTATAACGGAAGAACAATGATAGAATATTGTTTAACCATAATACAAATAAAAGGCAATAACGGAAATATACAAAACATTAATCAAATAAAACAAACAACATAATACAATATACCATAGAAATAACAAAGCAATACGCTCATTGAGACAATAATGACAGGTATGGGGATGATAGTTGTGATGGTGATAAGGATGACGACGATGACATGAATGACGATTACTTCTTTTTTTCTGAGGGGGGGGGGGGAGGTAGTTGTGGTGAAGGAAAAAGCGCATGTCTTTTTTTTTTCCCTTTACAAAAATATACTACATAAAAATTGTCTTGTGCGAATGAACATGGGAGTGCGTCCGTTAGGGACTTAAGAGACCGGTGGCGGCGCCACTGGTCGTAGCGTGAGGGTCAGGACGCACAGTAGTAAAATAAAAAAGTAAAGCTCGTTTTATTTATCGATCCCTCTAGAACGCACAATGTTTATCATCAGCATTTGGATGTCAAACATATGGTCATTCTGACATATTTCTTTGCATGAAATCTATTACCACCACTTAGGCTACTCTTTCTAATAAGCAGCAAGGTTTGTTTGTTTGTTGTTTTACGTCCTAGCAACATCTAAGGTCATATCAGCAGCAAGGGGTCTTTTATATGCACTTTCCCACAGACAGGGTCAGCACATTCCGTAGCCTTCGATGAACCAGTTGTCGGGATGCACAGTAGTAGTAGTAAATAAGCATTAATAATAAGAATAGTAATAATAATAATAATAATGATAGAATTCCCTTCCACCCCTTGATACTCGCATAACACTTATACATCACATAAAACAAAACAAAATATACACAAGTGGACACAATAACATACAACACTCCTTCCTCTCACCTCGTAGATATCCTCCGGCTCCTCCTGGCTCGTCGGCGCCTGGCGGGGGGAGGTCGGCAGGACGGCGAACGGCGTCGGCATGGCGCCGGGCATGCCTCGCGTCGCTGACCGGGGCGCCGCCTCCGCCGGCCCCGTCCCCCGCTCCGACTCCGCCGATCCCGACTCCTCGTCGCCGTCGCCCCGGGAGGTGAGCGCCGACGGGATGGCGGCCGGGTTGGCGAAGGGCGTAGCGACAGCGCCGTGCGTCGGGCGGTGCGGGGCGGCGCGCGGCGGTGTCGCGGGCTCCTCCAGGGCCGGCTGGTCCCCGGCGGCCAGCTGCTCAGCGAGCGCCTCCCGCCGGACGTTCTCCTCCTCCTGCCGCTTCAGCCGCTCCTGGCAGCAAGTGGCGGGAACAAGCGCCGGGGGTGTTAGAATGATGTCGGGCTTAACCCAAAGGTAGTTAGGTTACCTCAAACTTGGTGGATATTAGGGAATTAAGTATTCTGATGATTTACTCAAATTTAAAACTCTTTTATGATGAAATTTAGCTTCTTTTCTTCTTCTTTCCCCCTCTTTTTTCACATTTTTACTTTAAAGTTGCATAGTCCGATGGTTTTGAGTTTCTATCATTTTTTCTGAGATTAATATATTAAATTGATTGTTATAATCTACCTTACTTTAGTTTGAAGTAACTTTTATTTTAAATGATTAACTTTTGAGATATTTGAAGTGCCAACATGTCAAATTAGTTTTGGTAAGCACGTCAAAACTCTGACAACATAGACTTCTGCAGTAACAGGTTATATTAAATTAGCATAGTATGCCCTTCTATTTGGCCACAAATAGAAGGGCATACTATGATTAAGTCTTTATTTATACGAATGGTTAAGTCTGTATTCATCTCATAACTAGCTAGATAATATACACATCTAGGTATGTATAAATAATACAAGTGGATCAATATCTTATGTAGATATGTAGAGTGAAATCTTGATAATTGTCTTGGTTTTCAAAATCTGATGCTCCATCGGACTATGCAGCTCTAAGTTTTGTTTATATTCAATTTATTTAAACTTTTTTAAATCATTTTTTTATGCTGTGTTTATACTGTCGATAACATATAAGCTCGAGTGCTCGGGCTTGTTTTCAATGCTGGCCAGTTGTAGTAGTGGTTTAATCTTATCACACAGTAGGAGGTTTTAACATCTTTTTGTTTCTCACACAATAGCAGGTACATGGTGATTATTTAGTATCTGTAGATGTTTGAGCTCTTAAATTGTGTTCTCCATTCAAATACTGTATTAATGTTATTTTAAGGCGAGATTAATAATTGCAACTTATTATAATCTATATTGACTTGTACACGTGTATTTGTATAAGGAATAGATTTTCTTAGCAACAACAAAAATATATTTTCATGTTATTCAAAGACATTACTTAAATAGGGAATTATAATGAATTGATATTCCAAGAGTATACTCGCTGATTTGCTGGACAACGATTATATTTACACGTACAGTAACTACTAAGTATAAATGACCAGCAAGGTAGGTAAACTAACCTATATATTAGAATAAGAATCTAGCATTACTGATACAATGGGGTAAAAAGGTGATTGGGATTAGGTTAACACATTTTTAATCAAACCAACCAAAGTTCTTCCTCCAGGATAATAAAAGATAACGTGAGAATAACGTGTACTTCTCATTCATTTATATAATTTATGGTAATGGTAAGCTTGTTTAAATTCTCATCACTTAACCATCATACTGGCCACAATGTAATCCTTATCTAGTAAAGCCTTATCTTAACACCATTGGCCCACCTTGTTGGACACATTAAACTCCTTATCTGAAGCTGTTTGTGTGCTGGGGCTTTACATCCTGGCAACACTTAAGTTCATATTAAGGTGGGTACCGACCTGTGACAGTGCACATTCATGGTGACTTTTATAATTCTCCCCCCCACTGGAAGACCACACCACCGGCACCATGATCCGATATCCCACTCACTGATACTGAGCAAACCAGTTCATGCCCTATCCTATTAATGCCGAGTGCCAGGCTAGGTCGCGATAAATTAATACTTTGAAATTCATTGGTTTGACTCGATTGGGGTTCGAACTCACGAATCTTTCGCACGGGAAGCCAACCAGTGCTCTTACCAATTCGGCCATACCATCCGATATATCTGAAGCTATTATTTGCATATCAGTATATTTTAGTATATGACCTACATTAAATGCGTGTAGCAAGATAGTTAATGTGGAATAGGAATAATAACTGGGTGGGTAGGAAAACAAAAACACACACAAAAACCTTTTCAGATCACCGACACGGCAGTCTGTGAAGTCACTGTTAAAACGCCAAGACGTGCTGTTAGACCCACAAACAAGTTATCTCGTCAACGAAATAGTTCAAATGTTAAAACAGCAATCCTTTAGACACAAGGACAAGAATTCGATGTAGGGGTTGGTGGATGGGTAAGTTTTGTGTCATTTCTGTTCAGGTGAGGAAATGTGAAGGAGGGAAAGGAACATGCTTAGCTTCCAATAGGCGAGTATTTCCCTTGGTCAGGTCACTGACTTTTATTACCTATTTATTACAGGTATGTAGCAATATTGATTGATTGATTGATTGGTGGTTTCTTTATGCCGTGTCAGCAGCATAGACCATATTTATGGCGAGAATTGTTTGTTTCTTTATTCAACCATCGCTTTTACATATACTGTACAAGCATACAATCATTATCTGTCAATAGACACTCATGAATTTAAAAAGCTCATATACATATCTATTTTTCTTTCTCTTTATCTGTGTGTAAAAATTGTTTCATTTGCATGTCACTATAATTTACACTGAGTTTAATTTTATTATTAAGCAAAGTTAGTCCAATTATATATTTTTTGCATTTACAATAATGTATGATTATAGAACTATACTCACTTGCTATGCAAGACTAGGCCTTAAAATTAAACCTCGCGCTGCACCCCCCCTCCTTTATTTTAAAAGCAATTAAACAAGCCTACCTACTCTAAACTAGATAGCATTCTTTATATTCAGAATTAATGTAAACACTAATGCCTCTGGCACTCCATATTTAATATAAAACTATGCATTTATATTATTTTATATTTATATATCCTAACATTTATTTCATATTATATTTTGTTTAACGCAAGAAATTCCAAAATATATGTGTAATTTATGAGAAAGAAAATACCAATTCTCTATTCTATGTTGTAAATTGATTGATTGATTGATTGATTGATTGATTGATTGGTGGTTTCTTTAAGCCGTGTCGGCAGCACAGGCCATATTCACTGCGAGAAATGTTTATTTTTGGTCAACCATCGCTTTTTACATAAAATGCAAAAGCATACAATCAATTATGCTATGTTGTAAATATTTAACTTGAGGATGCATAACTAGCACTACCATGCCACTATATCCTGTTTGTATGTAGCCTAGCGCAAGCCATACTTAATCTATCCCAGTAGAAGTTGTAATTCATACATTAGCAGATGTGGGAAAGAAGTACACATCAACAATACTTTAGTACATAAAACAAAATACTAAAAAATAAATACTCCAAGAATTTACTTCGTTTTCGGTGAACTTAAAGAAGGGACCAATTTAAAGTTTATATTCATCTCATAACTAGCTAGATAATAAGAATATATATATATATATATATATATATATATATATATATATATATAATATATATATTATTTATATATATTCTTATATATATATACATACACACACATATATATACACATCTATGTATAAATAATACAAATAAAATGCATATGTATACATGTAGACATATATAGATTACTTATCATGTAATGTACTTCCTCTATAATTTGCAAGCATGTAATGTACATCATTTACAATTTGAATACTAAGGAGCCATGTAACACTTTCATCATTTTCCCTTTGATACAAAGAGTACCATTTTGTTATTGCTTCATTCTCCCATAAATACATAACCCAAAAGTTACATTGTGAACAGCTTGAAATTCAATTTTTTATATCAGCTTTACTTAAAGTTGCATAGTCCGATGAAAACATCAAATTTTCAAAACCAAAACACTTAGCTAGACTTAATTCTACATATATTCAATTTAGATACTGGTGTACTTATTAAACATGTTTTGCTGCATAGAAGGTCGTAATAAGTAAATTTAACAGAACCTGTTACTACTGAAATCTATGGTGCCAGAGTTTTGGTGTGCTTGCCAAAATTAATTTAGCATGTTTTGACATCAAATATCTCCAAAGTTAGCCATTTAAAATCAGTTACTTCAAACTAAACTAATGTAAACTATAATGATTAGCATAATGTATTTATCTCAGAAAATGTCAGAAATTCAAAAGCATCGGACTATGCAACTTTAAGTATGTGTGTGTGCGTGTGTGTGTGTGTATTCACAAGCATGAGTAATTTTTTTGTGTTCTTAAGATGCGCATTTTAAGGTGCTAATTGAGCAACTTCTCAATACTAAAGGGAAGAAACCTCTCTATTAAGAAATGCAAAATTGATTTTTTTTTTTTAATTAAAAATTAGCCCCAAAACAGAACCACCCCCTCGCTTTCGTTAGGTACTGACTCTTTGTAGCGAATTGAAAATGATGAAATCTTTACAGAACCACAAACTTGACACAACTTCACCCATGTAAAATAAAGACGGTATATTTTCACTAATTATTTACCTTCAATGAGGCCGTCTTACCAACCTGCCTTATACTAAGTTATAGCACCACGGTCCACTCACCCTACAGGCCGAACATTTAGGGTGGGTAGCGGCGTAGTGGGTAGAGGGGGGGGGGGGGGGATTGGCATTTGGATTGGGACTGAGAGTAAGAGTGAAATTGAGATTGAGATTGGAACTAGGATTGAGAGTGGGAGTGAGATTGAAATTGGGATTTGGATTTAGATTGGGGGGGGAGATTGAAATTGAGACTGGGATTATGATTGGGATAAAATAGGATTGGGATTGAGATAGGGAGTGAGATTGAGATTGGGATTACAATTGAAAGTGGGAGTGGGAGTGAGATTGAAATTGAGATTGGGATTAGGAGTGAGATTGAGATTGGGATTAGAATTGAGATTGGGAGTGGTATTGGGATTGAAATTGAGATTGGGATTAGAATTGGGATTGGGAGTGGTATTGAGATTGGGATTGGGATTGAGATTGGGAGTCAGATTGGAATTGAGATTGGGATTAGGATTGGGATCGGGAAGGGGAAGAAAATACATGGGTCAGGATAACGAGGTAGGACTACACAATGAAGGAGCATGGGTCTATGGCTATTAATTAAGACTAGGTCTGTCACGCTTAGTTCAACAAGTGCAAAACCACCTACAGCTTCAGCTTCCTATAAAAAGAAACGACACAAGGTTACTGATGCATCCATTCCAAGTGACGGCTGAGGTTTCCACTCCCCCCCCCCACCAATATAAACCTGCAAGCATTCTTCGCCATTTGTGCCATTGACTTTTTTTTTCTCACTCCTTTTTTTTTTTTTTTTTTTTTTTTTTGCACAAGGGTTGAAGAATGGAACTGTTTATGAATGATCAGAGTACCTGCAACAAAATCTTGAGAAAGGATTTAAAGTGTGGGTCTACAGTGTGATGCAAGGCTAGTCTATACCTCCCATCCCACCCCATATGCTAATCTCATACCACATTTCATACCATATCTCATCTCAATCCAGTCTCATCCCAAAACCACCAGGCAGCACAAGTCACATTACGCTTGCGATTGCTTGCGACCACCAAAAAGAGGTAATCGCAAAGTGGTCGGCGACCAGACGACAATCTCCGGGCGACCATTTTTGTTGCAAGAAGGTTGCAGATGCCGCACCAAAAACATCCTTGTGACCAAAATGGTCACAGGGAGGTCGCCAACCATTTTCAGCGCTTGCGACTGGTCACCAACCATTGTTTCCCCGCTTTTTGTTGTTGTTTTGTGGTCACAACGAGGTCGCCAGGTTTTGGCCGAAAATGGTCACAATTGGTCGCAAGCCATAGTGTGATTGAGGCTAAGTACAAACACCTCTGAGGCTGGAACAAATTGAGATTTGACAGACAGGACACCATATCCACTATTTCTGTATTCTTTTATGAAAAGATATGAAGATATCCCGCCCCCTCTCCTCTCTCCCCCCTCCCCCTGCGCTCACCTCCTCCTTTCGGCTATGCTCCTTCCGCTCGGCCTCTTCCCTGGCCTTCCTGCGGGTTCGCTCCTCCTCAGCCCGCTTCTTCGACTCCTCCTCACCGGCCTTGGCCATGCCTTCAAATCGGGCCCGCAGGTTGCCTGCGCCGACTGAGCCTCCCTGGGGCTTGGTTCGCTCGTAGGACGACTCACTCGTCTTCTCGCTGTATTCATGCGCCGCCTGCAGAGAGCGCAATAATTGTTTAATAATTGTTTTATTCACCAAAAATTAAAGTATACACTTTTCGAGAGTAGGCACTAGTTAGTTCAAATTCAAGACTTGGGTCAGAATCAGGGATGATAGCAGGTCACACCTAAAAAGGTGAGGTGGGTCATTGCCCAAAAGTGGGGAAATCGCCAATCAGTGGGAAATTCTTATCCCTGTATATAGCCAGGACGAGAACAGGTCAGACCTAAAAAGGTGGGAACATACCAATCGACAGTTACTCAGTTGGAAATCGGGGCATGGTGCCAGCAGCCTGGTCTCCCAGTGGGACAGCACTATGAAGGACATGTGCAGGACAGGTGTGACAAGTGTTCAACTCACTGCGTCTTTGTGATTGTCCACACCAAACTTTCCGCCGAATCCCTTCTTGTGGTCAGTTTGCGAGGCGTGCAGCGCTACCTCCCCTTTGTCGTCCCAGCCCTTGGCGGAGACATCCATGTTGTCAGACTCCACGCCAAACTTCCCTCCGAAACCCTGCATCGCATGGAGAAACCATTAATAGCCGATAGCACATTACAAACACCGGCTCTCATCTGATCACCAAAGTTAGACAACATTTGAACCTTGTTAGTACTTGAATGGGTGAAGCATTAGGAATACGAGGTGCAGTAGACATCCTAATACAGGTTACCATAACCTTCCAAACTAACCTTGCTTAGTAATTGCCTAAACAATGTTAACACATGCTCAACAGTTTTAGTTTTGTTGTCTTTTTTTCATATTGGACTAAGCCTTCTTTTGTTTTAAATGTAAATAGTCTAGGTTGCGACAAGTATCAATTTTCTAAGTCATTGGTTTGACTTTGACTCGGCTGGGTTTCAAACTGCCGACCTTCTGAATGAGAAGCCTGCGCTCTACCGATTCGGCCACCGCGTCCGGTATGCATGTTCATTGATAGTACATTGTTCTATTGATTACTAACCTAATCTATACTGCTACATGTATGATATAATAGCAACTATGGAAGCAATAAACTAAGCCATGAAGAGACGATGAGGGGTAGGGACAGCAGTTAGTTCCCCACGTTTTTTTTGTAATTAAACATTTATATTAAAATTAGTTTTTTTATATAAAAGTTCAAATACAAATTGTGTGGTTAACCAGTCGAGTGTGACCTGAAAGGTGTGGCTTCTATTAGATTTGCGGCTTCTATTACCAGATTTACGGTATATACATATGTATTTAATACAGTCAGTCAAGAGGAGGCAGAGATTACAAGTTGGGCGAGACTAGATCTGAATAAATTAGGAAAGTAGAAACCTCACTGGTGATTGCTGAAATTAGGATTTGTGTTTGTTAAATCACACATATTGAATAATAGATGTTCGCCTTATACAGTACATGTTAAAATAATCATTTCTGGCAAAAGTCCTTCCGCACTAAATGATTTCATATCCATGCTTGCTTAATTAAAATAATGTTCACTGTGCATAGAACTTCAATAAGGGAATATCTGTTTAGAAACCTACGAAATTTAACAAACAGTACTTCAAATTTGGAGGAGTCGTACTGAGGGGTGGTAATGTTTTTTTTAGGTTTTAGGTTTTAGGTTCTAGCATCATCTAAGATCATATTAGAACGGAAGCTAATATTAATAAAGGAGACATTCCAATACGGACAGACATATGATATACTGATATACACATACAGATACACACAGACACACAAACAGACAGTCACAAACACACAGACAGACGATTACACGCAGACACACAGGTATATATATATATATATATATATATATATATAGTATAGTTATACGAATCTTACCTGGGTACAGATGATGGATAACTCTTGTTTTCCCGAGGTACAAGCCTCGGGTAATCGTGGACTAGGGAGAAGGAAGCAACATCCGGGTTCAGCAATCTTCACCTAATTATTCAGGATAAAAATGAGCTTAAAATGATGGAAATCTGATGTTTTCGTTTTGGCACAAGCGAACGTGATAATCGTGGCAGGGTGTGGCGGGTGGGCCCTAGTCCACGATTACCCGAGGCTTGTACCTCGGGAAAACAAGAGTTATCCATCATCTGTACCCAGGTAAGATTCGTATAACTATACTATTTTACCTCGGTACAACGCCTCGGCTACTCGAGGCCGAGGGAGACCTTCACGTAGCCTCATTTTTATCCCCAATTATCTGATGAACATGTATTTGTATCAGTAGTAAAACAAAAGTTTGTACATCTCACCGGTTCTTGTTAGTTGGTGAGTAGGCGGGTTGCCACCCCGCTTGGTTTCTCTAGTCGTTTGTTGTAATGTTTAGCAAACGACTTGGCCGTCTTCCAGCCGGCGTGTGTTAGGATTCTTCGAACCGAGATTCCTAATTTTCTCGCTTTGGACACCATAGCACCCCTTGTGGAATGCGAAGCATAACGTTCCGTGTCAATGCCAGCCAACTTGAGTATAATAATAGTCCATCTGGCTAGTGTGTCACGTGAGATGGCTTTATGTGGCTTGATAAAGCTCACTAAGAGTTGTTTGGAATTCCGTATTCCCTTTGTCTTGGATATGTATGTTCTAATGGCTGAAACTACACAAAGTTTCTTATCCTGTGGAAAGCTATCTAAATGAATAGAGGAGAGTGGATCTCCTGTCCTGTTAGACTTTAACAGAACGTTTAAGTCAAACGTGGCCTCTTTTTTGTCAATGTCGAGGCCTTGCAAAGAGAGGGCTACAATTGTTTGTCCTCTATGTCCTGTAACTAGTAATAATAGTACTGCTAATTTATAGCCTAACCGTTGGACCGTGAGCAATTTATTCTCCGGCCAGGATTGGAAAAGTTTAAACACCGTAGAAAACATCCCAAAACCGACTATATTTCGGCTTTGGGGGGTTTCTTTCATAGATTCCTCTCATGATCCAATGAATTACTTCATGTTTGCCAATGGTTTGTCCTTCGATTCTTGGCACAATTATGGAGAGTGCGCAGCGCGCCGCATTTATAGCCCCATAACCAAGTCCATCATCTTCCAACATGCGGAGGAAGCGGCCTACTTGAGCGATCGTGGGGGCCATCGGTTTAACTTTATGTATTAAACAATGTACTCCCCATTTCCTAAGGTAAGTAGTATACATTTTTACAGTTCCTGGTCTCCAGGCATCCGAAATTAACCTTTCTTGGGTGATTTTATCTAGTCCGTATTTTTGTAAATACGCCCTTAGAAAAGGAATGCCAGTAGGGGGGTTGTTGACACGTCCCCTTGTGTCGTCACTTTTCCTTGATGTTGTAGGTTTACCTGCCCTCTTGGGAATTTTAAAACCTTCTTGGCTTCCCATTCGACTATGGATCGCCACGGCTGAGTGTTCCAGTCTGGTACTATCAATACCGCATGGGTTTTGTCTAGCCTGATCTTTCTGGCTACTCTGCTGACCAAGCTGAATGGGGGAAAAATATAATAAAATGCGTTATTCCAAGTGAGGGAAAAAAGCATCCACTCGCCAAGCATGTGGTTCTGGGTGCCAGGATACATATTTATCAAGTTTTTTGTTTTTACGTGAGGCAAAAAGGTCTATGTCTGGCAAGCCCCATTCCTGACAAATGGCTAGAAATATGTCGGGGCTGAGAGACCATTCTAAATGGTCATGGAAATGGCGGCTTTTATTGTCGGCCAGTGTATTTAGTTTACCTGGGATGTGAGCTACTGTAATCCAAACATGTTGTTTTTCTGCCCAATCCCAAATGAGTTTTGCTATATCGTTGCAAGCTGAGGACTTTGTCCCACCCATATTACGGATGTAGGCCATTGCGGTAGTATTATCAGTTAAAACTTGGATGGTAAGTTTATCTATTTTTACTAAGCTCGTAAGTCCTAGATAGATGGCTCTCAATTCTAGGACGTTTATGTGGTCATCTATTTCATTATCTAACCAGCGGCCCCCAGTAGCTTCATTTCCTCTGTGGGCACCCCACCCTTCTAGTGACGCATCAGTTGTAACTGTTGTGTTGGGCTCATCCATGCGGATGGGATTATGGGAATTAATTAAATGTTTCATCCACCATTGGATGTTATCATGTCCTGCTTTGGAAATGGTCATTTGGCATTCGAAATTTCCCTTAGCTTTGGTTAGGGCGATATTTTTATCTATTTCGAGGGATTTAATATGTGCTTTCCCGTATAATACGGCTGGTGCATAAGCCACCATTAGACCAATGAGCACAGCCACTTGCCTTATTTTTGGTCGTTTTATGTTTAAAAGGTCTGAGGCTGTAGCACTAAATTTTTCAATTTTGTCTGATGTTAGGGAGATTGTCATTTCTCTTGTATTAATAAAGAAACCTAAGAATTTTAATAGGAATGTTGGTTGTAGAACCGATTTGGTGTCGTGAATGAAAAACCCTAAGTGGGTTAAGGTATCACATAAGTCCTTTATGGCTAAAAGGCAATCTTCCCTTGTGCGTGCTACAATAAATGAGTCATCAATATATGGAAACATGACATGGCCTTTCTTGTCCATTTCAGCAAATACGGGTTTAAGTAACTTTGTAAATAAACGTGGAGCACAGGCTAGGCCATTTGGCAAGCATGTAAATTGGTACAATTGGCCTTGCCACATAAATCTAAGAAATTTTCTATGCGACTCATAGATCGGTATAGTATAGTAAGCGTCTTTGAGGTCTACGCTTGCGAGCCACGAGCCCTGCATTACTAGGTCACGGGCTGTTTCTAACGAAAACATTTTGAAGTGCTTATATTCGACTAATTTATTTAGAATAGTTAAGTCAAGGATCATTCTAATGTCGCCATTAGGTTTGGGCCGTGAGAAGATATTTGAGATATATTCTCCTTCTGTATGTTGAACGGTAGTAATGATACCTTTGGATTGAAATTTGTTTACTTCTATGTCTAACGCCAATTCCTCATGTTGAGTTAAGCGGTAGGGGAAAGGGACTTTATGTTGTAAAGGGGTTTCTATGAAAGGAATGAAAACCCCTCTAAACAATATCGAGAACTGACTGATCATGAGTCAGTTGTTCCCAGTCCATAATGTGATTAGATACATTGCCTGCACAAAAGGGGCTTACACTGGGTTGCTTTTGAGGCTCTATTTGTTGCCCGGTTTGGGGAACTGCTTCTGGGGAGGATTGTCTCTCCTGAAGGGGCGGTTGCCGTCGTTCCAGCCGTACTGGTTCCTCTGGCCGCGTCCCCTCGATTGGTAGCCGTAGTTCCGGCTGCCGAAGCGGTTGGTCGATTGGCCGGTCCGCCGCCCTCGAAAATCCGATCTGGATTTCTTGAACTTAGCCACATTGGAATCCTTCTTGCCGTCTAGGTGTTTGGATTGTTTCGCCTGTGTTTCTACCTGTTTGAACAGGTACTGTAGCTGTCCTCCAAACATTTTGGTATGGTCCAGCGGTTTGCCTTTGATGGGTTTAGGCACCAGGAAAAGAGTGTATTCTTTTCCGTCGTTGTCGACGACCTTCTTGGAGCGGGCAACCTGCTTGCCAGCATCGGTAGTAACCGACTTGAAGACATTTTCGAAACGCCTGTACGACAAGAAGTTACTCGTGGCTGTTAACGACGCGATCGCCGCGTTCATGTCTTTAGTGACCGTAGTGAACTTGTTTCCGGTCATCATCCTGTTGGCTACCGGCATGATTGCCGCGAGTGCCACCAGTACACCTTTGTGGACGGTATGGAGACAGGTTTCAAACTTTTTCCTGTCTTCGCTCATGGTCACGTCATCGTCCATCTCTTTGATGGTTGCCTCGGGAATCCCTTTGATGCCCGTGTATTCTTCCGCGAGCTTTGTTAGAGTCTCCGCGGGCTTGAAGGTGTCAAAATGTCCTTTGACATTCTTCCTCAAAAGCGTGCAGGTGTTGATGCGCCGCTTTCTGACCGTCCTGATCTTCTTTGCGACCTTAACGGTGATGTTAGCAAAGGTACCGGGATGTGGGTCATCCGATTCGGACTGCGTGGTAGTCGAATGATCGGAGGAGTCAGAGGAAGAAGACTTTGACTTCTTCTTCTTTGATTTGGACTTTTTCTTTGTCCTTCTGACCTTCCGGACCTTGTTCCTGGCCTTATAGTACTCATCTCCGCCAGACGAGTACTTTTTGGGGTGTTTTCGTTTGCGCCCCAAGGCCACCTCCGAGTCGGTAGTTGGTTGGTCCGACAGATCCTCCCACTCCGATGGTTCTGATGGGGAGGCATCTGCCTTTGTTGACGTTTTGGGCGTAGGGAGCAGCTGTTGCAGTTGCTCCCGTATGAGCTTGACCATCTGCTCATTCGCCACCAGCTGCGAGGGTCCCGGTTCAGGGGAGCGATCACGTGACGCGGCGGACTGGCGTCCCGAGGCCGCGTCCCCTTCACTGAGGGTATGTGGTGCACCCTTGTCACCCCGCTTCGCGGCCATCCTGAGGGTTCTGAAAACAACCAAAAGGCGTTTTTAAAACCACAACTCAAGGAAAACTGAACCAGTGGAACAGTGCTATGAGGCCGGAGGGTCATTCAGGGGTAATAAAACTGTATTTACACCAGTTTTAACCCAGGCGTGTGTAAGCTAAAGTATCGGAGGTATGACGGTCGCAAGCGAGCCGAACCAACGCGGGGCGGGACCAGTGTAGATCCCGCCCACACTCTCTGTACCATAGACTTCTCCCACCTGTGGCTACGACGCCAACAAGTTGGAGAAAATATTATGATACTCGGAGGTACGCCTCAGAAAAAACTATCATAGCGACGAAATGGCTCCAGCCAACATGTCTCTCCGTTGGGCAACGGGCGGCAATTTCTACCTAAGCGACGAAATGACCCATGTCAACATGTCTCTCCGTTCGGCAAGGGGCGGCAAAAATAAAATGGATGCCTCAATCTACGGCACCGGCTAAACAACACGCTTGAGAATATTACTTATTATCAAATAAGATACAGACAACAAGTCTATAAGCGTGTGCTATGTGTATTCATAAACAATCTTGCCAGTTTATGTTCCGGTACTTACAGTAGAAAGAGTAGTAATCCGTGTGAAAAACTGCTGAGCTGCTCGTAACGTTCCTCCAGTTATGAGCGGAATATGCTAATTGCTGAACCCGGATGTTGCTTCCTTCTCCCTCGGCCTCGAGTAGCCGAGGCGTTGTACCGAGGTAAAATATATATATATACACACACACACACACACACACACACTACAAAGATACACCCATCAGATAGACAAAGAAACACACAGATCCATGCACAGACAACCCCCCATCTGACAAAGAAACACAGATATATACCGACAAAGATATACAGACAGAGATATACAGAGAGATCTCAAGAGATATACATACAGAAATATATATACAAAGGGAGACATACAGAAATAGGTATACTGACCTATACAGAAATAGATAGACAAGAGATATACAGACAAGAGATATACAAATACATGTACAGAAAGGGATATACAGACGATATGCAGACAACAGATATGCAGACAACATATATGCAGGCAAGAGATGTACAGAAAGATATATATATGCAGACAAGAGATATACAGAAAATGTATGCAGACAAGAGATATACAGATAGAGATACACAGGTAACAGACATAGAGATAAGAGATATACATAACAATATATACAGAATGATATATACACATAAAAATATATACAGAATGATATACACATAAAAAGATACACAGACAGGAGATATACATAGATATACAGAAAGAGATATACAGGCAATAGAAAGAGATATATAGAAAGAGATATTCAGACCTACATACAGAGGCAAGAGATGTAGACAGCCAGACAAACAAACAGATACCCATGCATGCACGCACAGATTTCCATACACACAGATTTATACACACTCCTCGACATGTGCCCACCTTCTTGTGGTCGAGTTGTGACGGGTGCAGCTCCACCTCCGCCTTCTCACTCCAGCCCTTGGCCGACTGGTCGACTCGGTCCGTCTGCACGCCGAACTTGCCTCCGAACCCCTGTAGGCAAACGTCCTTAACCCGCTATTACCACATGCCGACAGCTGCCACTGGCCGACAGACACCACGGGCCGACAGGCACCATGAGCCAACACGCACCACGGGCCGACAGCCGCCACAGGCCGACAGGGACCGCTGGCCGATAGGCTCCACGGGCCGAAAGCCGCCACGGGCCAACAGGGAACGCAGGCCAACAGGGACTGCGGGCCGACAGGCGCCACGGGCCGAAAGCTGCCAGCCGTCACAGGCCGACAGCTGCCAGCCGCCACAGGCCGACAGGGGCCACTGGTCGACAGGCACCATGGGCCAACGGGCACCGCATGCCCTACCAGAGGCACAGCCACACGACGTGCTGCACAGATCAGCCAGACATGACCTGGAGTAGGCCTGCAGAGATTTGTCTTCCTTTGTTTTTTTTCTTTTCAAAGATGTACCATGCTCGGCATTATTTAACACAGGGATACATTCGCATTCTTAATTGCATTGAGACTTGATTAGATGCAGATCCCACTTAAAGCTGCATAGTCCGATGGAGGCCAGATACTACTTAAAGCTGCATAGTCCGATGAAGGCATCAAAATTTCAAAAACCTAAAGAAATTACCTCGATTTGAGCCTATATAGCTAACTTGGATATTGGCACACTTATTAAACATGTATTGTTGCACAGAAGGAATGCTGTCAATTTAATAGAACCTGTTATGCCTGAAGCATATCGTGTTCACCATTTTGATGTGCACATCAAAAGTAATTTTTCATGTTTTTATTTCAAATATTTCCAAAATTAGCCATTTATAATAAAAGTCACTTCAAACTAAAGTAAGGTAGATTATAACAATCAACCTATTATAGTTATCTCCAGAAATGGCAGAAACAGAAAACAATCGGACTAGACGGCTTGGAGGATGAGATTTGTTAACCTTGGATACTTAAGTTTCACGTTAAGGAGTAACGTCATATAAAACTAATACGTGACGTCAGAATACAGATGACGGCAAACTGTGTCGCTATTGCTAAGATATGACGTAGACAAAAGTTTGTCAACTTATTGTTGCTAACAGGATTATTATTGGCTAACAGAATATGATTCCTCAAGAGATACCATTGTCAACAGGATATGATTGCTTCAAAGAGCCATGTGAGGTTAGAGAAATTGTGACCAGAGCCATTAAAAACGGGTCATAATAAGGAGAAAGTGATACTCATAAATGAATTAACACTCATTCAACTTGTAACGTGAATGAAATTTGCGGGTTCTTAAAAATATTATCAGGGGCTGTCCCCAGGTGGCGTCACACCCCACGTGACTGTAGGCACAAACTATTAAAAACTGAAATTGTGCTAAATTACCATGTTTTTTTAAAATAGAGACAACTGAAATTCCATTAAATTACCTTGGTTTATCGAAAATATAAACTGAAATTGCGCTAAATTACCCTGGTTTATCAAAAATATAAACAACTAAAATTGTAGTAAATTACCATAGTTTATCGAAAACATAAACAAATGAAATTGTCCTATATTGCCATGGTTTATCGAAAAATAAACTAAAATTGTGCTGAATTTACATGGTTTATCGAAACTATAAACAACTGAAATTGTACTGAATTATCATGGTTTATAACAACAAAAAAACATAAACAACTGGAATTGTGCTAAATTACCATGGTTTATCGAAAGAATAAACAACTGGAATTTGGTTTAAATTACCGTGGTTTATCGAAAAACCAATCACATAACATGGTTGCATAAATACCAGCAAGGAAAGTTTACATTGATGAGTGAAAAATACAATTTATTAAAAGAAATATATTTATTTTAAGTATATAGAGATGTGAGGTTTTCCTTTACTTTTGTCTTCTTTATACTTTTTTTTAATACTTTAAATTTTTTTTCAATATTTTCTTTAGCTTTTTTTCTCCTTTCTCCCTAACAGATTAGTGGGTGGATATGACCCGTTTTCGGTGGCCGGGTCACACTGAGCACCCTCGCCCAGCCTGCCTGACCTTGGAGTGGTCTGTCTGTGAGGCGTGCAGCGGCACTTCGGCCGTCTCGCTCCAGCCTTTGGCGCACTTGTCGACGCGGTCCTTCTGAATGCCATATTTACCACCGAAGCCAACCGAGTAATCTGCCAACGGAGATTGCCGAAGGGTGAGGGGTCAGTGTGCAAGGGTTACTTTGTTTCTTTTTCATTCTCATTTTTTCTTCTACTTTTCTTTTTCATTTTGCCCCTCATTTGTTCTACTTTTTACCTCTACTTTTTTGTTCTACTTCTTTTTCTATATTTTTGTTGTTCTACTTTTTTCTTGTATTTTTTTGTTCTACTTCTTTTTCTATATTTTTGTTGGGTCTACTTATTGTTGGTACTTTTTTAAATCTTTAGTTTCTTCTACTGTTATCCTTCCGTTTTATCCTTCCCTTCTTATTTTTCGCTTCTTTGTTGTTGACTTTCATTGCATATAATACTTTGTATGTATATATAGAAAACAAAATTTTAATTAAGTTATCAATTTTAAATGCAATGCAATTAATTGTTTGAATGAAATTTTAACGTAGAGATTGTACATCAATATATATTTATTTTAACTGTTTAGTGTACTTTTTTTGCTTGTAATTTTGGCATTTTATTTAAGAACAAAATACCTTATCCTAGTTATTTTAACTTTTGTTTTTACTTAAGGTTGCAGTCAAATGGTCTTAAGCTTCTGCCATTTTCTGACATAGATTCATAATTATAATCTACCATACCTTAGTTTGAAGTAACTTTTATTTTAAATGGTTGACTTAGAGAAGATATTTGAAGTGAAGACATGATCAAATCAATTTTCGCAAGCACATCAAAATTCGACAGCAGAGGCTTCAAACAGTCCATCATTTAAACCAGCATACCAGGTCAGCTGATAGCTAACTAGGTCAATGGAACATCATAGAGTACGTAGGAAGATATTACAAACATGTTAAATGACATACACTGAGAAGCAAAAGAAGTCATTAACGATGTTTGATTTTGAGATTTGAAATGTAAGCAATGATCAGTTAAGTAATATGCATTATCATTCATTGCACAAGCGACTACTGGTATTGTCATAATTATGTCAGGTACTATTTTATCATTATCTAGATCATTATTATTAATTCCCCAAGGAGTAATGTAAGGATTAGATATACTTGGGTTAGTTGTGGTTATTTCTCTTCAGCAGTGGCCGAATCAGTAAGCGTGCAGGCTTCCCCATGTGGACCGTCGAAAGTTTGAATCCCAACTGAGTCAAACCAATGACGTACAAAATTGATACTTGTCACTACCAAGCCTGGCATTTGGCATTAACAGGATAGGGCAAGGACTGGTTAGCTCAGTATCAGGATAATGTAACTGAGTGGGAAATCGGGTCATGTTGCCATCGGCCTGGTTTCCCAGTGGGACAGCACTAACAAGTCACAAGTCCGTACCCATCCTGATATAACCTTAGATGTTGGCAGGACATAAAACCACAACAAACAAAACAAAATCAGTTAATTTTCTCATTCAGAAAGCAATGTGCACTACATCAGATGAACAATCCAACATATGGTTTCACAATTATCTGCCTAACCCTCGCCGCCCCACTCCCCTACCAAGCACCTCCTTCCATGCCCACTGACCCACACTCACACCCATCCATCGAGACACACACAACTGGAAACACATGAGCACACACATTCAAACGTACGTGTCCACACTCACTGACGCATACACACCCACTGACAGTGATAGCTTCCGTGACAAATACACACACAGACACCACCCTCCGACACACACCGACACACACACATCCCATCCACCTCCCTCCAAGCACCCAACTTATGCAGTACACTCTCCTAGCATATGCACTGCACGCACCACTCTCCTGTCCATACTCTCCTAGCCCATATATTGAACACAACACTCTCCTGACGCATGCATTGCATGCAGCACTATCCTGACTACTCTCCTATCGCATGCATTGCACACAGCACCCTCTCCTGCATAAACTCTCCTAGCGCATACATTGCATGCAACACTTTCCTGCCTACACTCTCCCGGCACATGCATTGCACACAGCACGCTCTACTGTCTACACTCTCCTAACGCATGTATTACATGCAGCACATTCGATTGCCTACACTCTCCTATCACATGCATTGCACACAGCACGCTCTCCTGTCTACACTCTCCTAACGCATGTATTACATGCACCACATTCGCATGCCTACTCTCCTATCACTTGCATTGTACACAGCACGCTCTCCTGTCTACTCTCCTAACGCATGTATTACATGCACCACATTCGCATGCCTACACTCTCCTATCACATGCATTGCACGCAGCACACTCTCATGTCTACACTCTCCTAGCACATGCCTGGATGCGCCGCCGACCAGGCGCTGGTTACCTTTCTGCGAGTTGTGCTGGGAGAGCTTCTCCTGGTGGTCCCAGCCGACAGCCGACTCATCCTGCTTGTCCTTCTCCACGCCGTACTTCCCGCCGAACCCGGTCGAGTAGTCTGACCGTGGAGGAAGCGGAGGGTGAGGGGGTGGGGAGGTGGGGAGGTGGGGAGGATGGGAGTGGGGGTTGGGGAAGGCATTGATAGACACAAAATAAGGCCCTTTTGTCTGCATACCCTCAGCGGTCCAGTTGGACCACAAGCAGATATATATATACAGTAAAACCTCTCTAACCGACCACCTCCACAGATCGACCACTCCCCTACATCGATCGCTTTTTTTGGGTTCCAAACGATCGCACAATACAATACCACTGTACCAATTTTTTATAAACTTAAATTTTTTTAAGTCGTGTCATGGTCGGTCGATTTAGAGAGGTTTCACTGTATGAACAAACAGCCAGAGACAATACAAAATAAAGTGCATATCAACAATGAATAGCATTAAAATTGCATAGTCCGGTGATTTTTTATTTCTGCCATTATCTTTTCAAAGATGAATACATTAGATTGATGGTTAGAATCGACCTTTCTTAGTTTGAAGTAACTTTTATTACACATGGTTAAGATTGGAGATATTTGAAGTGAAAATATGACAAATTAATTCAGGCATGCAGTCAAAATTCGAACACCATAGGTTCTATTAAATTGGCGTAGTCAACCTACGCAGCAAGAAATGCTTGATTAATGCATCAATATCTAATTTGGATATGCAGGATCAAACTTAGATAAGTGTTTTGGTTTCAAAAATGTGATGCCTTCATCGGACTATGGAGCTTTAAGAAGCTGATTAATATTGTGATTATCATGTTTATTATTATGATTATTGTTAAAGGAGCAGTGCGGGGAGGAAGATTAATTGTCCACGATTGAAATTTCTCTTGCTTAGTCAATGAATGCAACCACCTCCAAATTTTTAATTATTTTAACTTTTGAAACAAATTAATTTTTTTAGGGTGTTGGATGCGCCATCATAATAGCGGGAATGAAGGGGAGAGCGAAGAGGCGCGGGAGGGGTTTTAAAAATTGTCAGGCATACGCGTCCTCCATGCATGTCCCCTAAGCGCTCTCTTTTTGGCTTTAAGATGTAAGAAAAGGCGCGTTATATGTGCCGTGAGTAACCTTTCTGCGAGGCGTGCTTCTCCACCTTCTCGTGGTGGTCGTAGCCCAGGGCGGCCACGTCTTGACGGTCCTTCTGCACGCCATATTTCCCGCCAAAACCTTTCGCAGCGTCTACATCAAACAGGTCATAACATCGTTCAAGTTGCATAGTCTGATGAAAACATTACATTTTCAAAACCAAACTACTTATATAGATTAGATTCTACATATTCAACTTAGATACTTTTGCACTTATTAAGCATTTGTTGCTGTTTAGAAGGGTGTAATATGTCAATTTAATAGAACCTGTTACTACTGAAGCCTATGGTGCGAGAGTTTTGGTGTGCTTGCCAAAATCAAAATATTTTCCGTTATATATCTCCAAAATTAGCCATTTTAAATAAAAGTTACTTTAAGATAAAGTAAAGTAGACTATAATGATTAATCTAATATATTTATCTCAGAAAATGGCAAAAAATTTAAACTGACGATGCAACTTTAAAGACGGGGTGGCCTGGTCGGGAATGCTATGTGTGGTATAAGATAGCTTATGCGAATATTATTGTCGGAACATAATGCAGACATGAGCAGAGAAGTAAAACAAATTAGCTGATTGTGGGTGTATGCCTCAAAACTCGGCGGAAGGCCGAGAAGGGGGGGGGGGATGGTGTAGGGGGGGGGCCACCCCCCTCCCATGGAGAAATCTTTTTACAAGTAGGACACAATTGGTGCAATTTGGTAGCCACTTAGGAGGGAGAAATTTCACTCTTCACCTGTGACATAAGGTAAGAGTAGGTAGGCAAATAGACCAGTACTCTAAGAATACAGAAGTGTTTTTCTTGTAATCTTGCATAAATGATAATTCAATAAAATAAATAATACACTTATACCATAGTTAATAGTTTCAGTTATTTAATTTATTGTCCAGGAAGCATTTAATTGGCGGAAATCAGCCAATTGGCGCGAAATGCTCATGCCTGATAATGTATATTGGAATTGGTGAGCATACCGGAAATACATAGGACCAGGAAGTAGTGCATGGTGTTGTGGGGTAGGTCTACATTGGTTCAGGCTTGGTGAGTTGGTCGAAACTAGGGTTTATACAAAAAGCTGGCCGCCTGATTCAAAAACATTTTCAAGGACACTTTCAAGAACATTTTAATACCAAAGTTTTATATAATCTACTCAATAAAGGGCATAGTGTTGGGAAAACAATTCCATAAAAGTAAGTGACAGGAAATTGTCAAAAACAAATTCATCTCAAATATCATGTGACATGTTATAATCAGGGTTCATACAAGTTGGCAACCAGATTCAAGAACATACAGTTTAATTCAAGAATATTTGTGGGTACTCAAACCAAAAGTATAAATTCAAGAACATTCAAGACTTTCGGTGGCGCGTGCGAACCCTGCGAGTAACTCACCTGTCTGAGACTCGTGCTGCTGAAGTTTGGTCTGATAGTCCCAGCCCACGGCAGACTGGAAGAGGACGCGATACATTACACAGTGATTATGGTTTTTGTAATCTAAAAAAATGAATAAGTTTTTTTTTAATAATTAGGATGCAGGTCGACATAAATTTGGTATATATATATATATATTGCAATTTTTATTCAACAGAAAGGCACAAAGGTGGCAGTTCGCAGCCAGCCTGAGGGAAAGTTGATTTTTCTTGGATCAGGTCGGCTAGAAGGCTGCTTAACTATGCTGGGGGAGTGTGTGTATGGTGGCGGGGTGGAGAGGTGGAGGGGCACATGGGGGTAGGGTGGTGGTGGGAGTTCTATAGGAGTAGCAACATGCAACCAGTGGGGACCTCCCTCCCCCCTCTTACATCAGGGAGCGGGTCGTGAGGTGTGGTGTGAGAGCCCCGACTGAGGTGGGTGAGGAGGGGGAGGAGGAGAGATAGTGTGGGGGAGGGAGGGGGAGGCGGAGAGGATGGGGGAGGAAGGAGGAGGAAGGGGGAGGAAGGTGTGGTGTGAGAGCGCTGGGTAAGGTGGATGAGGAGGGAGATAGGGAGAGGGAAGTGTGGGGATGGGGGGGGGGGGGGGGAGGGGAGGGGAAGGGGAGGGATAGGGGAGTGAGGCCAGGGGAGGGTGGGACGGAGGGGGAGGGAGGTGGGGACCAGGCCATAGGCACAACATCGGCATCCAAATGACAGGCAATCTCCACACAGCTACGTACAAGCCTATGATATGTAAATAGGAGTAGGCTTGTCTAGTAATAAGAGTAGACAAATAAATACATATATACCAAGAAAATTTAAAAAAAACTAACATAGGCTACTAACCATACCAACCAATTATCTATCTGCTACTGAAATGCAGGCAATCAAATACCTTATCAGCAGCCACTGTGTGGTAAGATAACACCAACACTACAACTGGCCAGCATTGAAAACAAGCCTGGGTACCCGGGCTTATATGCTATGGACAGTATAAATACAGCCTCAATAAAAAAGAAATCTCTCTTTTTTTAAATTTTAAACTCAACCTCTCGCCTTGTATATGTTTACATGTGAAACACCAGCCAGCAGCCGGGCTGATCAAACCCACCACAAGATGGCACTGCAAAATTTACATCACCATGGGAGGGATAGGAAGTGAGCTGTCTTAGTGTTATAGGGTCTTTGACTATGTATAAATTTGTTTAATAATGATATGTCGGCGACTTTTTTATTATTACTTTTGTTAAGCCACTTCGGCGACCAAGGCCATGTTCATGGTGAGAAATGAGTAGAGATTTATTCCACCATTTAATGAATAATGAACCAATTACCTTTTTCATAATTAAACCCCCTAAAAAGCCAGAGCAAATATCACATTTCTACTTATACATATACACAAAACGCCCGTTCATGCCCGCATGCACTTACCTTATCTACTCGGTCATTCTGGACACCAAACTTTCCACCGAATCCTTTGGACGAATCTAAAACAATCAAATGATTTGCTTGTTTATTTGTTTAGCGACCCCTCCCCCCCGGCACAAAAAGTAAACATCGGCTATTGGGGGCCATACAGTGGTTAAATATATCTGTCTTTAAACAAATTTACATTTCAAACAGGTAAAAATAGAGCACAATCAAATGCATAAAATAGTATCGGCTATTGGGGGGCCATACAGTGGTTAAACATATCTGACTTTAAAAAAATTACATTTCAAACAGGTAAAAATAGAGCACATTCAAATGCATAAAATAGTCAGTTACTATATATAAAACAGGCGTACCGCAAAAAGAAGGATAGAAGAAAGACATACTGAGGTCGATTTTACGAATTTACGGATCATCGCCAGTTTCTGCAAAAATTGACATCTTCACGGTGGCTACACACTATACTCAAATCTAGGCTGGGCATGATTTTCTTCCGATTGAAAATAAGCTATTAGAACATGTCCCAACACTTCTTCAGCGGTGTACTTAATTAATTAATTAATTATTTTACTAAGGCTAGCGTAGCACAAACAAGAAAGGAAAGAAAGAAACAAGAAAAGAACAGGAAAGAAGCAAACAAACGACGGAGGAAGGAAGGGAGAAACGAAGGAAAGAAAGAAGGAAAGAACGAAAGAACGAAAAAGGAACAAATAGAAAGAAAGAAGGAAAGAAAAAAGAAAAATAAGGAATGAAAATAGAAAGAAAGAAAATCAATCAATCAAGTTCTTTTGCTGGGGTTATTGTTGTTGTTGGAAGTGGCTAGAGGAGGGGGCTGTTCGTTGTGGTTTGGTATTGATATTTTTTAAAGTAGGCTTCAAAGCTTGACCCACACTTGACCCACACGCATGGCACAATAGAAGATATATCTCCTGAAGCAGTAATGCCAACTGGTTCCTGAGGAAGGACTGAAGCTGCCACCTGGCGTGCTTACCCGCCAGGAAGTTGGGTGCTTGTCCCTTCCAGTCCCAGCCCCAGGCCCCACCACTATACTTCACAGCCACTTTGAACCCATAGACAACCTAGTTCATGTTGACCAAACTAAGCATGGCTACTGCCCTACGAAAAAAAAAAACTATTGGACATCAAAGATATGGTCATTCTGACATATTTCTTTGTAGGAAACCCACTGCCACCACATAGGCTACTCTTTCCGATAAGCAGCAAGGGGTCCCACAGACAGGACAACACATACCACAGCCTTTGATGAACCAGTTGTGGACCACTGGTTGGAACGGAAAATAGCCCAAACTGCAAATGGGTCCACTGAGCAGGATCAATTGGATGACCCACACCTTCGAAGGTGGACACTCTACTGCCTGAGCTACATCCTGCTCCCTCCTGGCCTACGTGTTGACAGACCGTCTGGCGGTGACAAGGCGGGCGGGTGGTTTCTTACCTGTCTGGCTGGCATGTTGCACCAGCTTCTCCTTGTGGTCCCATCCAAGAGCGCTCTTGTCCCGGCGGTCCTTCTGCACACCATACTTTCCACCAAAACCTTTGGCCGCGTCAGTTTGACTCGCATGCTGCTGCAGCTTAGTCTGGTAGTCGTGTCCCACTGCCACCTGGCGGCCAGAGATGGAAAGCACAGAGGGTTTACACCCAGGGTCCATACAGAAGGTTGGCCACCAACATTCAAGAAGATTCTTTTCAAGAACATTTTCAATGAAACACGCAAATAACCTGTAGAAACTAAAATTAAAGATAAGCAAAGTTGAATATACTGATGGTATCTTGTTAAAGAGGAAGTGGAAAACGCAGCATAGACTGAATATCCCATCCTGATGCATCGCAGCCATGAAGTTAAAGGTACCGTTGACACCGTGGAGGCCACAGCTGCCAATGCCCAGCATCCGGCAACCAAAGTCCTGCTTGAATTTGGTTTGCAGCCACTTGTGAAATGCCATCTTGTTCGATTTAAGAACACTCAAGAACATACAGTTAAATTCAAGAATATCTTAGGGTACTCAAACCAAAAATATAAATTCAAGAATATTCAAGACTTTTGGTGACGCGTGCGACCACTGCATAGATAGCCGCTGTAGGCACAGAAAGCTGTGCTATGGAGAAATGTGATTAACTCAGATAGGTAAATATAATAATTCAAGTTAAAGAGAAGGAGGAATAAGCCCATACAAATAAATCTATTAGAGGAGAAATACACTTTCATATACAGTGCTACCCTAATTTATTGACGGGAATGTCGTTTGTCGGAGGTGTTAACAGTGTAGGTGGGGAACATTAATACAATAACAAAACCTGAAATCCACAGGGCAAACTTCTTTTAAACTGTAATTCATTCAAACATAACGAAAATACTTGCTTACAATTACCTGAGTCGTCTAACATGAATGCATCTATTATAAAAGGAAAATTACAAATATTATTTAATTTCACTAACTGCATGGGTTTTGTTGTGGTTCTTTTGTAAGTTTTATTCTTTTGGGGGTGGGGGGGGGGGGAAGTAACTGAGACAACCCAACCCCCTTTTTTATTTTTCATTATGGGTGCTACATAATACAGTCAGAGAAACAACATTCGCCAAAATTACCCAACCAACCAACTAATCACCCACCCACAAGAAGACTAGGCCTTGAAGCGTCAACCCCTCCTGCTTATGACCATTGTTGTTGCAAGGAGGTAAAAAAAACAACTAATAAATCAAACCAAACGCAACGCCAACACTGGCACTATCCCGATCATGAGCATTGGTGATATATTATGTAGGGGGCCAAGCTTGGGATTTTCAGGTGGTTCACAGATAGAATAAAACACCATTGGAATAAAACATGATGGAATAAACCGCTGTAAAACATCATATATTTTAATAATAATAAAATATTTGTAACTTCAGGTGGTACGCAGCCGTGTACCTACGCATAAAGAAGCTAGGCCCCTACCATGAAGAAAGTTATTGTTGCTTGTTGTTTGTTGGGGTTTTACATCCTAGCAACATCTTTGGTCATAGCAGGACAGGTGCAAACTTGTTACAGTGTGCATTCATGTTGACTTTATAGTGGTGCCCCATTGGCAGACCTGGGAGACCAGGTTGGCAGCATGATAACCCGATATCCCAACCAGTCATATTATCCTGATACTGAGCTAACCAGCCTTGCCCCTATCCTATTAATGGCAAGCGCCAGGCTAGGTAGTGACAAGTATCAATTTTGTAGCTCATTAGTTTTACTCGACTGTGATTCAAACTGACATGTGAAGCCGACACTGTACCGATTTGACCACCATGTTTGGTCCATCCCTACAGTAAAAAAAGTAAAGCTTGTTTTATTTAACGACACCTCTAGAGCACATTGATTTTTATCATCGGCTATTGGACATCAAGCATGCGGTCATTCTGACATATTTCTTTGAAGGAACCATACTGCCAAACATATGCGACTCATTCCAATAATCAGCAAGGGGTCTTTTATATGCACTTTTCCACAGACAGGCAGCACATACAACATCCTTTAATTAACCAGTTGTGGACCAGTGGTTGGAACGGAAAATAGCCCAAACTGCAAATGGGTCCACTGAGCAGGATCGATAGGATGACCGACACCTCCACAGGTGGACACTCTACCGCCTGAGCTATGTCCCGCTCCCGTCCAACCCCACAGAGACACAGTGTCCGTTGGACCCCCACCTTATCCATGCGGTCCTTCTGAACCCCGAACTGACCACCGTAGCCATAGGATGCCTTCGGACCTTCCTCGAACTCCTTCTTTTTGAAGTCTTGATGATCGCTCTGCACATCATGTCGCAAGGCCGATAAGCTGATAACATTCATAAATGTTGATTTAAGGTTAGCTTTATTAAACATGCACATTTCGTTGGTTTTTAAACTTCAGCTTAAAATTCTTTTTCATTAATAATAATAGATAACAAATACATAATGTTCATCATTAGGATCTACTCTACATTATTTTGCGGTAACCTTTATTTTATAGGCTTACCTTTACAGATAGTTGAAGTGAAAACAATGGACATTAATTTTATCATCCAACTCGAAATGCTGGAAACCATAGGCTTCAACAGTGGCAGGTTCTATTAAATCGACATCGTTTTCCTGCTTAATAAGGGCAGCAGCATCTAAGATAACCATGTTGGATTAGAATCTAGATTTGTATTTTAGTTTTGAAAATTTGATGCTTTCATCGGATTCCCATATTCCGCTAGTTTTTGTCATATATTCATATGTATTTATATTCTCTTTTACTCTTTTTCAAAACTAATATAAACATGAAATTTACCATACTAACCTACTACTGTGCTCTAATTCAAAATAACTTTTCATTATAGTTTGTTTGTTGTTTTACATCCTAACAACATCTAAGGTCATATCAGGACGGGTACCGACTTGTGACAGTGCGCACTCATGGCAACTTTATAGTGCTGTCCCACTGGGAAACCAGGCCGCCGGCACCATGACCTGATAGCCAACTCAGTCACATTATCCTGACACTGAGCACACCAGTTCTTGCCCTGTCCTAACAATGCCAAGCGCCTGGCTAGGAAGCGACGAGTATCAATTTTAAAGTCATTGGTTTGACTCGACCAGGGTTCGAACCCACGACCCGATGATCTACCAGCACGGGAGACGGACGCTCTAACTCATTCGGCCATCTCGTCTGGTTCCCTTTTCATTATAAATAGCTCACTTTTGGAGCCATAAAATGTATAAACACCATTATGAAATTCCTAAATAGTGTTGTTAACGCATTCTTCGTGGAGGTATTCATCACAATATCAGGTCCAATACCACTAATACCGAACTGGCAAATCCAATATTACTGCTTTGGGGGTACTTTGACTATTTGTAAAAAATATATATATAATTTTAAATACCATAATCGCGGAGGTTTTAAGATCATGGAAAAAACTATTTCTCGTTCTAGTATGAGAGTGAGGCCTAAGAGCCCATATCGGACAATAAACACTTATTTAAAGCTATAACCAATGACAAATTACACTCACTCAATATGTTCCACCCGGCCTGAACCCTGGACGCTCTTGGCGCCCCATCGCTGTTCCTTCTCAGTGATGTCATTCTGCAAATCATACATCGCATAAACCAATGATAGACAGAGGAAATTGCTATACGTTTCTTATTATAGTAGTGTTGATCGCAAAATTCAGACCTAAAATTAATTCAATAAATTGTAAGAAAAACAAACCATTTCACCATAAATTGAACTAATGATCTATATAGCAAAGCAGTAGTAAAATAGGGATATCTTTTCATTAAAATGATATAGTTCCATAGCTTAGAATTCCTACCATATATATATATACTTTTCTTCAGATGAATACATTAGGTTAATCATTATATTCTAGTTGGCTTCAGTTTGAGTTAACTTTACTTTTAATTTTGAAAATACTTGAGGTGAAAATACGCTAAATTGAATTTCGAAGTGAACATGGAAATGCTTAACCCCGGAGGCTTCACCAGTAACGGGCTATTAAATTAACTTAAGGGTCCTATGAAGTCATAAATATTTAATGAGTCCACCAGTATTTAAGTTGGATATGCAGGATCAAATGTGGGTAGGTGTTATCGCTTAGAAATTGTACGCTTTCATGACTATGCAGCATTAACATATACTTGGATATAAAACAGTGTTCTTTATGTACCTATACGAATATAATAATAATAATAATAATAATAAAGCTAACATGTAAATATTAACATATACTTGGATATAAAACAGTGTTCTTTATGGACCTGTACGAATATAATAATAATAAAAATAAAGCTAACATGTACATGTTATATAATTAACAGCTCTATTTTACTAGGCTATAAAACAGCGTTCTTAGTGTAACTTTACAAATAATAATAACTTTTTTTAATTCAAAGAGCAAACATGCAAATGCTATGTATTTACAGGAACACAGCTCTACTTACTGGCATCACTATAACATAGAGCAAAGTGACTATTTTCGACTTTTATTTTTATTTCAACTGTTCGCCGGAAATAAACATACCACAAAGTCTGGATCCGTGTCCCAGTCGTCGTCATCATTGTTGGAAATATCTGTTGAAATATTATGGCCCACCGCTGCTTTCCACATTCTGAAAATAAAAGAATGTTTGTAATTATCACTGTTTTCAAAATGAGCCAACACATGTTATCAGGATCGGCTACATGCTAACATGCGACCTGTATTTTTGTCCACAACATACACTATACTCCATAGTGTTGCATGCGCAATGGTGCCAAAGCTAGCACCTAGAAAGTTCTGCAACTTCTAATTTTTACCATTCCAATTCCTATATATAAATCACCGGGCTTTCAGTGACGAGAAAGAGACGCTAATATTCTGTGACTGTTCAGACCTATCCCAAAGGAAAGTTGACATGCTCCTGGAATAGCCCCTTATTAATATTACTTATTCATTACTAATTGGCGAGGCTATAACTATAAGCTTGCATCGGGATACACACTAAAACTAAACATCAGATACACTGCGTAAATTAGGGAAGCCGGTGAGTGCGGAGGGAGGGAGAGCAGAGACGGCAAAAGTGTCCATCTGACAATAAAATCGAAAGACATAACATTATTGTTATTAGTAGGCACGTGCAAACGTGCAATAGAGGGAGTGCACATGACGTCATCACTCAGTGGTCAGAGGTTAGCAATCAGCCATCTTGGATTATGAGCACCCTTGCCTAGCCCTGTTGTGAATGTATGCTGATGCAGTAACATCATTTTCCTTGTGTTCTGAGCTGTTCTGGGCAGTTTACATCCATCATCATCATGCTGTCGGTTGCGATGCGACAAAGACTGCTTTCATTACTTGACTGCCGCTCTCCATTTAGCTCTCTGCTGTGAGAGTGATGTCCATGAGTCGGTCTTAATGTCTCTCAGGTTTCTCTTGATGGTATCCTTGAACCGGAGACAAGGGCGCCCTCTCTTTCTGTAACCAGAAGATAGCTGAGAGTAGAGGATCTGCTTTGGTAGCCTGTCTGATGACATCCTCATGAGGTGCCCAGTCCACCAGAGATTCTTTTTGATCAGAAGATCTTCCATAGAGGGCAGCCCCGCCCGTTCGAGTATTTCCTTATTTGTCACTTTGTCCTTCCAGGTTAGCCTCATGATTGAACGCAGATGTCGCATCATGAAGGCATGCAGCTTTTTCACCTGTCATATGTACACTGTCCAGGCCTTGGCTCCATATAGTAGGGTGGACGGACCGATTGCACGGTAGACCTTGCCTTTGACCTGCATGGACACATGGTGGTTGTTTCAGAGTCTTTGGTGTAGTCGCCCAAAAGATGCGCTAGCCTTGGCCATCCTCCTCTGTATTTCAGCATCAATGCGTCCATCACTTGATATAGTGCTTCCGAGGTAGGTGAATTCAGAAACAGAGTTCAGCTTGTTTCCGTCAACCATGATATCCTCCTCTCGGATTCTTGTAGAGTTGGGTTGGTACAGCACCTCTGTCTTCTTGATGTTAATCTTCAGGCCAAACTTCTTTGATGCATCGGAGAGAGCGTCCACTATTTTATGGATCTCTTCAGCAGAGTGGGCAACCAGCGAATAGCAGCTCTCTCACCAGTATCCGAGTAGTCTTGGTCTTCGCTCTGAAGTGTGCGACATTGAATAGGTCAGCGCTCTGTCTGGACTGTATATAGATGCCATCCCCCATGCCTCGGAAAGCCTCATCGAGCATTGCTGATAGGAAGATGGAGAAGAGCATGGGGGCCAGTACACAACCTTGCTTGACCCCATTGGTAACCTTGAACGATTCCGAGACTTCCCCTCCAACACTAACATTCGCCATCATTCCTGTATGTAGAGCATTGATCATAGTTGTGAACTTCTCTGGGCATCCATACTTCCTCAGTAGCTGCCATAGCCCGGTCCTCCTGACTGTATCAAACACCTTAGTGAAATCAACAAATACCATATACAGTGGTCGGTGCTCAATGCACTTTTCTTGTAGCTGCCGGAGACAAAATATCATATCCACGGTGCTCCGGTTGCCTCTGAAGCCACACTGTGACTAGATAGTCTGATGAGGAGGATCCTGGCGAAGATCTTGCCTGCTATGGAAAGAAGAGAGATTCCTCTAGAGTTCCCCCAGTATGTTCGATCACCTTTCTTGTAGATGGTTACAATGCTGGGATCCTTCCATGCTTGGGGTAGAGAACCTTCCTCCCAGGCATTGGTGATTAGTTGGTGCAGTCTGTTGAACAGATTGTCTCCTCCGTGCTTCCATACTTCAGCAGGAATTCCATCACCCCCAGGTGCTTTGCCATCTTTCAGGCTGGCGATTGCTCTAGACATCTCATCCATGGTTGGAATCTCATCGAGGCATTTTTGGTAATGCGCCGCTGGATGTTGTCCAGAGCTTTGTGATCTATGTCACCAGAGACGTTGAGTAGCTTCTGGAAGTGTTCACTCCATCTTGCCACAACTCTCTTGCTGTCAGAAAAGGTCTCCATTCCATCTGTTGATTTCAGGTGAACAGGTCCCTTCTTCACGGGTCCCCACACTTCCTTCAATCCATTGTAGATGCCCTTCATGATGTTTCTATCTGCAGCTCTCTGCAGCTCCTCTGCCTTCATTTCCCACCAGTCTGACTTCAGTGCACGGGTGCATTTTTGTAGCAATCTGCAGGCATCTTTGTATGCTGCAGTGGTGGATCTAGTGCTTGGTCTCTTCTCATAAGATTCTGTAGCTCCTGATTGTTGGGATCGAACCAGTCCTGGTGTTTTCTGTCTGGCTTGCCGAGATATTTTTAGCTGTGGTGTCTACGACCTGCTGCAAAACTGCCCATTCCTCATCTGGTTTTGAGCTTTCCTTCTCCTCCCATTGGGCGAGAGCGCTGTCCATCTCCCGCTCGAAGCTCTCCCTGTGACTGATGGTCACAGGGAAAGTTTACATCCAATGTGTTTACTTTCAGCACTTTAACAACAACTTCTGAGGCCAAACTGCTCGAAACAGTGACAAATAAACAAACAAATAGGTCAATAAGCACAATGTAGACAGGTGCAAGCCTTCTGTATGTAATCCAATATGGCCACCGAAAGCTGCCACGTGTCATCATTACACCCCATCTATAGTTAGGATGGGGGGGGGGGGGGGTTGCAGAGTAATTTCAAATGGGCTGAAGCCGAAGACTGACACCTATTTTTAAATCAATCTACAGTACAACTGTTCTTAAATCATAATTGTATTCATTTGAAACACATCCGTCTAAATATGTCTCCACACATCTCGTTCAGATACCAAAGGTATTTCTAATTGAACTGTTTACATATGTATTACAATATTATATTATAATTAATAGTGTCATTGACAGTCAACTGTCCATGAAACCCATCAACACTTTATAGAAGAATTTTAATTAGCACGCTGACCTCACACTTCGTAGATTTAAATTAAATTAATACGAACATACTGGACATTATTACAAACATATTGGTCTTACTCTCTGCATTCTCGATCATTATTTCACTGTTGTGTAGATAGATGTATACAAAATCAGATTCAGTGACTGAATCAGTTGATTCACACAGGTTTCTGAGATTTGTTTTGGGTCCTTGAATTTTGATGAATTGAAACACATCGTCTCTTAAATTAATTAAAGGTAGGTAACAGACCTACTCACCTAGCATAGTCATAGATGTATTACTATTAGTACTATTACCCCCAGCATTAAATTCTCGTGAATACATCTACTCAGTCTGCCTCAACCTTAAGTAATGTTGCTGAACTCAACACAAGGCCGGGCAGAATATCGATGACAGTAAAGTACTAAAGTAAAGACAAGCTCACTGACTCACCACCATGCTGAGTGGCCAGGGGGGAGTGCCATTTATGATTTCGGTAATCAGCCTGAGGCTGAGTCTCAGGCCTCATCCTCAACAGTTACCTGGTTATCGTTACTTCTGAGGGTACACTCCAATCTAAACACTAAGACCCAGGCAAAGGTTCCACTGACAATTTACTATAATATGCATTTGTTGTACAATGCACTGCAATTGAAATCACCTACGTGAAAAAGGTTGATACTTCGTAGATGTAAACAAGGAAGCGGAGCAAGTAGTAGATCACTCTCGCCGGTCAGCCCATTTCCTGTTCTCACTGGGTCATGTATTCTAGTGGCGCCGTCTAGTAGCAAGCACACTGTAGTGCCGCCATCTAGCAGGAAGCACAATTGTAGTATTTATTTTGGTATATTGTAAATGTTGCATATCGTGAATCGACCGAAATATACTATATTCAAAATTCCATCGCCGGAAGTGATTTATCTAATTAAAGAGAATTAATGATAGATTCGAAAACATTGAAAGAGCAAATGAAAATGTATGGGCGATCCTGCCCCCCCCCCCCCCCCCCCTCTGCCGATACAGGACGCAACCACTACATCATGGTTCCGACTGCGCATGCGCTGAAAACAGCCGCGGGAGCAAAGCCAAGGCGTACGGCCATTGACTTTGTCTATACGCGCATTGAAAAATGTCAGTTTTATTCAAAATTAATAGAAATCCAAAACCCTAACCTTATAAATTTAATATAGTCCTTTTGTTAAACATGTTTTCTATGTCATCCAATCAGTTTGTCTCTAGCTGGTGTGGTTTTATCAATATTTTACTTTTACTGTATGGAGATTGCTCACTGCCATTGACAATGCATTGAGTACTCTGGCAATGGCTCTCACACTAGTCTGAGTGCCTAGATCTTTCTAAATCTAAATGCACATGGCATAAGATGTGCTGATTATATTGATGTAAATGCAATGCTGGATAATATGGTTTGTTGACTTTCCGGTCGATGTAAAGCGCATATTATATAATTTAATTAAAACCGCTATCTATGCACAGATATTTTTTTCATCATTTATTTTTAGGGTTTCACTGCCCAGCAGAAGTTTTGACCGTTCCAAACCAATACAATTAATTAAATACATATCTAGGTCGAATCCACTCTCTCGTGGTGGCGCTGGTCACACTGGACTTGCTCATGCGCAGATATCGACTTCCGGCCCAAGTACTGCCCGTGTGAACGCGCATCTAAATCGCTTCATATGATGCGCCTTGCCTAGATCGCTTTACATTTTGCCCGTGTGAATACAGCTATATATAGCTGCACCCAGTGTATTAGCATGCGACATGTGCTTTTGGGGGGGGTTGTTTTGCTCTGATGCATCCCACAATGCACCGCGCCGCTGGAACCGTGATGTAGTCTATTCCCAGTGTCAGGATATTATCACTAGGTGGCGTCAATATAGAAACTAAATTGTAGATTTTAAGTGCGCGCGTTAAAACTGTGTGTTTGTGGGGGGGGGGGGGGGGGGGGTGAGTTAATCCAGCAAACGGAAACTCGGTACCACTTGCTATCCGGACAGCATTTCGTCCACACCTCTGTCTGCTCCTCTCCACTGCGCCTGGCTCCTCCTTGATTATGTCTGAAAAGAGTTACAGGAGGGGGAGCACGCCAGCATTTCATTTTCTACTCTTACTCAGTCCGTGTCTCTGGCTCACCGGCTGATCACCATATAGAGCAAAGAGACACAGCCCTTTGAGTCAACTCTCATTTCTCTTTCCTCTACTTTTTTTCTTTTTCTCCCGGGCTTACTTCTGATCAAGGGAGTTGTTTGATTGGGTGGGGCCCCTTTTACTTTTTCGCTTTGTTCTTGTTGCTGGAACCCGCCTTTACCCATCCCTTCCTCCTGAACACTTGCTGATGCTGGATACGAGTGCTCTGCTACTGACAGACCCGAATGATTTGGGGCCGCCCCAACGATTCTTCGTTTAATTGTTGTAAAGAGATCACAGCTTCTACAACCATCCCACCTGATGATTTTCAACCAAAGATTGGACCAGTTTATTGGTGGCTTTCTATATTGCTGCAGTTCTGCAGCCGGTAACCGTTGTAAGGTTACAAACCCATCATAGTTCAAGTAGTACATGTTTCCCAAGGACAACAAAATAGGGTGTCATTGGAGGGAGAGTAAAATTAAACAAATTCAGTTGACAAATTCATAAATAAAATAAAACTGACTGGCTATGGCTCTAACACTAGTCTGAGTGCCTAGATTTGTCTAAATCTAAATGCACATGACATAAGATGTGCTGGTTATATTGATGTAAATGCTGGATAAAAGATTAATATCTTAATTTATTATATATATATTTTTTAGTTGGTATTCTATGTTTCAAACAAGAGCTGAGGAGCTGAAACTAGCACATTTCATAGCTGCACCCAGTGTATTAGCATGTGCCATGTGCTTCTCATGGCTTTGTTTTGCTCTGATGCATCCCACAATGCACCACACCACTGGAACCGTGCTGTAGTCTATTCAATGCAGTCAAAATGAGAATATGTTCAACAGACAAATTAATATTTGTTCAGTTGTAAATGCTAATAAATTTCTATTGAATGGCAAAATGTGTGGTTTATTAGCAAGTATAAGTAAACAAATTTTAAAGAGTTAATTTGTGACCCCTGAAATACATTAGCTAATACTAGCATCATTGCTTCTATTAATATATGAATGGTACTTTTCACACACTTTTCTTTCAGCCAAGAAATGTGGCTGAAATGACTCTGACCTGCAGTCAGTTCATATACAATAACAAACTACATACTATATACTATATATAGGGACACATAGGGCCTACTCATTATGTTATCACTCATTTTCTAAACTAGATCAATGTTCTCAATGCGAAATTCTTCCGATTATGTTGACTATTTTATAGTCATTTATGAGGCCCACATTACGTGGACCACATAACCAATTTCAGTTAATGAACAGAACAACTCCAGTTTTCCAGTAGCTTATTTTATTGCTAGTATGTTTACATTATCATATATATATATTGATACTTGACATGATTTACAAATGTACTGTTCAAATTAGCGAAAGTACGTCGCCGTGACGATGGAAATCAACCCTTTTCCGCATAAATCCAATACTTACAATGACATAAACCCATGTCACGGTTTGCAAGACAGAAATGAATGAAACGGGGAGGAAATGTTATAAACAAAAAGAAACAGTCAATGGTGGTGGTGGATCTGACAACTGGGCTACCAGCAGCCCTTTAACCCACTCAGTAGAAACGGCGACTGTGCATAGGGTTTTAGGGTTAATTCCCACTTCGATGACTAAGCATCAGAGGCGGAGGGGGGGGGGGGAGGTAGGAGGTCAGGGGGGGGGGCGTTGCTTTACTCAATGAGAAAAAGAAAATTGAAGTCTTGCTAAAAGACCACTACACGGTGTACTTTGCATACAGACGTTGCTCCCATTGGGAGTCTCACATTTGAATAATCAAGTCGAGTGGAATATTAAGGCTGCATAGCTCGATGAAAGCAACAACCAAAACACTTAACCTAGATGTGATTGTATATAGTCAACTTAAATACTGGTGTATTTAATAAGCATTTGATGCTGCATAGCCGAGAAAATTAAATCAATTGAACAGAACATGTTACTGCTGAAGCCTGTGGTGTCAGAATTATGAACACAGCAATTTAATTTAGCAGGTTTTCAATTCAAATATCTCTAAAGTTGGCCATTTATAATAAAGGTTAATTAAAATTAAAGCATAGCTTATAAGACCAATCTAATATATTTATCTTCTTCTTTTTTTTATAGAAGAAAGAAAGTATCGGACTATGCAACTTCAATATTATCGGTACAATACGTGTTTCTGTTTTTGTTTTATTTGGAAATTATGTTCATATATATCTACAACAAATAAAACACTCCCTAAGTCACCATGTAAACGCGTGGTACAGAATGGGGTATCAATTCATATATTAATCAATTAATGCATCTCTTTACACCAGAAAAGGGCTGAATGCGAAAAGTATAGCCTCTGGAGCCCTTCTTCGGCTGCTGATTTGCAGAAACTGGCCGGGAGAAAAAATTCATCGGTCCACCGTGAATTCCAGGCTCAAATTTCAAGGGCCCTTTGGTAAATTATATTATAAATTGTAAATAACCCGCCCCCACCCTCACCCCCTCCCCTAATCGTCGCCATCTTCGGTCAAGTAATTAAAAACCTACGCTACGTCTGTACAGCATCGCAATGATGGGCAAAGAACTCGACCGGCAACCTTATACAGCATAGCAAAGGTGGTGTGGAGGCTGGCTGAAGCCATGAAGGGGCCAGAGGCCCTCATCGGGCAGGGAGAAGGGATACTTACATCTACACTGCTACCCGGCAGGTCACAGCACACACCGCGAGTACACATAGAAAGGGGAGAGGGGTCGGGGGTCGGGGGTCGGGTACACAGACTACTTTGGGTCATTCAATCAGCACGCTTCAGTCGCCATCACATATGTAGGTGCATTGTATATGTGTAATAATAATAATAATAATAATAATAGTCTGCTTCTATTAGTAAGTAATTATCAGCATCAGTATTCACAAACAAAACACGTGGTCACTCACGGCGGTCACCAGTGCATCCATGCGGTCCGCTCTGATTTAAGACCTTATCATACACCTGAAAGAGATAGCATTACAAAGTTCTATGCACATCAGTCCGCTATCCGAGGTTGTACACACTCCAGAACCATAGCGCCAAAACAATTTACAAGTACCTCATTGCACTTGCATCTTTTTTTCTTCTATTTTTTTTGTACACTCATTTGCCATCCCTGTTGATACGACCGCGTCATTGTTATCCTAATATAAATAACGCGTCCTTAGGTACAGCGTCAATGAGTGATTCTCGATATCTGAAAACAAGCCACTCCTCCTCAATGGATATTGCAAAGTCCTTGTGATTACTTGGCTTTCTTTTATGCTTAGTGTCTGCCACACAAGGCTCGAACCCTTAAAACCGGGCCTACAATGTCCACATTGTCCTCACCTGCCTGCCGAATATGTCGACATGACTTAGAACTGGCCTCGATGACAGGTAAGTCTCAAGCATATGTAAGGAAGTTTCCTCGAACCCATTCCTGGGGTGGGGTGGGGGGGTGGGGGGGGGGGGAAGGGGGGCATCACGTGGGTATTGTCTATGGTACCGCGTCTACTTCAAGCTAAGACCGCCAGGTGGCAGCGGGGGAGTGGTGGGGCTGCAGCTGGCAGTGTTAAGTTATGGGACGCGTCACGTGACGCATCACGTATGAGGAGCAACTCAAAGCCCCTCATTATCGCTCACACATACAAATTAAAGGGGCTCTGGCCACCCACGCCCACGCTGGCCTCCGCTAGAAGCACAGCGCATTGGGACTGATCATTCATGTTGACATGTTCTTTGGGCAGATGCAGTGGGTGGAGATGGAAAGTCTGCGAGTGGACAGCATCGCATCCACACACTATTGGCAGCCTCTCCACTGCGCTTCGACTTACTTGGGGGAGGGAGTTGGCTTAAGCATCATGGCAACTGCCTCTTTTTTCTTCTTTTGACTGGCAATTGGCCATCGGCCATAACTTACAAGCTGAGGCTACACGAGACAACAGAGGTACACAAGGTGACGACAACACAGGCACACACCCACAGCATACGAGCACACGGCAGTGGAGCAGTGCCTCGTACAGTCACTACAGACAGCCTCCCAGCAGAAGTCACCGTCCCTGGCAACGCTTCTCTGCCTAACGCTGATCACTGGTGAAAACACATATGTACAACCTATTTCTTTGGCAGAGTATCCAGTAGTCCTTGTCCTCAATCAATGTGATCTACATAACCCCACTTGTGATACTGCAGCCCGGTCATACAATTCTGCAGGTGGAACAATCGACTCATCGTTCCAAGCCATTACACATACGCTGGTCATGCATTACATGCTCGCATAATTACTATCTAGTTACGGTGACCCTCCATTTGACACAGCAGTTTATACATGTTAGCGGTTAATAATTTCTCTTTCGGAACTACATAGTTGAAACTTCGATATCATAACTTTCAAAGAATGTTGGAACATGTACATCTTAACTGCTCAAAAATGTTGGAACTTGTATAATTACTTGATAGTACCTCATATTTATAAATGTTTTCACCGTTTGATCAGCACATGTACTACATATATTATAGTGGCGTGTCAGTTTTAATAAAATGGGGAGAGGGGTGGGGGTAGAGACACTTACTACTTCTTGGTAGGGGCCTCTGAATATCTACAACATTGTCAGTGAGTATAAATGCATGTCCAATGACCCAGGGGTCACGAGACATGATGTGTATTTATATTATGTATATATGAGGGCCAGAATTAGAACCAGACCGTAAACCAACCAACATATGCAAAGTGTACACAAGCCGATACAAAAAAAGGAATATGGCCCAAAAAGGCATTAGTTTCTAGAAAGCTAAAACGATAGTCGTGAACCCCAAACTGATGGGAGAACCTGTCATTTCCAAGCCCCGTATCTCTCACCCACTTCCAGACCTCAAGACCCCCCCTCCCAAAGAGACAGACAATTCAGGCTGGTGTTTGTCAATACCGGCTGGCCAGGCAGAGATGGCAGTCAGGATAAATAACATTACATGCCACGCTCTAGCACCAACTGATCAAAAAACAAAGAAACCAGCGAAGTGTGGCCGCCTTCTCTGCCCTTGCGCTGTGCCTGCACCAGCGTCAAGTGCAGTCCGGTTTGCGAATGGCATCTAGTAACCGCTCCATATTGCACACGCAATAGTCACTCAGCTGTTTGCCTTGCATCCGTGGAGGTGGAGTCCTGGTTCTGACACTACAAAGTCTAATGTCTGATCCCATCCCACCCTCAGTGTATCACCCTTCCTCGCCCACCCATCACCAACTGCCCACCCTTCCCCAACTGCCCCCCCCCCTCCCCCATAACCGCACCCTGGAAGATAGGTCAGCGCTCTCATATCATTGTCCTCGAGGTTACAAGCAGTGAGTGACCTTGCTTCTTTGCACATGACACAAACTCTACACTGACCTATTATAGTGTCGATCAAAGGACGTTCCCGCTAGAAAGTGTCCATCCTCGTATTCCATGATCATCAAAACTACGCCATGTGCTCTTTGTTAACTTGGTATAATACTTGCAGGTTATCAATTAATTTATTACATTTGATTGTTCTTGTTGGTTTTTACTTTTGGGGTTATATATATATATATTTTTATCACTGCAATATGCACAAAAAAAGTTAAATTTTCACTGAATTTAGTCTCTTCCCAGGTGGACAAAAAAAACCACCAAAATCATGCAAACTAATTTAAATAAAATATTTCCCTTATGAAAATATGCAGCAAATTAGCTCTGCTACCATTATTGCAGGCACCTGCGGCTTTGGCGGTATTCATCCTGCTTTTACAAAGAGAAGCATGATGTGCGCTGGTTGGTTGCCCGAACGGGGCGATAATTGTATTGGTAATCTCAGTTCTGGGAACTGTTTCTGCTGACAGGGACTACGTTATCATTGTTGGTACTCCAACCGTTACACCAATTTGTGCAACATTACCACTTCACAACATGACTGGTAACACCGCTACGTCCTCGCATTGACATTGTCGAAAACTGGTCGCACTGTTGCCATGACAAGGGGGGAAAGCCTCTCACTCTTTGTGGATATTTCCTTTGGGTCTTATTTTCCCTCGTTTACTTTCTGGGACCTAAGAGTGTAGAAACTCAAACATGACAAATGAGGACTTTTGACAGAAAGGCAGCTCATATACTGAAACGCTGTCGCAATCAACGTCCACATGAGGACTTCACGGAAATTCCCATTAGTGAATAATAATTTTCATTTAACTATTTACAAATTCAGGGCTAAAAAATTAGAATTAGTACAGTATCTTCAAAACGTTCTTCCACATTCAACAAAATAAAACAAAACAAAAACAGCTTAGCTCTGAATGGAAAGATTAACATCAAGTTGCCCCCCCCCCCCCCACACAAAACAAAACCACAAAATAAAATTTGTGTATAGGTGGTCCCAGTGGCAATGAAAGCATATGGGAGGAGTGGGGGGCGGGGCTTGAAAATTCACAGTGGCCTTCATAGGACAACTACTGTCACTGTTTGTCATGGCAACGGGAAGCGCCTCAGTCCTCCTCGCTGTCCCAGACGACGTCAGAATCGGCATTATCATCATCTTCTTCGGAATCATTCGCTTCAAGCGCTTTACGTCGCATCTCGAAGGCTGCCTCCATAATCGACTGTACATCCAGCCCAGTTGGTGGATGCTTGCGCTGCTGTTCTTTGACACGACGCTCTTCCCCCTTTCGCAATTGGATGCCTAGAAGGAAACCACAAGCGTGTCACTGATCATGATGGCATTGGAATGGGTTAACGGGAAAACTGCTATCATTGGTATCACATATAGGCTTTGTGTACATTATACTTCCTTCTCTGGTCTGTGTCCATGAGAGCTTCTTTCTCTCCCCAGATAACTTCCTGTAACCAGAAGATGAAGTAAGAACTTCTCTGAGTTGTTACACTATTTTTCATTACCAGGTGTTACAAGCCAATGACCAGAATTACACTACTTTTGTTTAGATAATATATTTTGGAATTCGTGATCATCCTTCTAAACAAAATATAGAAAAGTACTACCATAAAAAAACCACCAGTTCATTTCTCAAAGTGTGACCACAAACCTGTTCGAATAGCCTTCAATAAGTCGCTGCGCTCATCATTCTTCTCCTCAGACTTATTGGTTTCGCCCGAAGATGCAGTCGCTGATGATGCGTTGGAGTTAATGGAGATAGAATCTCCAGTCGGTGCCAGATTCGCAGCAGCCAGGGCAATTGCGCTGGGGATCCCACCGTTCGGCATGGGCCCGTTCGGCTTAATATTGTTGTTTATTGTCGGCAGAGGCGGCGGCGGTGGTGGTGGAGGGCCTACCTGGTTCGCGTCGGCCCCACCGCTACCGTCGTGCAGTTCCGGTGGTGGTGGCGTCGGCGGCGGTGGCGGCATGGAACCCGGTGTGTCTGGCGTCTGCGAGAGTGGCGGTGGCGGGGGTGGGGGCGGTAGGTCTATACTGTCTGGCGTGCTGCTCTTGGTGTGGCTGCTGTGCGTGCTGTGCTGTGGGCTGGGTGAGTGCACATCACGCTGCTGGCGGCCGGGCGAGTCGTGCCGCTGTGCCAGGTGGTTTATCTGCATGGCGCGCTGGTGGTTGGGCGTCGTGTTCGGAGAGAAGGGGGGCGTTCCTCTGGGCGCCGCGTTGCCAACAGCCGCTGGCGCCCCATCGGCTGGCGGAGGCGGTGGCGGTGGTGGGAGGCTCTCACGGCTGGCGCTGTCCGACCTGCTGCCCATGGGCGACCCATCCTTGGCAACTATGCTCCCTGGTGGCGGCGGGGGCGCCATCGTCGGTCTCGGGCTGCTGACAGCAGAGGGCGCCCTGCTACCGGAAGTGGATGGGCGTCTGGTCGGCGTCTGCTGCGGTGAGCCAATAACCTCGCTCGGCTGAGGCTCACCGTAGCCACCGCCCGTGTTGGGGTAGTTGATGTTGTGGTTGTGGTTGTAGTGATCTTGCAGCAGCTGCTGGTCATACTGCTGGGGTGCCATGTTACCATGCTGTCCGTCACCATCATCCCCGTAGCCAGCAGACCTGACAGGTCCGTTTGTGTACTCGTACTGCTGAACTTGCTGTTGCTGCGGTTGCGGTTGCGGTTGCTGCTGTTGTTGCTGCGGGGGCGGCCCGTATCCGGGCGGGTACTGTTGTCCCTGACTGTAACTCTGCTGTGCCAAGAAGTTGGCATTCTGCAGCTCTAGGCTGTTGGGGCGTGACGGAGACCGACCGTCCTCCGCCATTTGCTGCTGTTGACCTTCGGGGATGAACTCTTTCCCCTTGGCCATCTTCTGATATTCATCTTTGCGCGACTTAATGTCTCGGACTTTCTGCGGCTGACGCTGATCACGTTGGCCCTTTGGTCGCTGCAAGGGAACGTATACAAACAGACTACAGTGTGTCTTCATGACATATCAAGTAACTTCGTATTCACGCAAAGGTGATTAAAATAAATAGGATTTCCTCTAACCAATACGTAATCAAGTTATTTACATATAATGCAATAATGTGATTTTGAACGAAACGATCAAAGCTAATTAAATTAATGCACATAAAGATTGGAGAACAAACTAACAATACAAGACAAAATGAAGTATTACACAATCAAGGTATTTACTAATTATCACAAACAAATTACTAATTACACTTAAGGAATTGTCAGACAATCAATCAACAAATAATAGCAATGATAACTAAATAGAATAACATGTATTTTGTATTACTGAATTAACATTTAAATACGATGAAAGACAGTTATGTACAAGAGGAACTTTGGTTATATGGGTGATTGGGGTAAAGAATGATGCATGTCCCACAGGAGGCAAATTGAAAGTAGGAATAGGTGCAGGTAAATGGCACTAGTACTTTTTGTGTATTGTAAGTGAAAAGTTGTCCCAGTTCAAGATTCCACCCAAAGCTCTTTCAGCTGTTATGGTCTAATAGGTGCACTGGCGATAAGTGTGCTTCTTTCCTGTACCACTTTAAAAGCCACATGAGCATGTTCAACGTGTGCTCGTATGAGCATGTTCAGCATGGGTTTATATGAGCGTGTTTAGCATATGTTTATATGAGCCTGTTTAACATCTATTTGTATGAACATGTTTAGTATAAGTCTGCATGAACATGTTTAACATGTTTAACATCTTTGCCTAACATGTGTTCGTATAAGAAAGTTTACCATGTGTTGCTATGAACATGCCTAGCCTAACATGTTGGCATGAGCATGTTAAATATGTGTGATGAACATGGATAGCCTGTGTTTGTAATGGACATGCTTAGTATATCTTAACATGAGCATGCTTGACATGTGTTAGTATGAGCACATTTATGATGTGTTGGTATCCACATGTATTATTAAAAGCACGTGTTATGAGCGTCTGTAGGTGTGAGGCCATTTAACATGTGTTGGTATGAGCATCTTAGATGCACTGGTGTGAGCGTATGGTGGTGTGAGCATATTTGTCGGTATGAACATGTGTTGGCATGAGCACATCTAACACGTGCTGGTGTGAGCACATTTAGTATATGTTGGGCTGAGCATGGTTAGGTGTTGGTATGAACAAAGGTAGCAAGTGTTGATATGAACATGTTTTGGGATGAGTTTGTTTACTTTGATTTTACTCCAGGTATTCAACACTCGTTCTGAGGGCATGGTGAGACAATACTGGCAGCGCCATCTAGCGAATGTTTATTGGGTTAAGCTGCTTTAATATGTTATGTGTATTTGTGCTCTGTAACCAAAGACCCACACTGAGTAATATCACACTACTGTATAATATTAAAACTAGGCAGCCAGTCCTGTATGACAGACAAACCCTTTGATCACTTGAGCTATAAATTAGCAAATGATGATATTGTTAAAAGCATTAACATCGTAAGGAGCTTAAAACAGGGATGAGAACAGGTCAGACCTAAAATGATGGGTCGGGTCATTGTCCAAAAGTTGGGAAACCACAGATAGGTGGGAAATTCTCATAACGACAAGAGTAAAAATCAATCCCCAAAAGTCAGCAAACTGCAAATCGGTTGGAAATTCTCATCCCTGCTAAAATAAATCCCAAGGTTAAACCACAAATAAATATTAATTGGGCCATCACCAGGCATTGTGGATATAGTGTAGTTCAATGCAGTGTTGTGGTTAATTCCATGCAGGTGTTCATTACTTAACCATTAATTAAACAAGGCACAACTACCATGTTGATTAGCGATGGCAATAACCGGGTTGGATGCCCTTATTAGTTCTAAGCTAGGCAATCACGATATTAATTGATTAACCACTTACAAACTAAATAATCTCTTAGCGGGATCTTTGCTACTTGTTAACTCAGTTCATTTCCAGCCGCAATGCCAGAAAACAGAAAGAATGCATTGCATGTGGACACTCCGTTACTAGTGTTATTCCATCATAATCCCATTGTAAGAAAATCAAGTTATGAAGAGACTGTTAGCAATTCCTTCCTGGGCACACCGTAGATGCGTCTTTCTGTTGCTTTAATTAAACTCTAGTTGAGTTAGTTCACTGTGCACGTAAGAATTCTGCAGGAACGCAGTATCTTATAGTTACACAAGACTCAGCCTAATTGTTGTATGACCCAAATTGAGAATCAGCACGCATATAAGTTCGCTCATGATATGCAACAGTTGGAAGCGAAAAGTCTCTAGTGCTCTTTTTGCATCTTACACTTGCAATAACGAAGCAGTTCTTTACAACGGGATTAGATCAAGTCACACTAGACATGAGCAGCCTACATCATCATGTAGCGGTCAATGTGGAAGAGAGCTTCCGCATCAGTGAAAACTTAGCAAATTCCAACAAGATAGCCAGAGTCAATCAAATAACTAAACTGTCTTAGAAATTCTGTTGTTCATATTTTTTCCCTCCAGAAATCAATTAGAATAAATTGAACACAAATGATTGGAATTTATGCATTAAAAGGAGAATTACACTGTTAAACTCAGCTCTCTTTCCATTGTTGGGTGGTTTGCATAACTCACATTTACAACAACCGTGCGCACACTGATTGGATCGATCAATGTTGGTTGTAGGAGGAAAAGGGGGGGGGGGCGGTTTACACTCAAAGAACAACAAAGCCAACATTAACAACTCAATACATGACAAATACTACTTCGCTGGTTACCTAATAGCAGTAAACGGTAACTTTGAACATATCTGTAATTCATTCCGTTCAGAATAGGGAGCGGCATATGGGAGCAGTGCGCGTCGAGGTTGGTGTATATGGAGCACGGCTTCGCCAAGTCACACACAAGCTCACATGTCAGTCAAATGGTGGCTAATACCAATCCCCATGTACTCTTTTTTAACTTCATATCCATCTATTGACACTCCCAGACATGCCTAGTCGTATTTTGTACACAGTTTTAAGCTGGAGTACACCAATATGCGAAATCAAAATTTTGTTCGCCCTCCAAAAAGAGTAATAAATATAAAATTTAGGGAAAAAAAGTAGACATTTTTGTTGTTGAAAGCACACTATTATTTTTTAAAGTACACTATTTTTTAAAGTACACAATTTTTTCCCCACTGGATTATCCAAATAGGAAATTTATGCAGTTCCAAATTTAACAAATTTTTAGCATGAACTGCCAATGTTTAAGATTACTTTTCTTCTTCCCTGAATTGATTTGTTTTATAAAGGGCTTTAAGTTTGCTTTCTGCTAGACAAAGCGCAAATTCCAGAAACAATTGCCATAATTCAATCCCTGGTATTCTTTTCTCCCCTCTACCCAGCCCCCAACTTATCGCTATTCCACACCCTGACTTGGAGCAATGTGGGCAGTGCGTGAGTGGACGGGGCCGATGCCTTAGTGGTAGTAAAGCCGTTACCATTTGCACGCCGCTCTCGGCGTTGGGAGTACTAGTAGTAGTGGTAGTGTTTGGAGCGCCACCTCCCCCCACAGATGGAGCGAGCTGGGAGGAGGTGATTGCCGAAGAATTGACCTTTCGGCTGACCTTGTTCCTACGCCGTTGCTTAAGGTCCTTCTTCTGTTGTTCTGTGTCCTTTGTCATCTCGTGACACCACAGCTCGAAGAAGTAGGTGGGGTCCGTGTAGAACTTCATGCTGTCCTTGCCATCCTCCCTGTAAAGTAAGACCAATGATTGCTGGTTGGCTGGTGTTTTACGTCCTGGCAACATATAAGGTCATATCAGGACGGGTACCGACTTGTGACAGAGCACCCTCATGGTGACTTCATAGTGCTGCCCTACTGGGAAATAAGGCCGCCCTCACCATGACATGATATCCCGCTCAGTCACATTATCCTGACACTGAGCTAACCTGTCCTTGCCCTATCCTATTAAAGTTGCATAGTCCGATGGTTTTGAATTTCTGCATTTTTTCTGAGATAAATATATTAGATCGATCATTAGTATCTACTTTACATTAGTTTAAAGCTACTTTTATTTTAAATGGTAAACTTTTGAGATATTTGAAGTGCAAACATGGAAAATTAGTTTCAGCAAGCTTGCCAAAACTCGGACACCATAGAGTTCTGCAGTTACAGGTTCTAAAACTTCTATTAAATGGACTCAGTATTCCCTTCAATGCAGAAATAAATGTTTAATAATTGCATCAGTATCTAAGTTAGATATGTAGAATCAACTCAAGATAATTATTTTGGTTTTGAAAATTTGATATTTCATCGGACTATGCAGCTTTAATCAGGGATGAAAGTGGTCTCCGAGAAAAAGAAGAGAAATGCTGATATTCTCCCATAGGTTTAGCATTGTCAGGGAATCACAGAAAATTCCCGGAAGTTGGGTTTCATACATATTGGTATACACTGATAGTGCTGCGGCATTTGAAGCACGTATTATAGTCTACCCTGATAGTGATGCAGCGTTTGAAGCACGTATTAGTAGTATACGCTGATAGTGCTACGGCGTTTGAAGCATTTATTAGTAGAATACGCTGATAGTGCTGTGGCGTCTGCACCACATATTACTATACGCTGATGGGGCTGCAGCGTAAAACAATGTATTAATATACACGTATAGTGCTGCAGCGTTTGAACAATGTATTAGTATACACTTATATCTACAGGAAAAATCCGCGAAATCCGCGAAATCGCGGAGATCTTTCATCCCTGAATTTAATGCCAAGCGCCAGGCTAGCAAGCAACAAGTATAAATTTGATAAGTCATTGGTTTGACTCGACCGGGAACCAAAATCCAGTCCATCTGCACAACAAGGTCTGCACTTTACCGTTTCGGCCACCGCGCCCGGTACCAATGATTGCAGCCAACACCAGAACTCCTCCAGCAGTGCCAGACCCCTGGAGCCGTTCACCGTGGATGATTCCCTACACCAAGCTAAGGGACCATCATGGCACAGCACACAAACATGGCAAGGTTTACATGCAGGAATGTAAGATGGCACCTGCCAACAAAATCAGAATACAGTGAAACCTTGTTATCATGCGATTGTTGGAGGTCTATAAAATGTCAACGTGAAATAGGTTTGATTGATTGATCGGTGGCTACTTTACGCCGTGGCGGCAGCATAGACCATATTCACAGCAAGTAATTACAAGGCGAAATAGCAGGGTCACGCTAAATTGGGGTTCAGTTTAATGAATTACCTTTGAATTAAGGAATTCTAATAATAATAATAATAATAATAATGTAAATTTAATAGAGCGCCCTCAACAACAGAAGCTATGCCAAGGTGCTGTACAGTAAAACCATGATATGACATATTTAGAATTTGGTGAAAATAGTTGGGAGGATAGAGCTATTTCATTTACTATAAAAAGCTACATGAAACATGTGTGTCTTGAGGACATATCTAAATTCATTAAGAGATGCTGTTTTACTTAGATCCTCTGGCATCCTATTAGCATTACATAACATTTACTATAAAAAGCTACATGAAACATGTGTGTCTTGAGGACATATCTAAATTCATTAAGAGATGCTGTTTTACTTAGATCCTCTGGCATCCTATTAGCATTACATAACATTTACTATAAAAAGCTACATGAAACATGTGTGTCTTGAGGACATATCTAAATTCATTAAGAGATGTTGTTTTACTTAGATCCTCAGGCATCCTATTAGCATTACATAACATTTACTATAAAAAGCTACATGAAACATGTGTGTCTTGAGGACATATCTAAATTCATTAAGAGATGCTGTTTTACTTAGATCCTCAGGCATCCTATTAGCATTACATAACATGGGACATGCCTGTGGCAAATGGAAAGAGAAAGACTGGGAAATTTCTCCAGCTTAATAATAAATGAATGTTGCAACAAGAAGAAATATACATTTATTAACATTTACTAAAAGAAATACGTGAACTACTGACCTGTAGGGGTTGAGTTTGCTAAGCGGTGGTGGCGCGTCACACTTGAGGTACGTCTGGGTGATGGCGTAGGGGCGCGACTGTATGTTAACCACCTGAGCATCCTTCATCACCGAAGAGCGGAATGGCTTCCGCGTGTTGATGTCTTGTAAGGACACTGCAAACAGATACAAGCAAGACCTGTTAGCTGGCAGCAAGCTATATACCTGAGGGGCACTGAACTCATATTATCAAGCTATCCAAATGAACTGGATGTAGGATTGAACTGAACTCATATTATCAAGCTATCCAAATGAACTGGATGTAGGATTGAACTGAACTCATATTATCAAGCTATCCAAATGAACTGGATGTAGGATTGAACTGAACTCATAATATCAAGCTATCCAAATGAACTGGATGTAGGATTGAACTGAACTCATATTATCAAGCTATCCAAATGAACTGGATGTAGGATTGAACTGAACTCATATTATCAAGCGATACAAATGAACTGAATGTAGGATTGAACTGAACTCATATTATCAAGCTATCCAAATGAACTGGATGTAGGATTGAACTGAACTCATATTATCAAGCTATCCAAATGAACTGGATGTAGGATTGAACTGAACTCATATTATCAAGCGATACAAATGAACTGAATGTAAGATTGAACTGAACTGAACTCATAGTATCAAGTTATCCAAATGATGTGGATTGATAATTGAATTGAACTGAACTATAGTATCACACTATCCAAATGATATAGATAGAGGATTGAAATGAACTGAACCCACATTATCAAGCTATCCAAATGATGTGGATGGGGGATTGAACCTAACTATACTACCAAGCTATATCCGCCTCAGTCATCTCACTCCGACCCTTGCCATGGCCAAGGGAGAATGGGAATTGCTCACTATTGGAGCCTTATCTGATACGGCCATTGCCGTATCTAAGCGGAAACGCTACCCGTTCAGACAGGCTATTGACAATCTAAGTGGGCTTACTTTACTAAAAGGACAGACAAACAAAGAAACTATTCTTCATAGACGACCATGGATAACAATATGCTGTGAATAGAATAGCCAATACCTCAGCGTTGAATAGTTGAGTGCACGGTGTTTGTGTGTGTGTGTGTGTGTGTGTGTGTGTGTGTGTGTGTGTGTGTGTGTGTGTGTGTGTGTGTGTGTGTGTGTGTGTGTGTGTGTGTGTGTGTGTGGAGGTGTGTGTGTGTGGAGGTGTGTGTGTGGAGGTGTGTGTGTGTGTGTGTGTGTTACACAGCCAAATGTACACACATCCACCCTCGTTTATTCTTAATTAAAATAAGTTCAAGTCTGATTCAAATACAGTAACACTGTATAATAATGTTAATCCTTAACTCAATAGGGTGCACACTATGTACTGTAGAACCCGCAATGGTAAGTGCACTTTGGACCATTGGCTTAGTTAATCTTACCGTAAACATTGGCGAGCATTTTATAATGGAGGTGGGAATGGCTTCAAACAGGTTTCATAAATTAAAAAAAGACAAAAAATTGTCGGAAGCGGGTGGGGTGGGGTGGAGTGGGCGGGGTACAAAGTGCACACGAAAAACAATGAACTTAAGTTGATAGCGGAGGTTTAGCAACACCACTGGATAACGTCCTAGCCAGGATAACCTTCTGTCACAACGAGTTGGTCTGTGATGTACTCCCTCTGCCTGAACAGACGCATTAATACAAAGGTGATTGCATAGACCACATAGACGATCAATATTTCTAAATATCTCCCCCCCCCCTCCACCATACTGCACACCTGCACCCTCCAGCATGCATCTGGTACGACACGGCGTTCGCCCGAGTAAATCGCCGTCTTGCCGTGTGAGCGGCTTCCATCGAGGTCAGGTCAGAGGTCACGGGGTCCTAGAGGTCAGAGCGCAGCGCTGAGATGTAGGGTCAGTCGGTGCACCGGGATCAGAACCCCCCCCCCCCATTGCCCCGCCCCACCCCGTGCCCCGTCAGTGCTGAGCCCTGGCTCATGACTAATTAATGATGGAACGGGAACCGCGTGTGGCTTGGTAATATAACTTTTAATTGTTATAGTGAAAGGGAATCCATCATGCGTGACGCGCAATTAGGAAGCGAGCACTAATCTGGATATCGAAATGAGGATGCTACCCCACTGCGAAACCAGGCTTCCGGCACCATGGCCCAATTTCACACTCAATATCATTACCCGGATACTGAGCTAACCAGTCCTTTCCCTATCCTAGTAATCAGGGATGAAAGTGGTCTCCGGGAAAAAAGCGGAAATGCTGATATTCTCCCATAGGCTTAGCATTGTCAGGGAATCGCTGAAAATTCCCGGAAGTCGGGTTTCATACATATTGGAATACGCTGATAGTGCTGCACCATTTGAAGCATGTATTAGTAGTATACACTGCTAGTGCTGCAGTGTTTGCACCACATATCGGTATATGCTGATAGTGCTGCAGCGTTAGAAGCAAGTATTAGTAGTATACGCTGACCCTGCTGCGCCGTTTGAAGGCATTAGGAATATACGCTAATGGTACTGCAGCGTGAAACAACGTATTGGTTTGTTGGTTGTTGGAGTTTTATGTCCTGGCAACATCTAAGGTCATATCAGGATGGGCGCAACGTATTAGTATACACTTATAGCTACAGGGAAAATCCCGGAAATCCGCGAAATCGCGGAGATCTTTCATCCCTGAGTAATGACGAGCGCCAGGCTAGGTAGTGACAAGCATCAATTTTGTAGGTCATTGATTTTACTCAACTAGTAAAAGCGATTAGGTCACCGCGCCCGGTGTCAAATATGAAAGGCATTTAAGATCAATAACGTTTTCTTCTTTTCTTCTTTTTCAAAGCAACCCATACAGTTAAGACTATTGATTGAATCTTCTAAAGTCAGCAATGTAGCAATGTCAGCAATGCTACGTGAATACCCAGTAGAACTGTCATTGAAGAAGCACATATATATAAGTTATACTGACAGCTGCCATCAGGATAGCAGCGTTGGTAGACAACTGAGGCTGCAACAGTCTTGGTACAAATCGATAGGAAAGTGTCACAACTGGGACAGTGCAGTGAAGTGCAGTGACACAGCCGAAGGTATTGGCAGAAGCTGTTATCGAGGCGGCTGGGCGATATATTGACAGCTGTCATTAAGGCGCCATGGCTGGCAGCATGTTTTGACATGAGCTGGAGTTGACGGCTGCTATGGTTGTGAACTTGGTGCAGAATATGCCACTGGGGACATCGATAAACTGTGAGCTGGGACCACGGCCGGCAAGAGGCGAGTATCAATAACTCGCAATCAATTATTCACCACCATCTTTTCCGCCAATAAAGCATACATAAATCTTAAAAGGTATTGGCAGCATTACTCCACCCACAACCACTTCCAAGATGCCTCTCAATATAACACAGTCGTGTTTATGGAGTGAATTATTGGAACAAAACTATTAATTTTGCGTAACTCATAGACCAGTGCCTGGTTTAAATAGGAAACCTGATACTATCTGCAGGAGGCCAGGCGCCACCTTTTGGCTTTGTGTCGTTGATGATTGCCTTTGGTCCTTTGAGGATTCTTGAATGGGAAGCCGGTTGGAAATGGTTTATATGGAGTGCACTTCTAGGTTCTATCTATAGCTGTTCCCACTGAGAAGGTGCCGAGCGATCCCCAAATGGAGCAGGTTGGGAATGGTTGATACAGAGTGCACTTCTATCTATAGCTGCACCTACTGAGTGGGTGCCAATTCCCACATGGAGCTGGTTGGAAATGGTTGATGCAGAGTGCACACTGAGTGGGTGTCGAGCCCCGCATGGTACCAGATGGAAAGGGTTGATGCAGAGTGCCCACTGAGTGGGTGTCGAGCCCCGTCGCGTGGTACCAGTTGGAAATGGTTGATACAGAGTGCACTTCTATCTATAGCTGCGCCTACTGACTGGTTGCCAAACCCCATATGGATCCGGTTGGAAATGGTTGATGCAGAGTGCCCACTGAGTGGGTGTCGAGCCCCGCATGGTACCAGTTGGAAATGGTTGATAAAGAGTGCACTTTAATATATAGTTGTGCCTATTGAGTTGGTGCCAAGCCCCATATGGAGATGGTTGGAAATGGTTGATACAGCGTGCCCACTGAGTGGATGTCGAGCCCAGTGTGGTACCAGTTGGAAATGGTTGATACAGAGTGCACTTCTATCTATAGCTGCGCCTACTGAGTGAGTGCCAAGCCCCATATGGAGCCGGTTGGAAATGGTTGATGCAGAGTGCCCATGTCGAGCCCCACGTGGCACCAGTTGGAAATGGTTGATACAGAGTGCGCCTACTGAGTGGGTGGATAGCCCTGTGTGGAGCCGGTTAGAAATGGTTGATACAGAGTGCCCTTCGAAGTTCCATCTATAACTGCACCCACTGAGTGAGTGCCGAGCCCCACGTGGAGGCAGCCGTCGAGCCGGCAGTGTTCACTGACCAGACTGATGCGGGAAGGCGCCCCAGTGCTCACCCCCATCAACACGGGACCAAATTACAATAAACTGTTCAGCAAATGTGGTTACAGCGCCAGATGCACCCGCTCCCAAATAAGCACGGTCCTCCAATTTGAGGTGGTTCCGTTTATTTAAAGCCATTCGGGTGTGTGAGAGTGTGATAGTGTGAGAGTGTGATAGTGTGAGAGTGTGATAGTGTGAGAGTGTAAGAGCGTAATAGCCTAAGAGTAAGAGTGTAAGAGTGTGAGAGTGTAAGAGCGTAAAAGTGTAATAGTGTAAAAGTGTAAGAGTGTAGGAGAGTAAGAGCATGTAGGAGGGTTAGAAGAGTGTAGGAGAGTGTAGTAGAGTGTAGGAGTGTTTGAGTGTGTGTCGGTGGGGTTGGCTCTTTGGGGTTTGTAAGGGGGATCTGGATAGTTGAGAGATAGTAGCTAGACGTGGCGGCAGTGAGGCCAGTGTTGACAGGAACCAGTCATAAGGGCATTGACGACAGCCAGCGGCGGGACATGCGGGGTGCTGTGCACGCCGGTCTAACAGCAGCACTGGCCGGGCGGGCTGCCGGCCTGGCGGGCTGGCAGATGGGCACACAGGCAGCAGGAGCCGGCATGTGCACACTAGCAGCACTAGTACCGATTGATTCTCCTAGGGGGCGGGCCGCCGGAAGCCCGTCACACTACCCGTTAATGCGGGTCGTGGTGACCGCAGAGGACATGGCGGACACCCAGGTCAGGGATCATCACCCCCCACCCCCACCCCAACCGTGACTAAACACCACTCAAACCCCCACACAACTTCTACTACTACAACACTACCCCCCCCCCCCCCCACACACACACAGAGGTGGAAACCCACTAGATATTGAACCCATCTCTTTTCTTTACCATAGCACCACCAGCACCACCCCACCATCTACCTAACCCCCCCCCCCCCCCTCACCACTCGCCAGTTCTGGGTGACGAAGATATAGGTCACACACAAAGGTCAGCGAGTTGGAGGCCATGCTGATAATAGGTCACAGCCACTGGCGGTCACGGCACATATTACATTCCAGATCAATGCCCGATCAGGTCAAGGTCACGAGCACATGGTGCATGTGGGAACCGGAAAGCATAGTTACCCTCAACTGGTACATGTGGACGGGTTATTCTGAATGGTCCCTTCAACTAGGGAATCAAATCACTCTTAACCCTACATAGTGGCCATTAGTGGCCAGGCCATGTGTGGGAACCACGGCTGCCAAGTTTAGCAGGTCCAAATACATTGTCAGGCAATTCTGTTGGGCAAAGGGTTTTAATTCTAGTTTGAATCATTTTCTTTTATGTGGAAATATGAGCCTGTCTCAAAAGGTGATAAGTAATATGGGACAAAACTCTGTCCATTGTAACGATCAGCATATGCATTTGCTCAGGATAAACTGATTTGTTTTTTTTACATGGTCTTGCATAATCCCAATAGAATACATATTGATTTGAAGCAAATGTCCTTGTGTTTTCATTGTAACCGTTTCTGTGTCAATGGTTACGCCGGACAAAACAATGATTTGTTATCACCTTTTGAGACAGGCTATTTATGTTCTAATATTATTGAAGTGGCTTGCTACCTATTATTGAAGTGGCTTGCTACCTTTCCTCCTTTCCCCATCCCACAGGCGCAACACTATACCGCACCGACTACCCATGAGCAGCCTGGTCACCGGCCTGCATGCTGCTAAAGCGGCTCAAAGGAGCTAATGTGTGCCTGCATTCCATCGAATCTGCCTCCATTCAGTGGCATTTTTTGTTGCTTTCATCAAAATGGAGGGGCCTTTCGAGGTCCAGCTAGAGCACTCTTCCAATTATTATATACCTAATAGTCTTGTGTTTCATGGGAGCATACGATAGTATGTGAAAAACTAGTACTAGGACTAACACAAAGCAACCATTTATCTATAATTACTCACACCTAAGTTACATTAGCACACTAGACAAATAAACCTACCGAGTCCTCCTTTGTCTGCTACAAATCCCTATCACTAACTATTCAACACGGATATTCCGAATTCTGCTAGTCTTTCAGTAAAGACTGAGACTGCGTTGCCGAGTCGCAGTTACAGATTACACAACGGAGGGTGGACTGATAATAGAGGAAGTGGTAATTTATTTCAGTAAATATTTGCTAGAGAAATTTCACTGCAATTTGCATTCTTGAATTGCTAGTTGGTTACCCACTCAACCTATTTTAAATGACACCCTGCTACTGTTTTATGTACATTATTCTGTATATGGGTCACTCTCCTGAAAACTGGTCAGCATGAGATGGGATTTTAAAACATCAATAAAAACCTTCCTACTTATTTTTTTCCTTATTCTTTTCATATTCATGCTCAGATTTGATGAAAGAAATAAGGGAAATAAAATAAAACTGTGTGCAACTTTGGTCTTTTTAGTTATGAACTGTTTTTGTACCAAAAAACCCCATTTTACAGCCAGCCATTTGTAACATGACATATGGGACGTGGTTGAATCCTTATTAACATCTTGTATTGCATTGATATATCAAACAAAACAGTTCCCAAATCAAAGAGGAAGTATTTATTAACATGTATGCATGCTTAAATTTAAAAAAAATAAAATTTAATGTCTTCAGAAATAACATTACAAATTTCCGTCACACATGTAACCGTGGTGTCTGGATGCCACATAAATATTGTACACTAATTATTCAGTGAATAAAGCATGGCTGGGAATTACTTTTTTTTATCAATATAAGCACTAGATATTTCTGTATATTATGCCATGATTAATATGCTTCTAAGTATGATATTATTTAATTCTGATTAGATATTTATTGTGGTGTCCTAAACATGTGTTACACGTGTGACGCACATGTTATATTGCCATAAGAGATATCTTATTCATGGACTACACCTTTATTTTTTATCTCATCAATTTATATTTTACATAGATGTAAAGGGCAGATTTCCAGCTTTCATTTGCAACCAAAAAATGTAAAAAATTCAAATATTAAATTTTAACTCTCCATGTGACACTTCTGGCCAGTTTTCAGGAGAGTGACCCATATATACTGTATTCTGCACAAAACCTGTTATATCTAAACCATGTAAATAAACCAGGATTGCCAAGAGTCAGAAGACAAGTGCTTCCGCAGATCTATGTGACAGTTATGAGATGGTATATCGTAGGATTCCAATCCATGGGTTTGAAACCTGGTCAAGTCAAACCAATGACTTAAAAATTGATATTTGCTTCCTAGTCAGGCACTCAGCATTATTAGGATATGGCAAGGACTGGTTGGCTCAGTGTCAGGATAATGAGACTGAGTGGGATATCAGGTCATGGTACTGATGCCCTGATCTCCCAGTGGGGCAGCACTATAAAGTCAATATGAGTGCGCACTGTCACAAGTTGGCACCCATCCTGATATGACCTCGGATGTTGCCAGGACATAAAACAACCACCACCAACAGGTTATGAGATCCGAGCTCTCCAATTATATCTCTCCACCGAGCCATAGACATTTTTTTTTTTGGTGACAAGTTTTTTTATTCTGCCCATAACGTATAAGCTCCAATGCGGGTGCTTGTTTTCAACTCTGGACAGCTGTGATACTGGATTGGTCTGGTCCCACACTCAGGAGTGTTTACCTGATCTTTCTCGGGCCAACCTTTTGCGGTTTTGGGTGTTAGTAGTTTCTATATTAGTTTTTTTTTAATTTTCAAAGTTTTTTCCTAACCTGTATATGATAAAATCTACGCAGATGACATACGGGCCTGCAGGAGAGGATCCCATCCCTTTGTGGTTTGTTACAGCATCCTTTCACCCACGCCCTGTCCTTAGATAGTACACCAGTGTGCCAGAACACCCCTGGACCCTTCAGGACTGCGACTAGGTGGGATGGTTGTGTTGTATGGTTAGCCATTTTGTATTTCAGGGTGAATCGGATGCACGACCGTGGCCTGCCCGATTCTGCTTTGGTTTGTGCCAGTACACATACCCAGACGGACTGCGCCCTAATCTACTTGACCCAATTCGCATTGAAACCAACAGCATAGCCATGGATCACACTGACTAGGCGTGTATGCATGAATGCTTAGAACACATAACCCATTCTTGTTCAATATCCTGATTTATACAACTCTACATGAAGTGGCGCTCTACGTTGAGGTGGTGTGTGCTCAAGGATTTGTGCCATAAGGCGGCCGGATCGTGTGTCATTGTGTGTGCATAGGGGATGTGGGTGTAAACCATAATAGGGATGTGGTGGTGGTGGTGGTGGTGGTGGTGGTGGTGGTGGTGGTGGTGGTGGTGGTGGTGGTGGTGGTGGTGGTTTGTTGGAGTTTTACATCATGGCAACATCGAATGCTAGGTACACACCTACCGTTTACGACTCGCGCACTAAAACTTTGCGCCCGACACGACCCGATCGTGATTAAAACCGAAGATAAGGGATGCGCACATATACCGACTGGACGCGCACATATAACGTCCGATTCGCGGCTGCGATCCACGCTCCTGGTGGGTTTTTGCCCGAACTACCTCGCCATCAGCGCCATCTAGCATTTTCCTTGCGCCGATTCGCGACTGCGCTGCCCGCACCTGGTGGGTTTTGCGCGAACTACGTCGCCATCAGCACCATCTAGCAGTTTCCTGTAGCAATGCTATTTGTTTTGTCTACATTCGTCGATTAGAAAACATTAATATCGCCGGCGGCGGAATTTCCTTGCGCCTGCTACGTACTTGTTTAGTTTACATTCGTCGATTAGAAAACATGAATATCGCCGCCGTTGAATAGATTTGGGTCTAATATGTAGCCGCCGAACCGGCGGAATTTCCTTGCGCCTGCTACGTACTTGTTTAGTTTACATTCGTCGATTAGAAAACATTAATATCGCCGCCGTTGAATAGATTTGGGTCTAATATGTAGCCGCCGAACCAGCGGAATTTCCTTGCGCCTGCTACGTATTTGCTTAGTTTACATTCGTCGATTAGAAAATCTTAATATATAGCCGCCGATTAGAATATTTTGGTTAAGACACTGTCACGTGTCCTTTTTCCGGCCCGGCGATTCATTGATCGTTAAAACTCAGACGCGAACGGTCGGCGGCTAGCACGCATATACCGTTTAAGATACGACCGACCGCACGCACCTCCCGATTTGCAATCGTCCCGATTCGTTTTTCGAATTGCTTGCGATTTTAGTTTTAAGGCCCAAAACTGAGTTGTAATCGCAAATCGCGGACGTCTGGTGTGCTATGGTCCCGCACCCACCTACCGACTTGTGACAGTGCACAGCCATTGTGACTTAATAGTGCTGCCCCACTGGGAGACTAGGGCACCAGCACCATGACTTGATATCCCACTCAGTCACATTGTCCTGACACTGAGCCAACTAGTTCTTGCCCTATCCTAATAAAGCTGAGCACCTGGCTAGAAACGACAAACATACATTTTTAAGTCATTGGTTTGACTCGACCAGGGATCAAATCCCACGATCTACCAAAATGAGAGACGGATGCTCAACTGATTTGGCTATTCCGTTAGGTACATGGTGGTGGTGGTGGTGGTGATGGTGTGTGGTGGTGTGTAGTGTAGTGTGTAGTGTGTGGTGGTGGTGTATGCGCTTCATTCCCACAGTATAACTATAACTATAAGTGTGCCCTATAAACAGAGTGCCATTCTGGAGGGTTTTGGTTTAGTTTTTCATTCCTTATTAAGTTATTTCTATGGGTTGTTGTTGTTTAAAAAAAAGAAGTTGTTGTCAATGTTATCTAAGCAATACCAGCAAACAATGTCAATATACGGACAAACAGACATACTCGTCAGTAGAACCTATCCGCGTGTGGTTCAAACTGCGATGTTCACAGAGGCCTTCTTATAATTCAAGGTCAATGTAGGTGAACACCCTCCCATTCACTAATTCACACCACAAGGCACAGTCAATAATTATCTCCACTGGCACTGCACACAGCTTACACCTGGTTAACACTGATTTAGTTTGTCTACTAAGACCGACTGTCATAACACAATTTCGTGTTTCTGTTTAACCTGCAATGGTATTGCATGCTAGCATGTGTTTGCCATGAGCATGCTTAACGAACAGTTGGTTAAAGTCATTGGTATGAATTGAAACTTAACAGGTGTTTGTATGCAATGTTTATGATGTGTTGGTGTGAGCATATTTGGTACAAGCATGTTTAGAATGATATGTGACATGCGTTTGTGTGAGCATGTGCTCGCATGAATGAACATGTGTTGTTTTGAACATGCTCAGCACATGTTGATACACTTGACCTGTGTTGGTATAACTGTGTCGGCACGATCATTTGTTAGTATGAGCTCATGTTGGTATGGGCGTGTTTAGCATTAGATAAAAGATTCACCCGGTACTTGTAGTACACGGGTGAAGACCAGCCTTATATAAATACAGGCGAAAATAGCGTTAGTATGGAACAAGAAGTAGAATGCCTGGCACCAGTATGGTTACTTATATCAGCACAGAGTTGGTGAAATGGGAGAGAGTGCAAAAAGACAAGATGGTGGCCAGAGAATGCCGTCGATTTCACTTTTAATTTGCATTAAAGTATATGTTTTATTATATTTCCAACTCAAAAGTAGCGGGTAAACATGAAGACATATATAAAGAATAAATGTTGCTTCTTAGATTGTGAAATTAGGCTCTCATAAAGACTCAGTTCATTAGCCTGATTTTTCGACCGTTTTTATATAAGGCTGGTTTTCACCCCTGTACTGGAAGTATGGGGTGAATCTTTTATCTAGTTTAGCATGAGCATGTGTTGGCATGAGAATCTGTCGGCATGACCATGTTTACCATGATTATGTGTCAGAATGGGCATATGTCTATTGTCAGCACTTGCACCTGGCGGCTTGTTAGTATGAGCACGTGGTAGTATGAGCATGTCCATGTGTTGGTATGGGCATGTGTTGGTATGATCACGTGTCAGCACTTGCATCTGGCGGCTTGTTAGTATGAGCACGTGGTAGTATGAGCATTTTCATGTGTTGGTATGATCACGTGTCGACATGAGCATGCACACACACCACCATACATACTTAACCACACGTGGCGCGTGTGCATTTCATAAACCACGGCCACACGCGTGTTAATCGCACACTCTGGCACGAGCATGTTTAGCCCTGCCAAGGTGCGCCCGTGTTAAATGTGCACCGCTCCAACTGTCCCCGAACCAATCCCGCCAGTACTAACTGCACGGCTAGGCCTCACCACCATTTACTAGTCCCATTAATATTTTATAGCGCGCGTGGGTGGATGGAGGCGTGTGTGGTGTCATGTGGAGTGAGGGGGCGGGATGGTAGGGGCCGTGCACGCAGTGGCGCACCGACCATTCTCACTAAAGTAGTCACCGGAAGTTATAATATCTATTACCAATTACCCCCCCCCCCCCGGGAACAGCACGCACTCATTAACAAATTAGCCAACCACTAGAACAATAGCATAATAATACAAATGTCATGCTTCATGTTCGATTGAGAACTCTGCCATCTCTGGTGAGAATTAGTAAAAGTGGCTAAGCTGGCATCCACAAGTAGATTTATCGGCGGGTTCCTATTTCAGGGAGTTGGCTGTCCAGAACGAGGCTCCAGTGCTTCCCGCGTTCTTCCCCATTTCCCGGGATCACCCGTTTTTGTTGTGTTTTTGTGTGTGTGTGTGTGGATATTTAGTAATTTACACAAATTGTAAATCTAGTTTATTCATTGAATAAAGTCTTTTGTCAGCGCCATGGCACTGGTATTCTGCCCTTGTGACAACACAATTATTTAAAATATGTGTAGTCTGATATTGCCATCAGCAACTATTACAACTTCAGCTGAAATGATAATATTATCCATTTTAAGACTTACATGCGGTATAATTTGAAAACTTATATACGAGATCTATAGTAATTATGTCATCTATAAATACATTATATTAATATTATTAACGGAGTGCCAGTAGCGCCTCGTCCACAGAACGCTACTGTCGCCCGAAACGCTGATGGCAGCAGCCTGGGCGACTTGGGTTTGCAAACCCACAGCGAACAGCCGCCGAGCTGGCGCGAGCACCACTAACATTAAGATAGAGTTGGGTATGATTCATTGATTGTGATATACAAATGACATACTTTGTTATGGGTATGAGTGCAAGTGTAGTGTGAGGTGGCACAGGTGAGCCAACATCCATGTGTATGTATATACTCATTTGATCACTCAGTTATGGAGTGCTTAGGTGTATGGTTTCCCTTCCCAGGTTTGCATACTTGCGGTATAAATTGCTTAAGCCCCAGTCACACCTACCCGGACGAGCCCCGGATAAAATGGCTATTTTGGTCGTTTTTGGCCTTGCGGTCAAGCCTACCTGGACTAGCCCTGGACCAGAGGCCAGATCACCCCAGACTGAGCCGGACCACCCCTCGGAATTGCTCCTGCTATATATATATATATATACAAAAAAGGGGCTCATCCTGGACTGATCAGTGGTAAAGCGGGCTATCCGTGGCTAATCTGTGCTCATTCGGCTTGTCTGGGTCTTATCCGGGCAGTCTGGGAGTGGTCCGTGGCAATGTCGGGGCTAGTGCAGGGCTGGTCTGGGTTAAACCGTGGCTAAAACGTGGCTCATCCGGTTAAAAAAACACCTGGACTGCCCCGGACGGTACACAGACTACCCCCAGACGATGCCGGACCGAGCCCGGATCGCAAAATTCTGCCCCAGATGTTTTAAACATTTTAAAACATCCGGGGAGGACCCCGGATCAGGCCGGACCAGCCACGAATCACCAAGGACCAGCCACGAATCACGCCGGATCGCCACGTACCACGCCAGATCACGGTCCGGCCCCTGATCCGGGTAGGTGTGACTGGGGCCTTAGGTGTCACGCTGTAGGGGATGCGGTTTCAAAATGTGGTGTTTGGTAGAATGGTTTGTATATTTGTGTAGTTAGGTGGATTGTTATGGGATACAGGGATGATAATGGTGCGGGGGGGGGGGGGGGGGAGAAGCGGAAATCGACGGTAAGGTGGGCCATAATAGTAATACAGTCCCATTAATGACAGCAGAATGGTCTCCAGGCAGATCCCGTAATGATTGGTCATAGGCACTGTGCAAAACATATACTTGGACAGAACTGCATTATGAAACATACCACGATAATTTTTATTTCTACTCAAATGCCCCCCCCCCCCCCCGGCTGTGAAACGCTCCGGAAATCCGCTTAAACATAGACAAATATCATCCCTGGGATAAGCTAAGTTTGGAGGATTGTAAATGTCTGGATGATCGTACAGTGTTTGGTATCTATGTTAATACCATTACCTCTAGACCGATATGCAGCCTATTAAGCCAATTTTCTGAGTTTGGTGCACAATATAACATAGGGACAGCGCTGTCATATACAGTCATCTCGCTTCAAGTAGAGATTTAGATGCTCGAAAATGTCAACCTGGCAGTGGTAGAATGAATTATGTAACAGGCGTGTCGAAATTGAAATGCCACCCTCTATCACGGCCTGCTTGTAGCAGCGGCAACCAACACTGTATCCCGGGGGCTGCTATCTCTGGTTAATTCTCTTCGATTATTGTCTCACTAGGCTACGGCAATGCGCATCAGAACCTCGTCTCTACAGTTTGGTTAGTGACAGTGCACTGTCCACAAATGTACACACACGTTTAATACATAGATACATGTACATAATACATTGTTTGTTGTTTTACGTCCTAGCAACATCTAAGGTCATATCAGGATGGGAACCAACTTCTGACAGTACGCACTAATGGCGACTTTATAGTGGTGCCCCACTGGGAGACCAGACCACCAGCACCATGACTTGATATCCCACTCAGTCACATTATCCTGAGACTGAGCCAACCAGTCCTTGCACTATCCTAATAATGTCGAGCACCTGGGTAGGAAGCAACAAGTATAAATTTTTAAGTCATTGGTTTGACTCTACCAGGGTTCGAATACCATGGTCTACCCACGATACCATGGTCTACCAACACGGGAGACGGACACTCTAACTCATTCGGCCATCCCGCCTGGTCTACATAATACATAGATAACAGTCACAGATATAATATATATCAATAAGATTGTTGATCAAGCATGGTAAATTTCAAATTTGGACAATTGGTCATTTGCCCTATTCTAGGGATGTTGAGCTCCAGGAAAGATGTTATCTTTGGTTCGACTTACACTTCAGAGCTAAAAGTACATCAGTAAGTTAAGTGACACACTGCGAAATGTAATTAGCAGCTGATTCCAATTTGACCGCACAATGCCTTGAATAGTTCTGCAATTTTCGAATGTAAAACACCTTATCAATTAATTGAATATATTTGTCAATTTGATGACTTAATCAATGCATCGCCACTATTTCTAGTTGTAAGTTAACTTAAATGAGCAGCAGCACAGGCAGATATGCAAAGGATTCAGAACATCTAACAGTTCTCAAGACTTGTTTACAGACTGGTTGGTAAGGGAGATGGAGGTGGAGGTGGAGGTGGAGGTGGAGGTGGAGGTGGAGGTGGAAGTGGAAGGAGGAGTAGCAACTCTCCAGGCATATACATGGTTATATAGACAGTCAACTCAGCCAATTGATTGATTGATTGGTGGTTGCTTTACACCGTGTCAGCAGCATAGGCCATATTCACGGCGAGAAATGTTTGTTTTTGTTCAAACCATCGCTTTTACATGTCCAGCTGGGGCTGGACAGCGTACTGGTCCCGGTTATGACTACCTTGTCATAGGACCACTAACAAGTTCCCTGTAGAGATATGTAGACAGTCAACATGAGGGTTGTTCTAGTTCGGCAACCATTCGCCAGGTGGCGGTACCAGTCTAACGTAATAAGCAGTCACTGCTTCCCTCTGACGGTGGAAGTGATGCAGCCAAAGCTATCATAATATCACGTCATGACGTCACTTCCCGGGCGTACTCCCGCCACATCCGGTGTGCATGTGAGTAGGAAGAAAGGACCTAGCATGTTCTGACCACGTTTTATTATATTGTTGTTAATATGGTGATAAAATAGGCGACGGCTATTCAGACACTTGCCAGTTACTACCACTTTAGATGACATTGGATGGCGTTTATATCAATATAATACAACCCCTCCCCTAAAAGAAGAAAAAGAAAAACCACCAAAAAACGCCACCAATTTGAATTTGACGGCTCAGCTATTGTTGATGACCATTCCAGTGGTGTAGTTTGTTGACCTATTCATCCCATGTTATTTATTACTATGGCAACATGTCTACTAGGCATATCAATAATCTGATGACATGCCTGGTGACAGTGAGAGGCTGCAACATACACTAAATAGGGCAGCAGTATATACGCAGATTACCCATTCGACATGACACTCCAATTGAATGTCATCAAAAGAAGCTTTTGCTTGTGGTCATTATTGACCAATTTCATATGACGTCAGTACGTGTATTTAGGTCAGTGTGCGCGCTGCTTGGCTGCAGGACAACATCCGGTCACTGCAAACTCAATGGCTATGAGCTCAGAATATCCCAACTTTCACTATTATCTCTGTTTTTAACACTTTCAGAGAAAATTTCCCTTAAGTTAAATTAAATACTTCAGATCTTCCTCTTCAATCTCGCATTAATATATTTTTAATCGACTCAGTGAAAGCTTTTAAATTAATTTTGCTAAAATAAATACTCTGCATAGACATAGCATTGCTGCAGCACAAATCAATGCAGTGTTTACCCTTCGCGGGCTAGTCAGAAAACTCAGTGTATTGTCAATGGTTGTAAGCAATCTTCTTACAGAAAAAGTGAAATATCTCTAAAACCACAAAACCTAGAAACAAACCGCGTTGCACACAAACAGATAACATGCTGAACAAACAGATTATATTACATTTATAAGGTTCGGGTTCTGGATTTCTATTAATTTTGAATAAAACTAACGTTTTGCACTGTGCGTATCGGCAAACTCAATGCATTGTCAATGGCCGTGAGCGATCTTCATACAGAAAAAGTTAAATATCTCTAAAACCAGACCACCTAGAAACAAACTGCTTAGAACACATATAGACAACATATTCAACGAATAGATTATATTAAATTTATATGGTTAGTATTCTGGATTTCTATGAATTTTGAATAAAATATACGTTTTGCACTGCGCGTACTGGCAAACTCAGTGGCAGTGTGCATTCGTTCTGCAGCCGAGCTGCGCACGCATACACGATGTTTACAAACATTGAAATAAGTCTATTGGCAGGACATGCATATGTTTGAGTTATTTCTACGTAATAACTATGCTTCTGTATCTACCAGTGCCACCCATAACTAGATGGCATTTCTATAAATTATAATACGCAACTTGAATTTGACCAGTCAGTTATTGGTGACGATTGTCCCAAAGTGCTGCTAGTTGCTTGTTTGTTTGTTTGTTGTTGTTTATGTATGTTTGGTACTGACTTTTGACAGTGCGTGCTCATGGTGACTTTATAGGCTGTCCTACTGAGAGACTAGGCCACTACCTGATATCCCACACAGTCACGTTATCGTGATACTGTGATAACGAATCCATGGCCTATCCTATTAATGCTGAGCGGCAGGCTAGGTAGCAACAAGTAGCAGCTAGTAGCTAGTCATTGGTTTCACTCAGCTGGGACTTAAACTCCCGACCTTCCACACGGGAACCCTGCACTCTACTGATTCGGCCACCGCGTCCGGTTCCCAAAGTGATTCAGTTTGTTCGGCTTTGTCGTCCCACATTATTACTCTGGCAACATGTCCACCAAACATGTCAATAGCCTGATGACAGTGAGAGGCTGCAATATACACTAAGTAGGGCACCAGTATATATATGGAGATTGCCCATTCGTCATGACACTCAGATGTCAGATTGAATGTCGCCAAAGCGGGCTTTTGGTTGTATTCTTTATTGGCAGAACATATAAATATTTACTTCTCCCTACTTAAATGTATGCCACTATATTTAAAACATAAACTTTTTGACGAAAGATTCAAGATGCAAACATGTAGTTAGTATAGAAAAATTATATCACTTTCACAGTCGTATCATGAATACAATAACAAGAGAGTATGTATTTAGCTGCTAAGAAAATCTAACGCTTGATTGTATTCGAGACGAGTCAGCGGTTAATGCTGATTAAATACGACGCTCGTGCCAGAGTAATTAACATTGTTCACCTGGTGTAGCATATGCAGCCAGGTAAAATCATTAATGAAGTCATTAATTTGTACAACTCAACCATCAGCCACTATTGCTTAACCCCATTCTAACCATCAATTGTTAAATCACCTGTATTTAAAGTTTCAGATTCCGATGCTATTTTTTTGTTTTGTTAAAAAAATTACTATGTTGAAGTAACTTATCTTAAAAGACTGGCGTTTGGGATAATTGATGTGCAAACAAGCCAAATTAATGTTAATGGACATGTCAAAACGCTGACACCTTAGCCGTCATCAGTAAGTTTGACTGTTTGTTGTTTTACATCCTAGCAACATCTAAGGCCATATCAGGATGCGTCCCGACTTGTGACAGTGCACACTCATGCTACCATACTGAGAGACTAGGCCACTGGTACCATGACCTGATATCCCACACAGTCACATTACCCTGATACTGTGCTAATCAGTCCATGTCCTATCCTATTAATGTCAAGCACCAGGCTAGGTAGCAACAAGTAGCAAGTCATTGGCTTGACTCGGCAGGGATTTGACTCGGCGGGGACCGTCTGGAATCAGCAGCAGGAATAATCTTAGATTAAATTGAGTTAGCATACCTCTCTATGCAGCAACAAATGTTTAATAATAATAATAATAATAATAATAATATATAATAATAATAATAATAATAATAATAATAATAATACGTGCACCAGTATCTACACTGGATATATAGACTCAAACCTATTTGTTTTGGTTTCGAAAGATTGCTAGGACTATGCAGCTTTAAATAAAAATAGTTTCTCTAGTAGTTGTCACATGCCATGATTCATGCGCATCTATTAGACAAAGCTAGCTGTCACACAGTGGTTGAAACCTGCTGAATAAGAAAGACTGTGTAAGTGATTTGAGTCCCAGCACTAACTGTTTACATAATTCCCGGACAATGTACACAGAGCAAAGAGAAGCAAACGCAACGTAGGGGTCCCCCACATACATAGGCAGCCCACACCGCGCGGGCTTGTTGAGCTGTGAGTGAAACAACACCCGCTTGGAGAGCTACATTAGTCACGACTCTGCCCGGAGAGCAACTCGTCAAGTCACGAGTGACTCAAGCCACGTCACGGCGGTAAGGTTGGTTGGTTGTTGGAATTTTACATGCGCACTCATGGGGACTTTATAGTGTTGCCCCACTGGGAGGCAAGGCCACCAGCACTATGACCTGCTGTCACACCCAGTCACATTATCCTGACACTGAGTCAACCAGTCCTTGCCCTATCCTAATATAAAATATTCCGATAATGATGCATTGGTGGGGGAATGCAAATGTTCTATTTGTGAAACAGGTATATATGGCCAGGTGCATAGATGTGTTTATGTAGTTGCTGGTGGTACTTGACTCATTGGTAAATAGACATTGTGGTGCTAGTAAGATGGTGTGTAAGGGGCACTCAGAGCCCTACCCACATGGATCACCACACACTCAGCTCAAGGCAGGTGGTGGCCAAGGGAGCCACCCCGCTTGGTGGTGGTGGGAAGATCACTGTAACCATGGGGACCAGAAATGCTTGTTTCTCATTGGTGGAGCTTGAAATGCTTGTTTCTCATTGGGAGAATGGGGTGGGGTGATACACTATACTGGATCCATGTACCATATAAATAATAAACCTGAGGGCTTGACTCTCTTCTTTCACTCTTTATACTCTTCCTTTCTCTTTTTGCCTATATTGATTTCACTACAGCCTGCCTACACAACCACAGATTCGAGCCGTGGACTTTACATTAATAATGCCTAACGTCTGGCTAGGAAGCAGCAGGTATAAATTAGGAAGTCATTGGTTGGACTCGATCAGTGTTCGACACACAGCGGTCAGGAAATAACTACAAGGACCCAGAAAACTAATACTCAATAGATGTAAAGAAAATCTTCGATCCCCTCCGTGCCACCCACATTTATTTTTGACAACTAAATTAATTCTCTTTCTGGAGCCCACCCACCTGCCTACTTCTACATACCAACTACGATGGCAGACTTGTGCTGTACCCAACCTGCCGACAGTGAATAATTACACGAACAGGCCCACTGTTATGGTACACCTATGTTGATAATAAACCATGTCCTGTTAGTAAATAGTAGAGCAGGAACCCGGTAACTTACGTTACCGTATATTATGCCATGGTGGGTGGATGATGGTGGTGGTAGTAGAAGTGAAGGATTGTTTATTTGTTGGGAGTTTTATGTCCTGGCTACATCTAAGGTCATATCAGGACGGCAACCGACTTGTGACAGTGCACACTCATGGTGACTTTATAGTGCTGCCCCACTGGGTGACCAGGCCACCAGCACCATGACCTGATATCCCACTCAGTCACATTATCCTGACAGAGCCAACCAGTCCTTGCCCTATCCTAATAATGGCAAGCGCTTGCCTAGGAAGCGACAAGTACATCAATTTCTAAGTCATTGGCTTGGTTCGAATCTACCAAAACGGGATACGGGCGCTCAACTCATTAGGCCATCCTGTCTGGTGTGAGGGAAAGGACAGATGTTGAGCACTATAACACTCGAGAAAAGGTTAGTAAACCAGACAGTGATGTACGCATACACATACACGTAACACACAGAGGCAGAAGAGACATTCGCTATAGCACCATATTTACATCCTTAATGGCGGTAGCAGTATAATGTACCGTTGAGTCATCACGACACACAAATCATCAGGGCACCCTGGTCGTGTAGTGTAACGAGGCGGTGCAAAAGACAAAACAACAACCACAATAACCTCTCACAGGCACAGCACGTGACGCTGGTGGCGACCAGCAGTACAGGCTAAGTAATTAGCTGGGAGCCGACTGACACTAGTCGGACGGCGCCAAGTCGCGGTGCTGTCACCAGCGCACACTGCTGCGAGTTGTCAGTGTTATAAGGGCACACCAAGCAACAGCATCCAATGTTCCATATCTAGTACTAGTAGTAGTAATTCCTGCCACAGCCCCATCTCACATACCAGTTCTTTATCTAGTAATGCCCGCCACAGCCGCATCTCACATACCCATCTCACATACCAGTTCTTTATCTAGTAATGCTTGCCACAGTCCCATCTCACATACCAAGTCTCGTGGGTCTGTATATATAATATTGCAGAGCCTGCCGACGCCCCATCTCAGAGAGCCATGCACTGTGGTTCTGCATATGGGTCACTCTCAGAAATTGTCAACTGACACGATTCATCACTGTCTAGAGCGCACACCTTAAGTTTAGATGGCAATGCTTGATGGCCAATCAATAAGTATGATAGTGGCAATAGAGACAGAAAGCGCGGTATGTGTGTCAGGACGGGGAGCATAGCTGTTTCTTTAACAAAAATTAAATTAAATTTGTAAAACTAAAAGACACACCACTCATACAAGCTAACTGATAGGCACTATCGGTATTCACAAAATGTGCCAAGTTCCAGTTAAGACGCGCAACACCAAGCAACATTTATGGGTGCCAATAGCTTGGTTAAATTTGTGGGGATTAATAATTAACCTGGATAATGCTGACCACCAGCTTCGGTAGAGATAGGTATCCCTGGTCAGGATTTGAATGCAGGACCTCTTGCACAGGAAGGTAACCAGCGCTATTACGGATTCAGCCATTGACACTGAAAGATTCCGATATAGATATTGATACTGTTAATTAGAGAACAGCACGTCTTGGGAGGGCTAAGAATTTGGAACAGTCATTGATTGATTGATTGATTGATTGGGTGAGTGAGATCCAATTCACAAATTTGAAGCAGCGGAATATTTTATTACCGTATGAGAAACACGTGCAATGGGAGCACATTAACACAGCATCTTTAACCTGGTTGTGGTACAGATGTGTGGTTAATGAGCCTAGCCTGGCTGACTAATGGGCCCAGTCACATTACGACGCATCTCGCCAGTGCGCCGACAACGCGTAAAATCACTTTTTTTACCTCGAGAAGCATCAAACTTTTTGACGTGGGGAGCAAAGTTGGACGTATACATACTGTATACACAGTGTATGGCCAACGTATGACCGATGTATGGCTAATGATGTACCTCCCGTCGAAAAATGCTTGAATTACGCTCACAGTACGTTCACAGAACGCCAGTGAACGTTATATACGTTATTCGATCGCCAAAACTACGCATCGTACGTTACATACATCAAGACACGCTAAACGTACGTGAGATGTACGTTATCCATACGTTGTCAGTATGCGGACTGTACGTTCCCACTGCCTTTAAAGTAGGTTAACATAGTGCAATGTAGTGAACAACGTACGCCTAACGCATACACAACATACGGCGGACGTAAAATCCACACGTTGTCGAACATTGTTGTACGTCGAAAGTTTTGTGCATGCACAAAACGTTGCCGACCCCCTGACATGTGTCGCAGTATCTCGATGAACGTTGACATATACCAACAAGCGCCTAACGCATGCGTAATGCATAACGACAAAAAAACACATACGTCGACGTACGTTTGCACGATGCGTCGTAATGTCCCACTATGATACATGTTGACAAAACGCTATACTAATGGCGACCAGCTGCAACACTATTACAATTCAAGATACAGTTCCCATTCTAATTCCCCGTACTCGCATCTGCGCAAAGGTGATAAACAACTGGGTTAAAATGCCCTTCATTCTGAATAGCAAACAACCTCGGGGGGAGAAGCGAATAGGACCTCGAAAAGCAGGCAGAATCCCAATGGAAGAGCTACGCTTCACGGTCCGATGCACACGCCAAGAGCATCAGGCGACCACGAACAAAGCCGTCAAACAATTTCAACAAATTCAAAAGAATCACTTTTATCAACGAATACAATGTATGCAGGATAAACTAAACAAGAGAAAAACAGTTTATCACAATCGAAAGTACTCGGCTCGTTTAATATATGAAGTCATTACAATTGTAATATTCAATTTAAAGAGAAAAATATACTAATAAAAAGGTGAGGTTCTTTAGGGAGTAAATAGAAAGGAAAATGACATCAGTGAGAGAAACTAAAGTTTTGCATTGTCCAATGGTCTGAGTTCTCAGAGATAAATCTATTAAATTGATCATTGTAATCAAATTTACTTTAGTGTGAACTAACATTTATTTTTTAAATGGCTAACATTGGAGATTAGCCCTGCTAAATAATAATACTAAATTGATTATAATGAATTATTAATAATATGTAGCCCACGTTAAAGTGGTAATGTTCAAATTGAAAGAGCCATAGCTATGCGTTAGTGACCTGAAGGTTTACATAGCTTCCATACTGCAACACGCTGCTGCCACCTGGCAGTGTTCCAGTGACATAGTAGTTACATGCCTCAGTCGGCCCGCTCTAAAACATCCATATTCACACGCATTCTACATTAGATTTGCATAGTCTGATGGTTTTGAGTGCCTGCCATATATCAGTTTTGCCAACTATATTAGGGTGGTCATCATAATCTATCTTCAAGTAACTTTTTATTTATTATAAATAGCTAACTGGGGATATTTAAAATGAAACATCGAATGCATGTCAAAATGCTGGACACCATAGGCGTATCACCATATGCTTCAGTAGTAACAAGTTCTATAGACCTATTTCACATGACGTCAGCATAGGTATCTAGGTCAGTACGCATACCCTTTGGCTGCAGGGCGCCACACTGCCACACTGCAAACTCAATGGTTCATAGAGAAAATGTGAAATATCTATAAAACCACACCACCTAGACACAACCCGCTTGGAACACATATATATAGAAAACATATTGAACGAATAGATTATATTAAATTTTTAAGGTTAAGGTTCTGCATTTCTATTAATTTTGAATAAAATAAACGTTTTGCACTGCGCATACTGGCAAACTCAATGCATTGTCAATGGCCGTGAGCAATCTTCATACATAAAATCACACAACCTAGATACAAACTGCTTGGAACACATATAGAAAACATATTCAACGAATAGATTATATTAAATTTATAAGGTTAGGGTTCTGCATTTCTATTAATTTTGAATAAAATAAACGTTTTGCACTACGCGTACCGGCAAACTCAATGGCAGTGTGCCTTCATTCTGCAGCCAAGCTACGCGCGCATACACAATGTTTATAAACATTGAAAGGGGTCTATTAAGTTGATTTAGTATTCCCTTTTATGCAGCAAAAACTGTTTAATATAATAAGTGCACCAGTATCTAAATTGGATATGTTGGTTGGTTGTTGCAGTTTTAGTTTTACATCATGGAAACATCTACGGTCATATCAGGACAGACACCGACTTGTAACAGTGCACACTCATGGCATCTTTATAGTGCTGCCCCACTGGGAAATCAGGCCACTGGCACCATGACCCGATATACCAGTCACACTATCCGGACACTGAGGTAACGAGTCCTGGCCCTATCCTATTAATGCCGAGAACCAGGCTAGGAAGCGACAACTATCAATTTTGTAAGTCATTGGTTTGACTCGACCGGGATTCAAACTCCTGACTTTCCACACGGGTAGCCTGCGCTCTACCGATTCGTCCCCCCCCCTCGTGAATTGGATGTGTACAATCAAATCTAAGTTAAGTGTTTTGATTTAGAAAAAAAAATGATACTCTAAACTCAACAAGACTTCCGTCTAACATGTCTGCCATATATAGCCGAAAGGGGCGCTGACTGATGAGAGCGCATACTACGAAAAGGAATATGTATACAGGTTAGCTTAGGCCCGGCAAAGCCCTTAGCAGAGTTCCTTTCTGTACTCCATGCACCAACCACCGGTCTGTAGTGCCCACATCCTAACCATTAGACCACGGCAGTGAGTTTGAGATGATCAGCCGAGATCAGCAGGGTCTGCACTATAAATGCCTTTTAGTTTGTGAGTGATTGATATCAGTGCTCCCCTTTAACATTTAACACATCAGACAGTAATCTGAACACAATCCGGGTCACTAGTCGTCACCCCCAAAACGAGCCCCGTTTAGTGAAAGTTTGCCGGTAGTTTTCGCAAAATGGAATTAATAACATAACGACCATGTGAAATTGTCTTTCTTCTGCTTTCAAAAGAAATATATTATATTAGATTGATACATTTATTTTCAATGGTTAACTTAGAAATATATAACGAAATCCTTCGACACAGCAAATAAATGCTTAAAGCTGCAATCTGATAAAAGCATACAATTTTCCAATCCAAAATATTACATAAATGTTATCCCCCAAAATTACTGATACACTTATTAAGCATTTGTTATTGCAACGAAGGGAATAGTAAGTAGATTAAATAGGACCTGTTACTGCTGAAACCTATGGTGTCATTTTGGCATGTTTTTAATTCAAATATCTCAAAGGTTATCCCATCATACTAAGTCAGTAAAAACTAAGGTAATGTACATTATAACGATCAACCTAAGATATTTATCTATAAAAAAAAAGTAGGGCAGAAACTCAAACCCATCGATTTGTGCAACTTTAATGTTAGAGTGAATAACTTCACCGACCTATGCCGCTTTAACTTCGACATGAGCTCATTGTCAGGATAATGTGACTGAGTGGGATATCGGGGCAGTACTATAAAGTCGTCATGAGTGCGCACTGTGACAATTCGGTACCCGTCCTGATATGACCTGAGATGTTGCCAGGACATAAAGCTCCAACAACCAACCATCTTCAACACGGGGATTTACTTGGTGTTTGCTAAGGAATGCGGCGTGTTGGTTATACAGGCCACAATCATACCTCACTCTGCTGCTGGGAGCGGACCCATTTCCTTCCGCCAACACCTCGCTAGCAAATTACCCCACCCGAACGGCGAGGCGCAGCCAAATCAATAGCACATCACTTCACAGCGTGTGGCTTTTGGCAGAACAGTGCAGATTGTGTTCCGTGGTGTTGAGGGAGGAGGGAGGTGGATTTTTCCTTTTCCTTTTTCTTTTAAAAACCCACATTCTGCCTACTCTGGGGCAAACTATTCCATCACCAGCATAGGTAAACACAGCCGCACTTGGCTGTGGACGGCTCAGCACACGGCTCGCTTCACCAACCGCCAAGATATACATTTATTTGTCGAACAAAACTGTTTATTCAAACGTAAATTATGTTGCCAGGACATAAAACTCCAACAACCAACCAACAGTGAACAAATAGGCTTGGTGCAGTGTATGTGTGTGAGGATGAGAGGGGGAGGGAGAGAGAGCGGGAGGGGGAGGGGGGGGAGAGGGGGAGGGGGGAGTGGGAGAGCAGAGAAAGGGAGAGAGAGGGGCGAGAGAGGAGAGAGGGAGAGAGAGAGAGAGAGAGAGAGAGGAGAGAGAGAGAGAGAGAGAGAGGTGGGGAGTGGGGGAGAGAGAGAGAGAGAGAGAGAGAGAGAGAGAGAGAGAGGGGAGAGGGGGAGAGGGGGAGAGGGAGAGAAGAGAACGAGCGAGCATGTGCGTTCGTGGCAACAAGTGTAGTTTATAACAAAAATGCGTTCGTGGCAACAAGTGTAGTTTATAAAAAAAATTTAAAGAAGGAATTGCACACAAACCAATTACCGCGTAAGTAAATGCCAAGTTCGCCAAACTGGTCGTAACCAATTCCAATGTAAATAGTTCGGATTTGCCACATAAATGGAGTATTCATTGGATGCTATGCTAGTTTATGATGGTTCCATGCAGGCCTTGCTGCCCTTGTATAGAGGGCGTACTAGTAATTGGTGGTGGTGGGAGTTTGGGCGTGGTGGTGGGTGTTTGGATCATAATGTGTGTGTTGGTTTGTTGTAATGTTGCAATGGAGAGTTGATTGGTTGTTAGAATTTTACTTCCCTGTCACTATTATGTGGGATTGGTGCAGTGTTTGCACCATGATGCTGTGGCGGGTGTTGCGGTGATGTGGGATAGGTGCAGTGTTTGCACCATGATGCTGTGGCGGGTGTTGCGGTGATGTGGGATAGGTGCAGTGTGTGCACCATGATGCTGTGATGGGTGTTGCAGTGATGTGGGATATGTGCAGTGGTTGCACCATGATGCTGTGGTGGGCGTTGCGGTGATGTGGGATAGATGCAGTGTTTGCACCATGATGCTGTGGCAGGTGTTGCGGTGATGTGGGATATGTGCAGTGGTTGCACCATGATGCTGTGGCGGTGATGTGGGATAGGTGCAGTGTTTGCACCATGATGCTGTGGTGGGTGTTGCAGTGATGTGGGATAGGTGCAGTGTGTGCACCATGATGCTGTGATGGGTGTTGCAGTGATGTGGGATAGGTGCAGTGTTTGCACCATGATGCTGTGGTGGGTGTTGCGGTGATGTGGGATAGGTGCAGTGTTTGCACCATGATGCTGTGACAGGTGTTGCAGTGATATGGGATAGGTGCAGTGTGTGCACCATGATGCTGTGATGGGTGTTGCAGTGATGTGGGATATGTGCAGTGGTTGCACCATGATGCTGTGGTGGGTGTTGCGGTGATGTGGGACAGATGCAGTGTTTGCACCATGATGCTGTGGCAGGTGTTGCGGTGATGTGGGATATGTGCAGTGGTTGCACCATGATGCTGTGGTGGGTTTGCGGTGATGTGGGATAGGTGCAGTGTTTGCACCATGATGCTGTGGCGGGTGTTGCAGTGATGTGGGATAGGTGCAGTGTGTGCACCATGATGCTGTGGCGGGTGTTGCGGTGATGTAGGATAGATGCAATGTTTGCACCATGATGTTGTGGCGGGTGTTGCGGTGATGTGGGATAGGTGCAGTGTTTGCACCATGATGCTGTGGCGGTGATGTGGGAGAGGTGCAGTGTTTGCACCATGATGCTGTGGCGGGTGTTGCGGTGATGTTGGATAGATGCAGTGTTTGCACCATGATGCCCTAGCGGGTGTTGTGGTATAGGTGCAGTGTTTGCACCATGATGCTGTGACGGGTGTTGCAGTGATGTGGGATAGATGCAGTGCATGCACCATGATGCTGTGGCAGGTGTTACAGTGATGTGGGATAGGTGCAGTGTTTGCACCATGATGCTGTGATGGGTGTTGCGGTGATGTGGGATAGGTGCAGTGGTTGCACCATAATGCTCTGGCGGGTGTTGCGGTGATGTGGGATAGGTGCAGTGTTTGCACCATGATGATGTGATGGGTGTTGCAGTGATGTGGGATAGGTGCAGTGGTTGCACCATAATGCTCTGGCGGGTGTTGCAGTGATGTGGGATAGGTGCAGTGTTTGCACCATGATGCTGTGGTGGGTGTTGCGGTGATGTGGGATAGATGCAGTGTTTGCACCATGATGCTGTGGCGGGTGTTGCGATGGAGAGATTTGGACCATGATGTAACGATGGATGTAGTAGTGAGCGGAATTGTGTAGTAGTGAACTGGTACAGAATTGGAGGGGCAGCTACCACACACTGATGGGGTGGCTGCATGTGTGGGACAATAAGAGTAAGACTGGCACGGTAAGGAGAATTGTTCAGGGTTGTGAACACGCAGTGTATGCCCCACGTGGATGGCTACACTATTTGGGGTTTCCCTAGATCAAATATTCACTTATACCTATACTAGGGGTGAATTGACAACTACATGTATATCGAAATCTGAGAAAAAACCTGCTCTGGTATGAATTAACTGTGAATAGGAGGTGGAGCTTCTGGTGCCAGCATCCACAGTTTATAATCTATATTGAAGTTGGTGATGAAGTGGAAGAGAATGAGGGGGAGGTAGCCACAATAAAAAACCGCACACGATGAATGCCCCAGAATGCTCTTTATTTGAACACTCTATTAATCTGCGAAATGTCATCAACTATTTACCACAAAAGTAGCAGCTATGATAGATAAGCATTTGAACCCTATATTGTGTGTCTTAAATAGCAAAGTCATGTGGCTATATCCATAACCCACCCTTCCAACACCTTTTTCTAATGCATTGTTTAGCAGCATTGTTCTGAAGTCAGTGTTGTGGGGGTAACTACGTTTCCCTCTGAAAAACACCTATTTACTGTCCATTGCATGTGTATTGTTTCGGCCATATATATATATAGCTTAGATCCAATACACTACTATTACTAATGTCATAACGTCAATTGACGGCAATGGTTGGTTGGTTGATGGAGTTTTACGTCCTGGCAACATCTAAGATCATATCAGGACAGATACCAACCTGTGACAGTGCGCACTCTTGGCGACTTCATAGTGCTGCCCCACTGGTAGACCAGGCCACTGAGCCAATCAGTCCTTGCCCTATCCTAATAATGGTGAGCGCCTGGCTAGGAAGTGACGAGTATCAATTTTTAAGTCATTAGTTTGACTCGACCAGGGTTCGAACTTGGGGGTTCGAATCCCACGATCTACCAAACCGGGAGACGGACGATCAACTCATTCGGCCATACTGCCTGCCGGCAATGAGATACCCACACTAACCCCACCACAGCCTATGTTAGACTGCACCGGACACAAGGCCTGTCTCTACCCTCGTTCTGGTATAACACCGGCGCGTGTCAGGCACGCGCAACCAATCAATTGAACACGGCCCCCACTTGACCCAGCGTCCAACTGACCACAGGTCAAATAAGGCCGTGGAAAGGAGCATACCGGGTGAGCTCTAAACGGTTTGGTGTGCAAAACACAAGTTACACCACCGTGCCCCATATAGTACGCGACAAAACGGCCACAGTTACTCTAACCAGCCCAGCATCAAGATTGCTGCGAGTAATAAATAGGCAGTGTGCAACCCACGCACTTGTAAGCAAACCATATATGTTAAAACGATCAGTCAACAGGAAGACATAATATGAATAGTGAATGGCCGGATTTAACGGTCCAGATCGTTACAATATGTATACTTGGCGCGACAATACCAACAAAGTAGAAAATGATGTGTAACCCCTGCATATTTTTTAAGCTACTACCTGTCATTCATTGCTTAACATTGGTGCGTGTCGATTCTTACTGCAAATATGCTATACAGTTATTTTCTTTGGTCCTACCAGGTTTCTTTGTTTGTTGTGGCTTTACTTCCTAGCAACATCAAAATGTCATACCTAGACGGGGTATTGAATTCTGACAGATTGCACTACTGCTCACTTTATAGTGCTGCCCTATTTGGAAACAGGGCCACCGGCACCATGACCCTATATTCCACTCAATTACATTATCCTGATATTGAGCAAACCAATCCCTGTTCTCTTCTAATAATGCCAAGAGTCAGGTTAGGTAACGACAAGTATAAATTTGAAAAAGTGTAAAGTCATTGGGTTGACATGGTCGGGATCAGAACCCACCACCTCCCCCAGTCAGGGCTTACCAACTTGCCCATCCCGCCCGGTACCAAGTCATATCGATGGAATGGACTCGTATTATTATTTTTTAAACCCATACAACGAAAAACACAGAACAGAATTTATAACTGAAGTCTTAAATGTCTTATGAGCTTAACATTTTTTTTAACCCACCAAAAAAAAACCCACCCTAATATTACAAAAAGTCCAGACTACCCATGTTCTTTATATATTCTTTTAGGGTTGTGTGATTATAATTGTCCTTTTTTTTCAGCAGCAAAAAAAAAATCGGGGGAGGGGGCTGGGGCAAAACAATAAAAGTATATCAGGCAAACAGCAACTCTGGTAAATATTTGTCACACTCGCACAGATTGTTAATTTGAAAGTGCTAAGCATCTGCCTATATTATCATCTCAAAACCGGCAACAGTTCCCGTAGTTTCCCTAGGCATGACTACATATAGCCAATCTGAAAACACTGTGCAGCGTTGCCGTCCACATACCCGCTTAACCAGAAGGGCCATGTGGTGCAAACTCCACATGCACCTCGACTCATAATATACTCATGTGTTACCGCTCCGGTTGGCACGGCGTCGCGACGTTGGCTCGCAGGCCGGGTGGGAATTAGACTAAAGGTAGTGAGCAATGAGGGCCCAGTTTATACCAATCAAGTGTGTCCTGTTCAACTAACCCACTTAGCAAAATAACCAGGGCCGCGTTCAGGGTCCGTCTCGGAGGCGCCCGTGATGTCAGGCTAGTCTGAACGACAACAGCAGTTGGTCGCCTCGAAAATGGCCGCCCCCATAGGCGGCGTCCATTTGCAATGGTAAAGCTGTGCTGTCATTGGCTGAAAGCATTGAATGCGGTGGGGGCCATTTTCGAGGCGCTTTTCATCTCCAGTCTGAAAAGGGAGGCGTCGCCAAGACGCACCCTGAACGGATTTAAGCCAAAAAGCATCGCCGAGACGCCTCCGAGACAGACCCTGAACGCGGCCCAGATGACCCTGAGTGTGATGCCGGTATATCGGATAGAAGTATATTATAGTCAAAACCCCCACCCCACTTTTTTTTCTTCTCTCTCTTTTGATGCTAAATGTAATCTATTTAGATTTTGTCCAGGGTATGCCAAAGAACTGTGTGAGCACATAAGGTTTCATACACTTTTCTTGGGCGCTAAACATAGTTCCATAACATGGCAGTACTTAAACTTAAGCCATTTTCTTCAATTCCATGAGCTACAATTTCCCAGTTCTGTTAAAACAATTTAATTCGGCAAATATATATATAGCAGTGTTTTTTAAAACGTTATTGCTTACTTTGGGCTAAAAAAAAATCGATGTAATATAATATGAACAAACCATCACCATACCCTATTGTCATCCACGATTTCCCATAACATTCAATTTTTGTTAAATTCAAATTTTAAATACTATCAATGCTGTCCTTGAAATAGCACCCCCCGCCCCCCTAGATAAAAGATTCACCCGGTACTTGTACACGGGTGAATGACAACGTAGTGTAAATATGGGCGAAAATAGCGTTAGTATGGAACAAGAAGTAGAAGGTCTGGCACCAGTGTCAAATGGTTACTTATATCAGCACAGAGTTGGTGAAATGGGAGAGAATGCAAACAGACAAGATGGTGGCCAAAGAATGCCGTCGATTTCACTTTTAAATTGCATTAAAGTATATGTTTTATTATATTTTCCAACTCAAAAGTAGCGCGTAAACATGAAAATGTATACAAAGAATAAATGTTGCTTCTTAGATTGTGAAATTAGGCTCTCATAACGACTCAATTCATTAGCCCGATTTTTCGACCGTTTTTATATAAGGCTGGTCTTCACCCATGTACTAAAATGACCGAGTGAATCTTTTATCTACCGCCCCCCTCCCCCACCTCCCCGATGTTTAGTAGAATCTTGTTTATAACCAGGTTGTTCTCTCGTCACAAAGTTGGGATTCTGGTTGGCGCCACATTTATCTGGCCAGCCGACCATGGTGTTAAACGTGTGTGTCAAACTGCTGATACTTGGCCCGTGTGTCAAACTGCTGATACTTGGCGAGCTATTTTATTGGACATGACCAGCAGGCTGGACAGTAACACACCAGGATGGTAGACAACGCTCCAGCCTCAGGCACATTAAGGGTGGCACACCAAGAGGTTTTATATTATGCATTATTTTATTTCTTGGGTAAATATTAGTAGATCTGGGCATTAAACACTCGAGGCATTACCCGATATAATGGAGTGGCATCCTAATTGCACAGGTCTCTCAATTTTGTTTACATACAATAATATAAATATATTTTATTTAAAATTACATCTGTTGACTACGCTGTGGAAATTTCAATCACAGACAACTGGTCTTCCCCATTCCACTGATCCTTGCCATATCCTAGTAACGCCAAGTGTCAGGCTAAGTCTTGATAAGTATAACTTTTTAAGCCATTGGTTTGACTCAGCCAGGGTTCTAATCCCACGACATGCCACACGGGAAATAGGCACCCAAGTCAATCCGACATCCAGTCTTAAAAAAATTAATTAACGAAATGACGAAACACTAGCGACAAACACAAAAACAGCTGCGCATAGATGGATCTACTCAAATTTGATGTCAACGAATAACAACGTTCTTTCTTTTCACCAGACGGGACAGAATGCACAAAATGAAATATATATTCCACACGACTACCATAAACTACCAACCCACAAAAATGGCGTATGGTTTCGTGATTAACTTGGGACAGCCAAGAGGACCGGGTTTAATAACGAGAGCAGTCGTGGGGACCGACCTTCTATATAATAAGTCTAATAATAGCGGGTCAGGCCAGTGGGTCGGGCCTGTGGGAGCGATTCATTAACAGCTCATCGATCATCACCACAACAGTGAACGGACAATACGCTTGCTCACAAAGCATACACCACCCTATATTATCTGAAACCCTCCATTCATGGCGGTGTAGGTGTTTTGATTAGTGACTTCTCTTTGTAATGAATCACATTTGTGTGCGCGTGTGTGTGAGGATTTAAAAAAAAGTTCGAACAAAAGGCAGGGGGTGACATTGTTAGCCTCTGAGCCTCAGCCCAGCCTCGACCCTCCCCAACCCCCACCCACCCCCGCCCCCAGACCGGTCATGCTGGTCATGTATGTAGCCACTGGAGGGATCAATGCAGGCCTGCTGCGGGCATACCAGACTCAAACCACAGCCGCTCTCCTTCCATGCAGCCGCAGATCTCATCAGTCATGTTGCGATACGCAGCCAATAGGGGATGGGTGGGTGTCGGCGTTGACACTCAATGTGATGTTAGAGCACCACTCGGAGATGAGATGAGATGAGGCAGTGACTTAAATGCTAAGTGTAACCGTTCACGTGAACCAGCGGCAAAGTGCTGATGCACTTGTCTGTTCATGTATCTTGCTAGGAATGTAGCAGTTAGCTGGGAAACCCACCCAAGGTTGAAGGTGTTTGGCTTGGAGAGGCCTTATCGATGCAATAGCACATGCGATGCCATTCAGGTCAAACAGCCTCCCATTGGTATTGCTATATTTTATAGCGCTTGTAAAATTATAACAACATGATATAATATGTACATGGCATTATATATATTTCCAGTGTTATCCCACATGATGTCATGGCATTAACAAAGGGGGGAAAAACACACCATAAATCAAGGTTGCATGACATACACGTAAACACACTCAATTGTATACCCATGTCTCCCAATAGCATGCTGAAAGAATGATCTACAGTTTCAGAATATGCATTGTATTCTGAAGCGAAGGGCATCATGTTGAAAAATCTCTAGTGCTAAAAATAACTACAATTCCCCTGTTGAATTCAGCGGCAGGTGATGTGTTTGTGGTACAGCCCTGCATTGCAGGGCTGATGCTCGTACTGCTTGACTAGCAGGCAGAGTATCAGAACATTCGAGCTATGCTAACCGTCAGCGATTACTACGACTGTTAATACATTAATTAATTAACAATAAATGACACATCAAATTTCACTTGTTAGACTTTTCCCTGTGACACCGATGAGACAGCGTGATTGGATAGTTGGATGGCTCTAAGTTTCTGTCATTTTTTTAAAGATAAATATATGAAGTGGATCGGTATAATCTACCTTAGTTTAGTTAGTTTGAAGGTGAAGTAACTTATTTTATTTGGCTAACTTTGACGATATCTGAAGTGCAAATATGAAAAATCAATTTTGGCATGCAAAGGAAAATTTGTTTTATTTAACGACGCCTCTAGAGCACATTTTATCATCGGCTATTGGACGTCAACACCTTTGGCATGCATATCAAAATGCTGACACCATAGTCCATAGGCTTCAGCGGTGACAGGTTCTATTAAATTGACTTAAAGCTGCATAGTCCGATGAAGCATTACATTTTCAAAACCAAAACAAGTATCTCAATTTGATTCTATATATCTAACTTAAATACTGGTGCACTTGTTAAACATTTCTCACCACATAGAAGGGAATACTGAGGCACTCTAATAGAACCTATTACTGCAGAAACCCATGGTGTCAGAGTTTTGGCAAGCTTGTCAAAACTAATTTTGCTTGTTTGCACTTCAAATATCTCAAAAGTTAGCTATTTAAAATAGAAGTTTCTTCAAGTGAAAGTAGGGTAGATTATAACGATCACCGTAATATGTTTATCTCAGAAAATGACAGAAACTCAAAACCCATCGGACTATGCAACTTTAATATAGCAAGAAATGCCCAATAAGTGCACCATTAACTAAGTTAAATATGTAGAATCAATTCTAGAATTAATTGTTTTGGTTTCGACAATCTGATGCTTTCAGGTAACTAGGCAGCTTTAAGACTCAATTCACGAAAGCTGCAACATGAATAAGAATGCCCGAGAAATCTCAATTCACTTTGCCTGCTATTCAAGGTTGGTTGGTTGTTGCAATTCTACGTCCTGGCAACATGAAAGGTTGTATCAGGACGGGTACCGACTTGTAACAATGCGCACTCATGACAACTTTATAGTGCTATCCTACTGAAAAACCAGGAAGCCAGCACCACAACCCCATATCCCCCTCAGTCACATTATTATGACACTAAGCTAACCAGTCATTGCCCTATCCTATTAATGCTGAACGCCAAGCTAGGAAGTGAGCATCAATTGTGTACGTCATTGGTTTGACTCGACCGAGAATGGAAATCCCGATCTCCCTTACACCAGGGCCCGTATTCATGTGGAGGTGCCAGGGCCTTAACCGCGGCTAGGGTAGCTCCACCCGGCTAACGGTGGAAAATTCTTATTCATGTCCCGGTGCCAGCGCTAACCGCTGACCGTAGCCTAGGCTAAGCTACCCCAGTTTCAAAACACGTTTAACTGCAAGCCGCGTCGGTTAGTGTGGCCGCCGCCGATATATTATAGCCAAATCTATTCAATGCGATCATATTTAACAGATTTACATACGCAATAAGTGAAATTTAATCAAATTAACCCTAAAATCGAACCGTTATTAACGCTCCCACCGCATTGGCGGCTTTATTCATATTGTCGAATCGACGAATGTAAAGTAAACAAATCGCCGCCGCCGCAGCGACGTCGATATTCATACTGTCCAACGTCAACTAAATATCGGCGGCAATATATTAGGCCCAAATCTATTAAATGCCATCATATTTAACAGAATTACATACGCCATAAGTGAAATTTAATCAAATTAACCCTAAAATCGAACCGTTATTAACGCTGTCGCCGCATTGGCGGCGTATTCATATTGTCAAATCAAGGGAATTCCCAAATCTATAAATAAACTCACGGTTAGCTATCCGCGGCGGCTTTGACATTGGTGAATACGACTTGACCTATTTCTCCAACCCGCTGCTAGCAGCTGATAGCTACCCCGGAGCTAGCGTGTACCACCGGCTACGCCTCGCACCACTACATGCATACGTGCCCTGCACTCTACCGATTCGGCCACCGCGTCCGGTACATATTCGAGATGCCTGCATGCATAAAGTCACGTGACCAACGTGAGCGTGACAACATTTTCCTAAAGCCAGACGGGATGACCGAATGAGTTGAGGGTCCGTCTCCCACTTGGTAGATTGTGGGGTCGAACCACACTGAATTGTAGCCGCGTAATGTACGCCACGTAGATCTCACGACGACAAGACACCCTTCACACCACCCGACTCGACACTAAGAGCGCTGTATTTGAAGCGCGTGCTTATCTGTGGGCCACCCTTCTGTAGCCATCCATCACCTGCCATACTTGACTGAGATGGAGCAGACTTGGCACACACGCTGAACTCCGGCTAGATAGATAGAAGATCCGGCCATGCGCTTGCTCGCCTCTCACCGATTTACACGATCCAAATCCGCTTCTCGAAACCTGCCTGCTAATGGTTGGTTGGTTGTTGGTGACTAGTACCATAATTTTGGAAGATATCCCTTGGAACAAATGTTGGGTAAAATTAGGAGAAAGTAGAAGAAAGACACCACTACTAGTACTAGTGAGGAACTTTCAATTGATCACCTGTGTGTGTACCGTTTCGATTGAACATTTATGCCGCTTTCCAAATACAGTACAATTATAGGGTAGAAACGGTATGTTTAACCCGTACCCATTGCATACGACTCCAAGGGGGAGAGGAGATAGGAGAGGGGAGGTGGAGAGGGGGAGAGAGGAGCATAGGAATGGTTGGTCATGGGACCGCCTATTTTCCAACCTAGTTATGAAAAGACACTTATGTGAGTACATTAATGAAAGAAAGAAGAGAAAAACCCCACCCACAGATAGAATGGGCAGAATATAGCTTATACCCCAGTCACACGAGAGCCAGCGTTTGCCGTCAACCTCCTTACGCCCAAAAGGACGCCAACCTCCCAGCGTCCCATTCGATACATTGATTCAAATACGTGGTCGGCGCCATGGCGGTGCTGGGTCAGCGCCGGGTTGGGGAAAGGGCGGTGCCGACCACATGGTGGGTGCTGACATGCAACCACGCGAGGAGGTTGCATGCGCAGCAGCTGCAACCTCCTTGCGTCCAGAATTTCCGAAATGAACGCCGGGAGGTTGGCATCCTCGCGGCGATAGCACTTAAGGAGGGCGCAATGAGGACGTTTTGACATCGCGAATCGATCGTAAGCGAACGCAGGCCTCGTGTGACTGGGGTATTAGCAAGGTGATGATGCTTCTCTGTTAGTACTAATAGTAGGTGCATGTCTGTATATGTTGCAGGTGGTACCAGTCTGGTGGTCTAAACTCTAACTAACGCCACGGGTCAATCACAACAAACAGTGTCCTAGTGGAGAGCGCTCCGGATTAAAGTTGCATAGTCCGATGGGTTTTGAGTTTCTGTCATTTTCTGAGATAAACATATTAGGCTGATCGTTATAATCTACCCTACTTTCATTTGAAGTAATTTTTATTTTAAATAGCTAACTTTTGAGATATTTGAAGTGCAAACAAGCAATATATGTTTCTGCAGTAATAGGTTCTATTAGATTGCCTCAGTATTCCCTTCTATGTGGTGACACATGTTTAACAAGTGCACCAGTATTTAAGTTAGATATGTATAATCAAATTGTGATACTTGTTTTGGTTTTGAAAATTTGGTCCTTCATCAGACTATGCAGCTTTAAGTAGGAAGTGAGCGTCAGTAGCGATGCCCACTTATAAATGGCATTAGCTTGACTAGCACTAGCCATATCATCTTGCGAGGCATCGTTGGAGACCATGATGTGGCGATAATAGCCCCCGTTTGCTTCATTGGTCACCATAATGAAAGGACAATGTCCTCGGTCTGTTGCACTGATCATCATGCTGTGAGGATAATGTCCTCAGTTTGTTGCACTTATCACCATGAGGTGAGGATAATATCCTCCATGTGTTGCACTGATCACCATATGAGGATAATGCCATCGGTGTGTTGCATTGATCACCATGACGCAAGGACAATGTCCTCAGTTTTTGTATTGATCACTATGATGTGAGGATAATTAATACCCATGGAATTGTTGCACTGATCACCATGTGAGGATAATACTATTGCCATTATTGGTTGGTTGCAATGATCACCATGGTGTAAAGGCAATGCCGTCGATTTGCTGCATTAAACATACGGATGATGCAAACAGAGAGATCATTGCACTTAGAGTGGGATCTGAAGCTACACCCATTCGGAGGTCTAAAGTTTCCTGCATTGATCACCACGATGTCAGGAACACGCCCTCGGTTATACATTACATCACACCAACCAACCAACCCACCCACCCACTAAAGAGCTTACGCCCCTACCATTATCCCACTGCACACATTGCCAGGCACACTGCACCCATCAATGTAGACGAGGTGGAGGTGGAGGTGGAGGGAGAGGGAGAGGAGAAAATGAGAGATGGAGAGGAGGAGAGAAAAAAAGAGAGATGGAGAGAAGGAAAAAAAAAAGAGAGAGATTGGTTGCTGGAGTTTTACGTCCTGGCACCATCTAAGGTCATATCAGGACGAGTGAGGGAGATAGGAAGAGGAAGAGGACGAGAGGGAGAAAGAGCAGGTACTAATAGTAGTAGTGCTAGTACAACCCGTACCTTCTGAATCCATGCAACGCCGGTAGTGCTCATCCCCCCCCCCCCCCCTCCCCCTGTGAGACACGCGGCGCCATGCCCGGGGCGGCCCGATGGGCCGGGCTGCAGCAACAAGCATCCTGCATCATCTCCTTGGGCGCCGCATTCCTGTTCACGAACCCGCTTCTCATTGACCCCTACACGGCGCTAAGCCGCCTACAGGGCACCGCTTACTACCTCACAGCATCACCCACGGCAAATGTCACCATACCACAAACGCTTTGCTATAGACTGGTATAGGACAGATAAATTACAAGACACACACCACGGCCATACTCTGAATCAGTGTGGTTCAAGCTGCTTAGTTAACTGCTTACAGCTGCATAGTCTGATGGGAATTATCACCATTTGAAATCAAAACACTTATCTAGATTTGATTTGATATATCTAACTTAGATACTGATGCACTTGTTATGCATTTGCTGCCACATAGAAGGCCACACTGAGCCTGTTACTGCAGAACTCTATGGTGTCAGAGTTTTAGCATGTTTGCCCAAATTAATTTGACATTTTTGCACTTCAGACATCTCAAATGTTGTCCATTTAAAACCAGTTACTTCAAGTAAATTAAGGTAGATAATAACAATCAATTTAATATATTTATCTCAGAAAAATGACAGAACCTCAAAACCATAGGACTATGCAACTTTGAAGAAAATCATCGGCAAACTGTTTATCTCACCGAGTATTTGAGAAAGTGGGTATTTGCAACCAAGCCCAGCGACGCCAAAGTATCTTCTCCCCACCCTATCCCATCACATCCTACTTCCTTTTCATCTCACCCTACTTACCTTTCATCCCACTCTACTTCCTTTTCCTTATTCCTCTATAAACACCACAAATTAAAACCAGTTCGTTATTTGTACAACTGTTGGTAATTTGGAAAGGCTACAAACCGCGATATCAAATCGCCAACACGCTGAGTTGGTTAGAATGATGAATCAGGTTTAGAACACGCCACCTAGAGAGTAATTCACTCAGCAGGTCTACTACTACCCACAAACTAGGGGCAAGAAGACTCAGTCAAATTCAACCAGTCTCTTTCAGATCCACATCAGTCGTGTAATTACCACACTAAACATAGAAAGGCGTAAGCAGTTAGTTCATTGGACCAATTCAAAACAGTATGACCGATCACATCCTGATATAGTCCTGATAATGATATGACCGTAGATGTTGATAGGTGTGTAAAACTACATGTACAACAACCAACCATCCCAATATATTTATTTGTAAAGTTCGATCAACTATTTGTATATAACAACAACAACAACAACAACAACAACAACAACATCAACATCAACACAAATCATCGAATCCCATGCCGAAATTGGACCATCACCCAACCGGGGTTTGGGGTTTGGGGTTGAGGTTTTCTCTGAGGTCTGCTCCTCCAGTACGGTGTGCTTCATGTTTGCTGACGATGTGTCATCAAGCAGACCCTGGACCCAACACGGTCACCAGCATTAGTGGCCGGCCGGATGACTCCAAGCCGCGTATCACCAGCTAGACGGCCTTATGAATATTTCACACCGCCCCTCCTCCATCCCTCTCACTGTCCCCCACACCCTCCCTCCTGTTTCCTTCACACCCACCTACCACCACTATCCCTCTCTGCCTCCTGTTTCCATCACCCCTCCCCCCCACCACCAACCCTCCCTCCCCTTCACACATATCCCCACCACCCCTCCCTCCCTCCTGTTTCCTTCACACACATCCCCACCACCATCCCTCCCTCCTTCCTGTTTCCTTCACACACATCCCCACCACCATCCCTCCCTCCCTCCTGTTTTCTTCACACCCCACCCCCACACGACCCCACCTCTCTCCTCCTCTTTCCTTCACCCCCCCCCCACACGACCACCATCCATCTCTCCTTCCTGTTTCCTTCACACCACCCCCCAACCACCTCCCTCCCTGCTGTTTCCTTCACCCCCACCACCCTCCCTCTCCCTGCTGTTTTCTTCACCCCCCACCACCCTCCCTATCTCCCTGCTGTTTTCTTCAGCCCGCACCACCATCCCTCTCTCCTGTTCTCTTCACCCCCACCACCATGCCTTCCTCCTGTTTCCTTCACACACCCCCAACCATCCCTCTCTCCCGCCTGTTTCCTTCACCCCCCCCCCACCACCACCCCTCTCTCCCTCCTGTTTCCTTCAGCCCCCACCACCATCCCTCTCTCCCTCCTGTTTTCTTCACCCCCCACCACCATCCCTCTCTCCCTCCTGTTTCCTTCAGCCCCCACCACCATCCCTCTCTCCCTGCTGTTTTCTTCACCCCCCACCACCCTCCCTCTCTCCTGTTTTCTTCACCCCCCACCACCATCCCTCTCTCCTGTTTTCTTCACCCCCACCACCATCCCTCTCTCCTGTTTTCTTCACCCCCACCACCATCCCTATCTCCCTGCTGTTTTCTTCACCCCCCACCACCATCCCTCTCTCCTGTTTTCTTCACCCCCCACCACCATCCCTCTCTCCTGTTCTCTTCACCCCCACCACCATCCCTTTCCTGTTTCCTTCACACACCCCCAACCACCATCCATCCCTCTCTCCCGCCTGTTTCCTTCACCCCCCCCCCCACCACCATCCCTCTCTCCCTCCTGTTTTCTTCAACCCCCACCACCACCATCCCTCCCTCCTGTTTCCTTCAGCCCCCACCACCATCCCTCTCTCCTGTTTTCTTCACCCCCCACCACCATCCCTCTCTCCCTCCTGTTTTCTTCACCCCCACCACCATCCCTCTCTCCTGTTTTCTTCACCCCCCACCACCATCCCTCTCTCCCTCCTGTTTCCTTCACCCGCCCACCACCATCCCTCTCTCCCTCCTGTTTCCTTCACCCCCCCCCACCATCCCTCCCTCCTTCCTGTTTCCTTCACACACATCCCCACCACCATCCCTCCCTCCCTCCTGTTTTCTTCACCCCCCACCACCCTCCGTCTCTCCTGTTTTCTTCACCGCCCACCACCATCCCTATCTCCCTGCTGTTTTCTTCAACCCCCACCACCATCCCTCCCTCCTGTTTCCTTCAGCGCCCACCACCATCCCTCTCTCCTGTTCTCTTCACCCCCACCACCATCCCTTCTTCCTGTTTCCTTCACACACCCCGAACCACCATCCATCCCTCTCTCCCGCCTGTTTCCTTCACCAGCATACCACGACCCCCACACCCCTTACTCCAAGTAGCAGTGTACCGGTGCAGTTTGATTGGAGTTTTACAGCCTAGAAACATGTATCGTCATATCGTGATGGACAAGGGATTAGCATGCTAACACGCACTCATGAATGGCTTAAATATGCTGTCTTGCTGCGCTATCACTCGGGTCACCAGCACCATAAACCTGATATCATCCTACCCAGTCGCATTATGATTTGTTTGTTTGTTTGTTTGTTGTTTTGTAATGTCCTAGCAACATCTAAGGTCATGTCAGGATGGGTACTGACTTTTGACAGTACCCACTCATGGCGATTTTATAGTGCTGCCCCACTGGGAAATCAGGCTGCCGATACCATGACCCAATATCGCACTCAGTCACATTATCCTGACACCAAGATAACCAGTCCTTGCCCTATCCTAATAATGCCAAGCACTAGGCTAGGAAGCGGCAAGTATAAATTTTCAAGTCTTTGGTTTGACTCGACCGGGAACCAAACTCACAAACTCCCGATCTTCCTCATGTGAGGCATGTGCTCTACCGATTCGGCCACCGCGCCCGGTACCGACTTGTGACAGTGCGCACTCATGGCGACTTTATACTGCTGCCCCACTGGATGACCAGAGGGCCAGCACAATGACCTGATATCCCACTCAGTCACATTATCCTGACACTGAGCCAACCAGTCATTTCCCTATCCTAATAATGCCGAGCGCCAGACTAGGAAGTGCCAAGTATCAATTTTTTAGTCATTGGTTTGATTTGACCAGGGTTCAAAACGACCCAACGATCTACCAACACGGGAGACGGACGCTCTTACACATTCGGCCATCCCGTCTGGATTATCCGGACTAAATGTAATGCATACATAATGTACATGTATACAATTTTCTCTCTCTCAAAAGCACCAGTTATTTGCTGAGCCAGGTCTCCTAGAAGCACTCGGTAGGCCAGCGTGCAAGGTACGTACGCCCAGCAGTGATAGAGCAATCTGCTTTCCGCTATATTGAGCTGGCACACTTGGATCCCCGCCTGCGAATTATGCACGGTCCATGGGGCGCCTTCTCAACACGGCTCAAGCCTGTTGTAGCCGGGGGAGTGGGTTGTGTGTGGGAGCAGACACCCACTCCCACCGCCATATTTATGTTTAAGGTCACCATTCAGCTTTGGACAAAACTAGTGTTGTAGTCTGCAATGACCTCTCAGGCAATGAGTCACACAGACAGACAGGTGTGGATAGGGCGAATGATTCAGGGATCCCAGATAGTGTAATGGTTAGCACAATAGATCTGGAATGGCAAGACGGGTGGGTTCGAATCCAGTTCTGGATGCAATATTTTCCATGTTCACCAATCAATCATTTGCGGCAATCAATCTAAATGATAAGTTATGTGCGTATGCATACACATGTAAGTTGTATTTCCAGTTGTGGTATCTCGAATCAAAGAGTGGGCTGGGTGTTCTGTTATCAGATTCAACGTTCTGACGGCACCGCCCTGATACTGATAGCTAATCTACTAAGCGGCCTTACCTGCTATCCGGAACAGACGAGGACATAGCGGGAGGGGGGAGAGGGGAGGGAGCTAATACAACGTCTAAACAGGACGCGTAGTTAGCGACTTTCAGTAGACGAAATAAAGCCAATCACGTAAATGATGCCTTCTACAGGCTCTAGTCGCTGGAGGCAGCCATCTCCTGGCGCGGTTTACCAACAGGCAGACTGGACCGTTCACTAACCTTTCACCAACTCATTCTTTCACTCCCGCATTCTTTCACTCCCGCATATTTAAACGATTGTTAGCGGCAATTTGCTGGTAACACAGCCACCGGGTGGGCAGTGATATGTGTGAGGTGCCAAATGAGCGGGGAAGAAGCAATTTGTTGCCAACTGGGTGGTCTGTGATTAAACGGCCCCGCCTAGGTGGTGTTCATGGTGGGAGGGAACTATAGCATTGAAGCCGTTTGGGAAAAGGGGATAGATGGTAAATGGGAGGGGGGTGGGGGGAAGAGAGATCATCCAACTGGAATGTATACACACCAAAAGCTAAAGCCAAAGCCTTTCCCAGATTACAGTAAAACCCACACATGGTAAATAACCTGTTGGAAATAGGCGGCATCTGAATAGAATGAATGGATAGAAGAGAAATCACCCACCCACCCACCACCCAATGTTTGAATGGTCCTGACCAAATGTTGATGTTCAGAGATCGGATTGAAGCTTTACAACGCACGGCTAGGGATGGCAGATTCACACCCACGAACCAGGGCCACGTCAAATGCGGCGCGAGGTCAGCGCGAGGTCAGGACAGTCGCGGGGAGGAATGCCATCATAGGTAGTAGTACACAGGCAGGGAACGACGCCAAGTGGGCCGGTGTAGTAAGTTCAAAACACTACCCCACAAAAACACTACGGTAGTGTTTTGAACCTAGGTTCAAAACACTACCGTAGTGTTTTGAACCTAGTTGAAGGTAGGTTCAAAACACTACTGTGGCCACGCTCAAAACACTATGATTAAGTTCAAAACACTACCCTTAAGTTCAAAACACTACTCTAAAAAATATGTTATAATAGCTGCATATTCAGTTTCATTTGTAGTAGCGTGATGCAGTATGCAGTAAGGTGGGATAGAATTCAGTAAGGTGGGGCAGTAGGGGTTGTTGTTGTTGATTGTTGTTTTATGTCCTAGCAACATCTAAGGTCATATTAGGGTGGGCACCGACTTGTGACAGTGCACACTCATGGCGAATTTATAGTAGGTATGTGTGAACATTTTTGAGAATGCATTTGATCTCAATGAAACATATACCAATGGAAAGAGCTTGACAGGAACTTAATCATGGTAACCATATTATTTTTCTAAAGTAAATATCAAGAAAATTATGTTGATTTGAAGTTGGGAAAATCAGCACCTTTTTGGCCCCTTTGTTCTATAGTAAAACTGCTTAAGCGTGAGTTTGCCGTACGTGCAGTGCAAAACTTTTATTTTATTCAAAATTAATAGAAATCCAGAACTGTAACCTTATAAATTTAATATAATCCTTTCGGTAAACATGTTTTCTATATGTGTACCATGCGATTTGCTTCTAGGTGGTGTGGTTTTAGAGATATTTCACTTTTTCTGTAGCAAGATTGCACATGACCATTGGCCAGTATGAGAGTTGTCCCTCTCATCTATATACTCTCTCTGGTAACATGTTCAACTGCAAACTCCTCGCCGCAACCATAGTAACCTGACGTGAAATGCCGTTCATCATATTCAACCATCACTTGTGGTTCAGTTAAATGTTTCCACTGATCATTTAATATATGAATTTCAAAATACATCAAGAAATAGTAATTACTCATAGTTTTCACTGATTTGAACCCATAAACAATATCGGCATGTTTATTACACAAATTGTACAATAAATATAATTTGGTTGTATACTTTATGCTCCTGCCATGTCATGAGTGTTTTGAACTTGGGTAGTGTTTTCAACGTACGTATGGGTAGTGTTTTGAACTTAACAGTAGTGTTTTGAACCTAAGTTCAGAACACTACGGTAGTGTTTTGAACTTAGGTTCAAAACACTACCGTAGTGTTCTGAACGGGGTAGTGTTTTGAACGTCCTACACCGGGCCATGTCGCTGTAGGCTGCGGGCAAAGTGAACACCGTGTGAGACCACTTTGATGTGGAGACTGAAGCATAGATTACGAGCACACTAAGAGCTTGTAAGGAACTGAGAGCACTGCCTGTGGGTGAGCGTGCTACCCGTGTGTTTGTTTGTTTGTTTGTTTGTTGTTGTTTTACGTCCTAGCAACATCTAAGGTCATATCAGGACGGGTACCGACTTGTGACAGTGCGCATCCTGGCGACTTTATAGTGCTGTCTCACTGGGAAACCAGGCCGCCGGGACCATGACCTGGTATCCCACTCAGTCACATTATCCTGACACTGAGCACACCAGTGTGAGAGTCTAGGATATATCCCCGTGTGTGCAGCGCAAGCTCACCCCTCCCTCCCTCCCCTCCAATGCGTCACTGTGTGTGTGTGTGTGTGTGTGTGTGTGTGTGTGTGTGTGTGTGTGTGTGTGTGTGTGTGTGTGTGTGTGTGTGTGTGTGTGTGTGTTTTCCTGTTTAAGGTGTGTGTGTGTTCCTGTTTAAGGTGTGTGTGTGTGTGTGTGTGTGTGTTGGGATATTACATACTAGCAACATCTATGGTCATATCAGAACAGGTATCGACGCATGACAGCGCGCACTCATGGCGACTTTATAGTGCTGCTCCACTGGGAGATCAGTCCGCCGGCACCATGATCCGATAACACACCCAGTTACATTATCCTGACACTGAGCTAACCAGTCCTTGTCCTATCCTAATAATGCAGAGGGCCTGGCTAGGAAGCGACAAGTACCAATTTTTAAATCATTGGTTTGACTCAGCTACTAGGATTCAAACTCCTGACCTTCCACACAGAAAGCCTGTGCTCTACCGAGTGGGTCACCGCATCCGACACGCGTGTCTGTGGCTCTGTGGCTGTGGCTGTGTGTGTGTGTGTGGCTGTGAGTGTGTGTGTGAGTGTGAGTGTGAGTGTGAGTGTGAGTGTGAGTGTGAGTGTGCGTGCGTGCGTGCGTGCGTGCGTGTGTGTGTGTGTCTGTGTCGCAGTACATCTCCGCCCCCCCCCCACCCTCCAACCGTAACGCATCATCGCACCAAGTACCACCAAGCGGGTCATCCAGTGACACCACACATCTGAATAAATACAGGATCTATGAATGGACACACAACGCCTCTCCGACCACTAACTCAGTAGATCCGGATATCACAGGTGCCAGCCGGCATCGACGACGATATCATCTTTTATTTATAGTTAATGTTGCATCGTCCGATGGTTTAAAGTCTCTACAATATTCTCAGATAAATACATTAAATTGATCCATATAGGATACGCTACTTTAGTTTGAAGTAACTTTTATTTTAAATGGTTAACTTTGGAGATATTTGAATTGAAAAGATGCCAAATTAATTTTAGTAAGCAAGTACAAATTCAGCAGGTAATTGGTTCTGCTAAAGTTACTTAATATTCAATTCCATTCAACAAAAAATTCTTACTAGATATGTAGAATCAAATCTAGGCCAGTGTTTTGGTTTAGAAATATGATGCCCTCATCGTACTGTTCCGCTTTAAGCTGGAGATAAAGTGTCTTATCTATCAAACCACACAGTTATCTCAATTTATCGCCCCCACCCCAAACCATTCTACGAAAATAGACCAAGAGCCACAATTTTGCAGTACAGTACGGGTATTTCTTTGCATATATTTCATGGACGCATGGGACTATCCGGTAGTAAAGCTATAACAATCGATTTGTCAAAATACTCTTTTTTCCAAAACTCACAAGCACAAGGAAAAGCACACCACAAAAAGGATAAACTTAACTTAGTATATTACTGTTAAAAATTAACCAATAAATCACAGAAGCGGATAAAAACGACCCAAACGCAATAGAACCAAAAGACACATTCTCCAATCTTGCTGCTACACACGGAGGGAGCCAGTGTGGCAAAAAAGACACACAGGACTGTCAATGCGGACAGCGACCCCCACAGCATGTTTGCACAGCTCTCACACCGGGCGTTTTTACCAGAGAGCTGTCCAAAGTGAACACAGCCTCCAGCACCTGCCAGCAGTATCCGGCTAACTGAAGCAAAGTGAACGCAACCTCCATGTCCTGCAAGCAGCATCCAACTAAATGAAGCAAAGTGAACACAGCCTCCAGCACCTGCCAGCAGTATCCAGCTAACTGAAGCAAAGTGAACACAGCCTCCATGTCCTGCAAGCCGTATCCAACTAACTGAAGCAAAGTGAACACAGCCTCCAGCACCATCCAGCTAACTGAAGCAAAGTGAACACAGCCTCCAGCACCATCCAGCTAACTGAAGCAAAGTGAACACAGCCTCCAGCACCATCCAGTTAACTGAATCAAAGTGAACACAGCCTCCAGCACCATCCAGCTAACTGAAGCAAAGTGAACACAGCTCAGCACTCCAGCATTCCAGCTAACTGAAGCAAAGTGAACACAGCCTCCAGGATCTACCAGCACCATCCAGCTAACTGAAGCAAAGTGAACATAGCCTCCAGCACCTACCAGCAGTATCCAGCTAACTGAAGCAAAGTGAACACAGCCTCCAGCACCATCCAGTTAACTGAAGCAAAGTGAACACAACCTCCAGCACCATCCAGCTAACTGAAGCAAAGTGAACACAGCCTCCAGCACCATCCAGCTAACTGAAGCAAAGTGAACACAGCCTCCAGGACCTACCAGCAGTATCCAGCTAACTGAAGCAAAGTGAACACAACCTCCAGCACCATCCAGCTAACTGAAGCAAAGTGAACATAGCCTCCAGCACCATCCAGCTAACTGAAGCAAAGTGAACACAGCCTCCAGCACCATCCAGCTAACTGAAGCAAAGTGAACACAGCCTCCAGGACATACCAGCTGTATCCAGCTAACTGAAGCAAAGTGAACACAACCTCCAGCACCATCCAGCTAGCTAACCAGCTAACTGAAGCAAAGTGAACACATCCTCTAGCACCATCCAGCTAACTGAAGCAAAGTGAACACAGCCTCCAGCACCATCCAGCTAACTGAAGCAATGTGAACACAGCCTCCAGCACCTACCAGCACCATCCAGCTAACTGAAGCAAAGTGAACATAGCCTCCAGCACCATCCAGCTAGCTAACCAGCTAACTGAACACATCTGCACATCCAGCTACGAACAAAGTGAACACAGCCTCCAGCACCATCCAGCTAACTGAAGCAATGTGAACACAGCCTCCAGCACCTACCAGCACCATCCAGCTAACTGAAGCAAAGTGAACATAGCCTCCAGCACCTACCAGCTAACTGAAGCAAAGTGAACACAGCCTCCAGCACCATCCAGCTAACTGAAGCAAAGTGAACATAGACTCCAGCACCTACCAGCACCATCCAGCTAACTGAAGCAAAGTGAACACAGCCTCCAGCACCATCCAGCTAACCAGCTAACTGAAGCAAAGTAAACACAGCCTCCAGCACCATCCAGCTAACTGAAGCAAGCAAAATGTCCAAGTAACAACCAAACCAAAGTGAACAGAGCTTCCAGGACCTGCGAGCAGTATCCAGCTAACCACACCGAAGTGAACACAGCTTCCAGGACCTGCGAGCAGTATTCAGCTAACCACACCGAAGTGAACACAGCCTCCAGGACCTGCGAACAGTATCCAGCTAACCGAACGTCTCTTGACTATTACTCACGCTGTCACAGCATATGACATCCGTTGGGTGGGGCGTACTACGCAGTATATTCGGTATGAAGTCGGCTAATCAGTGCCCCCTCCTCTGCCCACACTCATTTCAGTGCAGATCATGCCCTCTCTTTGCTATGAGTGCATGCTCTTTTCGCTCCAGATAAGCAGCGCAGAGGATCTAATTCTATAGTTTCTTTAAAGCTACATAGTCCGATAAAAACATTACATTTTTTCGAAACATAAATAGTTTTGATCCTAAATAGCCAACTTGGATACTCGTGCATTGATTTTTTTTTTTTAAACCCACACAATTACACATAAGTGATTCTACTTAACCAGCTAAGATACTAGTGTATTCATTATGCATTTATTTCTGCCTAGAAGGAATACAAGTCAATTTCATAGAACCTGTCGCCGTTGAAGCCTGTGGTGACTGATGTCCAGCAGTTTCGACGTGTACGTCAAAATTACTTCTGCATGTTTCCATTTTAAATACCCCAAAAGTTAACAATTTAAAATAACATGTTACTTCAAACTAAAGTAAAGGAGATTAAAATCCCAATCAACCTAATATATTTTCCTAAAACTAAAAGAATATGGCATACTCAAAACCGTCGGATTGTCTAACTTGGGGGAAAAAAACACCCCAATAAACATCACGGAACCTTAAATTAGGCTTAATTTTAAAAGTAAGCTACCATTGGTTAGCCCACATGGTGGCACGCATGTCGCGCACACATTCTCCAAAGTGGCGAGGCATCGACCGTCGGGAATTACCAGTAACAGAGACAGTGCTGTGCGCCTTACAACGACGCACCTGAAAGATTAAACGCTGTCATCTGGAGGAGGGCGCTTTACTCACAAATCACCACAGATCTGTAAACAAGCGACCCCATTGGACTATTAGTAGTTGGTTGTTGGAGTTTTATGTCCTGGCTACATCAAAGGTCATATCAGGATGGGTACTGTACTGACTTGTGACAGTGTGCACTCATGACGACATTATAGTGTTATCCCACTGGGAGACCAGGCCACCAGCACCATGACCTCACATTATCCTGACACTGAGCCAACCAGTCCTCTGCCCTATCCTAATAATGCTCAGCGTCTGGTTAGGAAGCGGAAAGTATAAATTTGTATGTCTTTGGTTTGATTCCACCAGGGTTCGAATCCCACGATCTACCAAAATGGAGAGTACTTGAATGCTAGAGCCACCAAGGGGAGGATAGTGCTCATATATAACGAAATTGCAGGTTTTAAGATCGGGAATGTGTCGCCACTGCTCATTAAAAGGCAAGCTGCTGGAACTAGTTACTTAGGAAACGCGACTAAATTACTAGTTTAAACAGCAATAGATGGATATGGCTTATGTAGGCCAACCAGGAATGAAAGTGGTCCCCGGCAAAAAAAAAAAAAAAAATAGGAGCGGAAATCTATGCCTATGGTCAGGTTATCACGGATATTTTCCCATAGGCTTAGCACTGTCAGGGAATCGCAGAAAATTCACAGAAGTCAGGTTTCATACATATTGGTATACACTGATAGTGTTGTGCCATCTGAACGATGTACTATTATTACCATACGCTAATAGTTCTACGGCTTTTGAACAACGTATTAATTAGCATATGCTGATCGGTCTGCAGGATTGCACTACAACAAAAATTGCTAAAGAATCTGCGAAACCATGGAGATCTTTCATCTCATGCCAACTATTTGTCATGGTGAAGGCTTAGTAACATCATCTCCATTTAACAAAGGCGCTTCCCAATACAGACTTGAGGTGGCGGATCCATATTGACCTGGCGCCTTGACACTAACATACAAGTCATGTCCTGCCCTGCACTAGGTTCCTATGATGGAACAACTTAAAGGGGCAGTGACATTACCAATATAATATAAGTCCTAGCAACATCTAAGGTTATATCAGGATGGGCATTGACTTGTTACAGTGTGCACTCATGGAGACTTTATAGTGCTGCCCCATTGGGAGACCAGGTCGCTGGCACCATAACCTGACACCCCAGTCACATTATCGTGACACTATGCTAACCAGTCATTGTCCTATCCTATTAATGATGAGCACCAGGCTAGGTAGCTAGAAAAATCAATTTCTTAAGTGATTGGTTTAATTCGGCAGGGATTCAAACTCCCTACCTTCCGCATGGAAATCCCTGCGCTCTACTGATTTGGCCACCGCATCCAGTCATGACCAATATAACATTCCTTATTAACATTATATTCCGGAAGAAAGCGATTGCTGGGTCGGGGGGGGGGGGGGGGGGGGAGAGGAGAAAGAATTGGTGGCAGAGGACAACAAGGACAATTGCCTGCTCTAGGGATAGAATGGAGCTAGGATAGTACATGGAGAGTACTCTGTGAAACCTGACTTTCGGGAATTTTCTGCGATTTTTTCTGCGATTCCCTAACAGTGTGCGAATATCCAGGTTTTCATGGAAATTCTAATTCCCATTCCCTGACAATGTGACAGCGCTAAAAGCACCCCCCCCCCCGCGTTTTCATGAAAATTCACCCCGTGCTTTTGTGTTATGTCATAGCAACATCTAAGGTCTAAGGTACGAGATTCTAACTAACCACTTGCTGCCATATACATATATCCATGGCATTTTCTGACAGTCAATAGACGATTATAATAAATCGCGGAAATCTTTCATCCCCGGCGAAAGGAATACATGTGGTAAAACCACATGACCAAAATCTCAAATCTTCACCAGTGGTCTAGTCATAAGCTTTAAAAAAAAAAAGTTATTTTAATTATAAACTTAATAGAAGCAGAAACATCTTTTATCCCGGAAACGCCAGTGCCTTGTCATCTTGAAATTAGTGCCAGCAGCGTAATGCCGGCACAATGCTGTTTTGAGGTTACCAAAGAACTAATTCCGACCGTGTCTACTCCAGCCTCAGGCCAGGCTTTCAGTGACACTATTTGTAGGCACACTCTACTGCCTTGTAAACCATAGAATGTACAGCATTCACTTTTAACTCAGTCGGTCAGTTTACAACCCCCCCCCCCCTTGCCCCCCTCCACACACACAGGCACAACCACAACCAGACACACACCACAGAACAGCAAATCAAAACAAAAAAATATTCCAAACATCAAATGTAATAACTACATGCAAAATGATAATCGAAATACATTTGGCACATAATAGGACTGACTGATTGATGGTCGGCAGCAAAGGCCATATTTACGGCGCCACATAATAGGGGGGGGGGGGGGAATGTATGATCGCATGAAACAGAAATACTGAAAACAGCTTCAACATTGTATGATTGATGACATGTTTTATGGACATGACCAGGTGGGTTTATTTCTCTGTGGGTTTAAAAAAAAGGAGCTAAATAATATGTTGAGCTTACTAAACCACTGGAATTAAAAAACTTCCTAAAGTTTATATTTAATTACCATACAATGCCAGGATAGTAATCACCACCTATCACCTTAGAGTGTTCCCTATATCGACAGTGTGGGATGTAGTGAGCCATATTTCATGAACCATATTGATTTACTAGGGAGACCGCACACCGAAAATAGCTCTACACAGAGATAATTGATGGATCAAAATAGAAAAGCAATAGCCACCCGCGAGGTATTCTCAGTAAGTGTACGGTGGGTAAAACCATATAGTACAGTGCAATGCTAATAACATCTTTCTAAAGTGCCTGTCACACCTTACCGGATTGAGTAATGGACATAACCGGACAAAGAATTTTCTAGTCTGGTGGTGTTCAGTATCAAAATGCACCAAAATGTTACGCTCTCGGGTCAAAGGACGCCGGACGAAATGAACAAGGAACGTACATTAACGAATAGCCACCGGATGATAACCGGACGACAACCGAATGGACCGAACATCAACCGGGCTGTTCGCGGACACGCCGAAAAAAACAATCGATCGAATTCCCCCAACACCGCCGCCGGACTATTCAGCAACCGGAGACGTAACGGATGGGTACCGGATGTGAACCGGACACCAACTGTACACGTCACTCCGGCGGTGCCCGGTACAAGTTTTGTGCATGTTCAAAACTTGCCACCGTACACAGAACGGAAACGCCGGATGCCTACTGTATATAAACCGGACATTTACGTATTTCACCAGACAGTGTCCGTTTTCTATCCAGTTCCCCAATCCGGTAAGGTGTGACTGAGCCTTAACCAATGAGTAATTCAATGTGATATGGTTGGTTGGTTGTTGGAGTTTTGTCCTGGCAACATCTAAGGTCATATCAGGATGGGTACTGACTTGTGAGAGTGTGCACTCATTGTAACTTTATTGTGCTGCCCCATTGCCACACTGGGAGACCAGGCCACCAGCACCATGACCTGATAGCCCATTCAGTCGCATAACACTGAGCCAACCAGTCCTTGCCATATCCTAATAATACCAAGCGTCTAGCTAGGAAGCAACAAGTATACATTTTTAAGCCATTGGTTTGACTTGACCCGGGTTCGAATCCCACGATCAACCAAAACAGGAGACGGATGCTCAACTCATTCGGCCATCCCGTTTGGTATCTTGTGAAACAACTGACCAACTAAGCTTGATACATCGCCACAGACTAAACTTGTAGAAGTTGTACAAAGCGGCCCAAACAAGTTACACGATGCACATGGTTCAAATTCCAATATAAATTGGATCACCGAGTGAGATAAGCTGACCCCTGACCTCAGCGTTTGTCTCACCCACCCACAAGAACCAGCCACCCGGACATAACCCCACATCCTACTAGGTGGTGTGAAATGTTAACAGAAAATCCAGGCATGTTCAATAATGTATTAATACTAAACCAACTATCAGAAAAGAAATGTTTAAAAAGAAGAAAAAAACAACACCATGGATAATTAGCATCTAGATGAGAATCTACCGGATTTATCAGGAATTCCAGAACGCCCGATTTTTTTCTCTTAGAATATGATCAAAATGTGCAACCATTCCAGATTTTGCACAAACCACCTATCACTTTAGAAGTACAAAAAATATATACACATTTTCCTGTTTTTTTTTTGGTCAGACCATTCTGAGATTCTCATCTGAGACGTCTCAAAAGGTGCTAAGCAATATGGGACAAACCTTTGTCCATTGAAACGATCAACATACGATCTACTGATGCATTTGCTCAGGATAAACTCATTTATTTTTTACATGGTGTTTCATAATCTCAATAGAATACATATAGATTTGAAGCAAATGTCCTTGTATTTTCAGTGCAACCGTTTCTGTGCCGTTTTGTGTCAATGGTTACCCCGGACAAAAAAAAGAAGAAGAGTTTGTATATCACCTTTTGAGACAGGTTCATCTGTGAATTAGAAATCGCAGGATAAAAGACAGTATGAACTAATACTAGTAATACTAAAACAGACCACCCACCAGACTCCATGTGCACCTCCTCCCCCATCTTCCACAGACACACGCCCATTTAAACGCCAGCATATATAAATGATGCCTGAACAGTTGAAATTAGGCCCCTGCTAGTCACGCTATGGCACATATGTAGGTTATAAAAACAACGGCTTAGTTGAGGTTCCAGCCAGTCATGACCATTTGCAATGGACATGTATTTAAAGCACTACACGCCTCACGTAGAAGCCACAGACCCGTGCACACCCAGTGGCCTGAGTATTTATTACTCCCCGCCTGGGGTCGGTCTTACTGTTTTAGAACTGAACAAAGTCCACTCTAGGTGCAGCGAGTAGAGGGAGTGTTGGTGTGAGTCTATCATCGACACACCCGTCCGGGACCTAATCGCAATGATAACATTGCGCAATAATAACAATGTTGCCCCAAGATGCTCGGGATCTATCTGTAATGTCTGCTGTTGCCCAACCCGCTTGGTTCCACACTTGATACAGGGATGACACCATATGCATCTAGACTTGCCAAATCTCCATAAAATACAGCAAAATAACCCCAATCTCCTGACTTCTGGCTTAAGATTTGTAATCTCTCGCCAAAGAATCACTTTAGCTTCTTTTATTCTTTCTTTAAAAATATTTGTACGTATAATTGTTCGTTAAAAGGCACAATTTTGAATAACCTTTTTTCTTCCAAATTTTCCAGGGGAGAGACCCCCCCCCCCACCTGCACCACCACCCCTTTCGGCCACACTATTTCCCTCTATCAATCCTTTCTGATTTAAGAAAATCTCCCTACTCACACTCTTATCTACTTGTAACATGTATGTAATGCATTGTAATGCATGTAACGTACGCAGTCCCTACAGAAAAGCATCCACATAATTCCCTGCACCGTGCCTTTCCGGTACATTTCCAATGGATACCTGAGCCGTTTACTACCGGACACGGCTATGATAATAGTACAACAAAGTTAGGCAAACTATTGATAAAACACTGATGAGACTCCAACTGCGCCTAGTGTGCTGTAGTAACACGACCCCGATGACAGTACAATGAGACATAACACATACACGACCCCCCCAAAAAGCCTTGATACTGCGACTAAGGACCAACAATGTTAACGATACACTGTGCGCACGTAAAAGCCCTGTCACACTACGACGTACGGCGTTAGCGCGTGCTCAAAGTTAGAAAATTTGCCAGTATGTCGGCATTCATCAAACTTTTCAGCAGTAGGGGGTAAAAATGGGTGTATACACAACTACACACAACATATGTAACGTACACACAACGTATCTCTGGCGTATTGCTAGCTTATGAGAGCATTCATGTGCCTCGCAAAACATTCGCAAAGCGCTCACGGAACGCTGATCAATGTTACATACATTACTCCATCGCTAGAAGCACGGTGTATACATTAAATAAGCTGGAGATTACGACAGGCATACGTTTGAAGTACGTTATGAGTATGTAATGCATCCATTGGCAGTATGCGGACTGCACGTTTCCACCAGCTGAGCGTACGGTTAATGTGCAGCAATATATACCAACTTATCCCTAACATACTCCTAACGTATCCCGAATGTACACACAGCATACGTTCAAAGTACGAGCCACGTTGACAATTTTGAAAATTATACATCGTAGTGTGACAGGCCCTTTAAGTAGAACACTCCGTACTCTCCCGGACCCTGTTAGGCCAACACAACGAGGTCACGTTTCACGTCCCCATCCTGCACAGATGCTGATGAGAATGGCTCACGTGTGTGTGGTGTGTGTGTGTGTGTGTGTATGTGTGTGTACGGGTAGTGTGTGTATGTTTTTGTTTGTTGGAGTTTGACATCATGGCAACATCTAAGGTCATATCAAGACGGATATTGACTAGTGACAGCGCACTCATGGCAACTTTATAGTGATATCCCACTGCACTGGGATACCAGGCCAACGACACCACGATCCACTTTCCTACTCAATCACATTATCCTGATACTGAGCTAATTAGTCTTTGCCCTATCCTAGGAATGCCAAGTACCAGGTTAGGTAGCGACAAGTATAAATTTGGTATGTCGTTGATTTAACTCGACCGGGAACCAAACTCCCAACCTTCCGCATGAGAAGCATGCGCTCCACCAATTCGGCCACCACGTCTGGTGGTATGTGTGTACATGTGTGGCATGTATATTAACAAGGATGTGCGCGTGGTTTGGCCGCAGGACAGTGACAGTGACAGTGACTGTGTGTCAGTGATGGGCCTGACTTGGCATGGCACATGTAAAGCAAATACACCTAACAACATTTTAAAAAGACAACAATGACAACAGACTACAAAGGGCCTAGTAAAATGGGGCCACCTGTCAGTGTCAAGTTCTTTTTGCCATTGGATTTATTTGGCAGGTTTCTAATATTGGAAAGGTACACGGTCGGGTCAAACGAAGCAGATGGAAGTTAAATTTAGATATTGGAGAAATTCTAGATATATATATTATATAACATAAATGTAAATGGACACTAACGTGCGCATCTGTAAAAATTAACAATTAGCAATAACAAGTTTTCCTTTAAACAATTTTGTTAAGCCTCACACACCAGCATAATATTCATATGCAGTTCAAATGGTAACTACGTGATGCGATTTCATAATTGAATGGACAAACAGTGCGCAAAAGATCCGATAAAATCTAAGATAACAATACACCTCAATAGTGTCAACATCAATGACTTCAACAACTGTTAATGTCAGGAAAACAATAGCTCGCTCGTACCTGTGATTTCAGCCCAATCAAAACCGATGCAATGTAAACAATACTGTAGTGGTCTGCACTGACCTCTCAGGCAAGTAACCACATAGACAGGTAGGCGTGGGGAGTGTGTTGATATCAGGGAGCCTAGGTGGTGTAATGGTTAGCACACTGGCCCGGAATGCAAAGAGATGTGTGTTCGAGTCCCACTCTAGGCACAATATTTCCCATTTTCATCACCCCCACGACACTGGTGCTGTGACCAGGATCCTGTACAAGCTTTGCGCTGTATGGTTGTTGAACCTACCCTGTGTATGTATATGTTAGTGCATTGCCTGTATGTATGTAATTGTAAGCATTAAAAGACTTACAATTCCAGGGGGACGAGTGTAGTGGTCTGCACTGACCTCTCAGGCAAGTAACCACATAGACAGGTAGGTGTGGGGAGTGTGTTGATATCAGGGAGCCTAGGTGGTGTAATGGTTAGCACACTGGCCCGGAATGCAAAGAGATGTGGGTTCGAGTCCCGCTCTAGGCACAATATTTCCCCATTTTCATCACCCCCACGACAATACCATGAATTCACTATGAAGGTCATTGCCCATTCCCAGTTAGAGTAGACCATAAAGCTATGATCACAAACTGACAACATGCGTCAGAATATGAGTGCACATACTCACTCACTCACTCACTCACACAAAATGTGCACCGAGCCTATTTATGCACGACAATTACGTTTGAATAAAAAATGTTGATGTTGTAAACTTCCTAAAGTTCATACTATAGTATAGTTACTACAATTACCCCACATTACCAAGAGAGTAATATTATGGTGACGATAGATATATTGGTTGAACCAATCTAGCAGAACTTGCTAACCATTAGAATATATTTGAAAAGCAGAGTAAATGTATTGCATTCAGCCGCTGCTGTCGTGGCTTGTATTGCAATTCGCATACAGCCCCATTCCAAACTTATTTTTTATTTAATTTTCATTTGGATTCTGCGTGTGCCTTGTGTGCTCAGCACGAGACAAGTTCTGGATGACAGGTGAGTGCTCTTTTCTCCGCTTCAACTTGAAGTCCCAAGTGCCACCACAGACAACATCCCGAGTTAGGTGGGAGGGGGGAAATAAACGACACGCCCACCTGTACAGGTCTTGACAATTGGCCAGGTACAAATTTAGCAGCCAATAAAGAAGGTTCTCTAAACAAAACAAGCACACCTAACAACAACAACAGAATAAGCCATAAACCTCTCCGGGTGCCGCCTGTGTAGTTAATCACAGAACCCCATCTGCCATGTCAATTCACACGGTATTATAACTACTCCTCCAGGTGCCCCAATGCAACACCCCCCCTCCCCTCCCACCCCCTTCGAATAACCCAGCTGCTAGTCATTACACACACCACCAACACAACGCATAGCTCATCGCTGCGCTCACTAGCAAAATGTTTTCTAAAGGAAAAAGAAGCAAACTTTTCTAGTTAATATAGCGCTGATTTATTTTGGGTCCTAGCCTAGCTTAACATACCTTCTCCCTCACACCCACCCACCCACGCTGCACACCGATAACCAGCAGCACTGTTGGTAGCGGTCTCCAGAATTAGCCTGTTCTTTCTTACACATGTGGCGCCTGCCGCGCGCACATTTCAGCAGGACACCATGACTAATGCCGCCATCACCACTGAGCCCAACTTATGTGCCCAGCCTCAGCAGGAATGTTGTTCAGAATAAGACTAACCAGCCCTTGCACCTGCATCATGGTGTTCTCTGTGGAGGAGTGGTTAGAGTGTCTGACTTTTTTCTAGGTCGGACTCCTAATCTGAGGGTTGGTGGTTCGATTCCCCATGCCCCCACCTCTGCTAATTTGGATTTCCACCGATGTGTATAACTTACAGCATCAACAAAGGCCAGTTGCTCTCATACCATGTAAATGTGGTGTGGGAGGTTACAAATCCCTTGGGTCGGTAAAAGTGTAGGCTCGGGCTTTCTATCAACAAACTGTCTAATGGTGAAAACAAGTCTATTCTGACTTATCCATGATAGGCAGTATAAATCTTCAAGAGAACCTACCTCGGACTATGACAACTGCTACAACCAGCCCGCCCATGCCTACACTGCAGTCATCACTCACTACAATAATACACAGGGCTCATACCCATTCTGGCATATCAAATTCCTAGACATTTCAGTTCCGAAATTCCAAGATGTTTTAAAGTTGCTTATTAAATTAAAATACCCCGAAATACAGCTATATCCATAGTCGATTCACTGTTAAGTGTAAATAAGCATAACAAATAAAATAGAAATGTATGTATAATATAAAAATCAAGAGGCAGGATAACAACACCACAAAAGTCACTTTCAATACAAAACATTAATAATTAAATTTTGGGCACGTCGGTGAACATAGGCTTCAACAAAATATAGTCATGATTTTCCATTTTCTAGGCTCTTTAGACAACTTCCACGACTTTCCAGGCCTGGAATACCGAATTATAAATTTCTATGACTTTCCAGGTAACCGTATGAACGGTGATATATAGATGTGGGTATTCCAAGTTATGATTGTCCCTCAAGAAGGACTGCAGCTGCAACCCAGCATTCCAGGTCACAGCTTTAGCTAGATAAAGTATTCACCCCGTACTCGCAGTACACGGGTGAATACCAACCCTATATAAAAATGGTCGAAAAAGCGGGTTAAGGAAATGAGAGCCTAATTTCACAATCTAAGAAGCAACATTTATTCTTTACATATATATATGTCTTATTGATAGCCCGCTACCTTTGAGTTGAAAAATATAATATAATATCTAGTTTAATCAGATTTAAAAGTGAAATCGACGGCGTTCTCTGGCCGCCATCTTGTCTTTTTGCATTCTCGCCCATTTCACCAACTCTGTGGCAATATATGCAGCCATTTGATACTGGAGCCACAGTTTCTAGTTCAGGTTCCATACTAAAACCTATTTTCGCCCGTATTTACACTACGTTGTCCTTCACCCGTGTACTACAAGTACCAGGTGAATCCTTTATCTAAGCTTTAGCTTACACAGAAAGTTTGGGTTGGTGCAATTCCCAGTCCTATCCGTCACTATAGACCCCTCATAATTTAAACTTAGCTTGCACATATAACCCACCTGCCTTCTCCTGATGACCAAACATATTAGGATTCTTGCCATATATTTGTTTCTGATTGTTTCTGACATAGCCTACAGTGAAACTTTCCTAGCAAATATTTTACATTAAATAAAATAGCATGTTGTATTCACCGCTGTGTAAGCGGAAGCTGTGACACATGTGCTGGGTTGCAACTTCAGTCCTTGAGTGACCAGCGAAACTACAAATACCCCGTACTGATAATCAACAGCAATCAATGCCGCCACTCCAGCGCAGTCAAAGTTGCACCCCAAATTTACTAAGCGTTTCATTGAACTTGCGTTACCCAGTTATACTTATAGGGGTTCTTTCTGATTGGCTGAATTACACTAGGACTATAGGAACACACCAGAATATAGTTCCATCAACACGATTTAAATATTTATAGGCATTTTAATAGTCCTTGAGTGTAGGCATCGTGCTTTTTAAATTAGGCTCGACCTTAAAGTTCCATAGTCCCATTGTCTTGAATTTCAGTCACATTCAAAGAAATAAATATCATCGATCGCTATAATCTAGTTCACTTTAGCTTAAAGTAACCTAAATTTCACAGGGTTAACTGCGAAGATATCTTAATTTAAAACATTTAAAATTATTTTCGTGATGCATATTGAAATGATGAACATTTTACGCTTCAGCAGTGACAGATTCTATCAAATTGAGCTAGTTTTCATTCTGCGCAGCAATAAATAATTAAAGTAACCGGATTTTGAAAGATGTTATGCTTTCATCGGATTATGCAGCTTTAAGCATCAGCCTATTTCAAATCACCATCCACTAATCAGACAATTTATATGTGTATGTAAAAGTGTATCCTTTGATTATAATAATATACCCACCTCCCCAACAGCAAATAGCCACCCAACAGCAAATAGCCACCCACCCCCACCCATATTCCCATCCCACACTCACCTTCCTCCACCGTGGAGTCGAGCTGCGTGACCTTCACCTTGAGGCGGTCTATCCGCTCTTGGAGGTTGTTGGCTCTCTCGAAGAAGGAGCTCGCGTCCCTGAAGAGCTCGGAGAACATGTTCTCAGCATGTAGGCTGAGCGATGACAGCTGGCGGATGACATTAGCCAATGTGTTGTTGGTCACACACTCCAGCTCATTGCGTACTCCCGGTGCCAGAGCCGACCGACTGAGCTCGATCGGCTCGATGGCCCTCTTTATCAGCGGCATAGTGACCTACCCTGGAGCAGTAGATCAAGAGCAGACATGTAAAGGTAAGGACACAGAGAAAACAATGCATCAAGTGCATATTTATCAGTCACATTATCCTGACACTGAGCTAATGAGTCCTTTCCCTATCCTAGTAATGCAGAGTGCCAGGTTATGAAACAACAAGTATCAATTTTGTATGTCATTGGTTGGACTGGACGAGGATTCGAAATCCCAACCTTCCACACAGGAAGCCTGGGCTTTACTGATTCGGCCACCCCATCTGGTGGCTCCATAGGTAGGATAATAGCCGGTTAGCAGTTCATATGGCCTTTCATTTCTGTGACTTGTGGGGCTAAAATACTCATGTATGACTGATTTGGTAAGGTCTCCATAATTAGTAAAAACCTAGTTTTAAAAGCATTTACACTGACCGCTTCTAGTTCTACTACACCGATTCATAACATATTCCAGGAAGTTACTACATGGAATAGCAGGAACACGTGTCTCATATTTGGCCTGTTTTTTATTAGCTTATATCTATGACTTTATGAGTATGACTCATTGCCTGAAACTGTTTGGGTGTTTGAAACTGTTTGCATTGGGATTATTAAATGCAACAAATTCCTTTGCTTAGTATAAGTATAACCAAACTTCACCTTTAAAAATGTTTTTTTACTACCACTGGCATTAAGCACCACCTGAATTGAAAATGAACTGTTAAAAACCTGCATGCAAATTACACTTAAAAGCTAAATATGTTAATATTGGTTAGATTCCCAACATATGCATGTATATTGCACTACTCTCAGACCACACTCTCCAACAATGACAAGATTAACATTTCTGGGCAAAACTTTCTGACTTCTACATATTGCATTATCCCTATTCCAATAATGAATGCAACATCTGTAATGCGATAATAATGCAATATCTCATGCACAAACATAAATGTCACCCAATATATGCAGATGACAATGTGTGGTTGCGCATCTGTAAAAGCAGGCATCATTATACATGAAACTGACGGCACAAACTACAATTAAAGGCCTGCTAATGTCGTGGACTTTTCTAACTAGGCGACGGGTGAGTTGTAAATCCATAAAATCAGTACTGCATAACCCTTAGAAAACTTTACTGGGTTAGCAAAACATCACAAATCCTGGAAGTGCAGAGCAACTACACCAACTGTTGATAATCGTTAATGTTTGATGATGTCAAGCAGATTGCACCTAACTATATTTCCCCATCTTTACAATAGGGTATGGTACCGGTAATTAACATACCAATACCGACACATACAAATTATAATATACCACCAAACTCAGAAAAACGTTAATTATTATTACATTATAGATAAAATGAGATAAATCATGAACATGACCACATAGTTTATGCAATCAAGAAATATTTAAATCTACTTCCAAGTTCAAGGCATATATGTACTAAGATAGTAGTAAGTAGACTACATGCTTGTGACAGTTGAAATAACAGTTACAATGTAATGCCAAGCATCGCTAAAAAAAACATTCTTTTGGTAAAAGGTTTGAGCACTACAAATACAATACATCAATAAGAATAAGTTATCAGTTGCCGAATTGTCAATTGGTACACTATCATGTGCCTATGTAGGTACCCTAGAATCCGCCGGGAGCGCCACTGTCGCCGGACCAATAAAACTCGTACAACTTTTTGCGATGTTCTGAGCGGCACAGTCATGTCGGAAAACGGCACCACACATGAACAACAGGCACACTGCATTCATTGCTACATCCGTTTTTGAAGCACCAGAGACTTACGCACAGATAGAGACTATTTTCAGTGTTGTATGACATTTGAAAGACATTTTACTAAGCCATTAAAGTCTTCAGATGCAAAAGTCAGAGGTAAGACTGCCAGGAATGTGCATGTTAACTATCAGAATGTGAAACTTTAGCATTTTTTCTTCCTAAAAATGGTCATACAATGACTATAACTGGAATCGCAACTCTAGAATCTGGCGGCCAAAAGTTGGTGTCAGGCAGTTTTGACTGGATTCTCTAGGTCAGAATGTTATGGCTGGGGTGAGTGAGTCATCACACAGCCTATTATGCATCATCACAATGCATCTGCTCATCACCCAATTTTAATGAAAATTGGTCAATACATAGAAAACAGGTCTACAAAAATGAATATGGTAGATTAACAAATTTATATCCTCAAATAATAATAAATATTCATGATTATCGGCCGGAGCGAAAGTCAGGTAAGTACTGTGATGTTCACATGCCTAATACTCATTGGATGATAGGAGTAGAGTTTAGCGGATCACACCAATGTAAGGAGCTCATTCTAAAGGTTTTAAATACAAAGTTTCATGTTATTCTATAAACAACTCACGATTCTACAGATGCTAAACAGACATGGAGGTGGGAATGATTGTATTATGGTTGCCATGGAAACCTACATTTTCCTGTGATCTATTAAAAAAAAAAAGTTTTGATAAGCTGGGGTGATTTGGTATACGAAGAAGAACCTTGTTGTGAAGTTTGATCAGGATGTGATCATTAATAAAGAAACTACAAAGAAATGTTATAATTAGTCTATTTGACAGCCCTAAATGAGGCACTTCTCTAGTGCATTAGCTAATACAAAAAATCTTAAATTCAACAAACTTCAAATGCCCATATCTCATTCAATTTTTGGAATATCTTAAAAATTCAAAAAGTATATTGCTTTTGATTCATTGGAGCTTCCAATGAAATTATAATTTGAATGTTTGGAATAATTTGACAATTTTACTGGGGCACCTAGCCTATGCCATCTATGGCTATGGCCTATGCAATATAGAATGTTGTTCATGGGCAATGTCCCATGGACTGGTTGAGAACACCAATATGTTACAACACAGATTGTGAACACCGCCACTCAAGTTCCCAGTGTGAGTGTTAGGGTAGTGTGATCTAACCGTACAAGAACAAGTAACAAGATAAAATCAAGACTCAAGTGGAATACTGACAAGAGACGCCAGCATCATGAGCATGTTTACCACAATACCAGTATTTAAAAGTAGAACTGAACATAAACCCCCTGAAATATATCAGACATGGGATCCACATTTACAGACAAATATTGCGTGTTTACCAAAGAGAGACTGTTATCATCCTTATGGTGTGAGAGATTAAACAAATTTGACATTTCAGATGATTTGTTGTTGTAGGGAATAATGCGGCGAAGGCCCAAGGCAAAGCGACAACTGGTGGAACTGGAAGTCGACAATATTTTAATATCTAGATTCAGCGCACACGCTGTATACATCCGTAGATTGCACACTTCGTTGAAATATTATAACAGGATATGTGTTTAACTTACCTTCACGCATACATGATAGTCCGTTCACGTCATTATAGTTACGAAATTTGATTTAGTTTCCACAGGATCCAAGCAGATCACGGAAGAATACGATGGCAAAATGGCGGTGTGTCTCGCGTGTTCACGTCGCGGCTCGAGAGCACACTGCATAATCTGGGTTACTGACTCCGCGTGGGCAGGAACCGGTGTTGAGTTAGTTCGCCCATAATGAGCGTTGCAGTGTGAGTTCGAGAGTACCGTTGAAGTGCACAGAATGGAACCCTGTCATTCGATTCAACTTAAATGCAAATAACTAGTACTCATATAACATTTTAGATTTTTAGGAATATAGCCCTATGTACCAAAATGGAAGGCAATGAACTAACTTATATCCTCAAAATAAGTGAGAAAATGAAATAAACAACAATAGTTCCGCATTGCAGAAATCATCATGGCGGCAATGCTTGCTCTCACTGCGTACGGCAGTGATGGTAGTTCCTCTGATGAGGACAGTAATGTGATCAGAGAGTCCGCAATGTTGCACTTAAAACCATTAAATCCAAAAGAATCGAGTACTAGTATTTCTCGAACGATATGTGTTGCAGCAGCTCCAGCAACAATCACAAAGGTATGTGACTGAACGATAATCGGGGTTGACGGGAGGTGCGTTTATAAACAGATACCAAGACTTCCAAGCTTGTGGGGTTGTTTGTAACCTTATGACGGTTACTGGTTGCAGAACTGCAACATTATAGAGAGGCTCCAATAAACCGGCCCAATCTTTGGTTGAAGATTAATCTTCAGTAGGGATGGTTGTAGAAGCTGGGGACATCTTTACAACATTGATTGAAACGGCGAAGTGTTGGGGCGGCCCCAAATCTCTTCGGTCCAGTGGTAGTAGAGCACTTGTATCCAGTCGACAGCAGCAAGGGTTTGGGAAGAAGGGACGGGCAAAGGGGGGTAAATCGGTTCCAGCAACGAGAACAAAGCGAGAGAAACAGTAAGGTACAGGGCTCCACCCAAGCACACAACTCCCCGGCCCTGGTCAGGGTGAGGAGTATGCATGAGAGGGGGGAAAAGGGTAGAGTCTAGGAAAGAGAAATGAGGAGAGTAGAATCAAAGGACCGTGTCTATTTGCTCTATGGTGACCAGCCGACAAGCCAAAGAGTGAAAGACACAGACAGAGTAAGAGTAGAAAGTGAAATGCTGGCAGGCTCCCCATCCTGGAACTCTTTTCAGACATATCAAGGAGGTGCAAGGCCAGCAGAGAGGAGATAGAGAAGAGAGGTGTGGATGAAGTGCGGTCCGGATAGCAAGTCAGGTCCTGAAGTTGATACCAAATAAATCAGTTAAAATAAGGCCGTGGCTATTCGTATGGGACCATATCAATAGACGAGATCACTGTTCCGACTGAGCATGTGTCAAAAACGGCGTTGGCAGCAAAGCAAATGCATACAGCCATTGAGTTAGCCAATACGCATAAGGAATAACTTCGATTTTATTTTAAATTAATAGAAATACATAAGAATTTGGCATAAACATGTATGCACACATGCAGTATAATGATCTGATGAATATATCTAAGACAAAACTAGCCATATTTAAACATTTTGAGCTAAGAAACATACAATACCACACAAAACAATCAGTCACTTTAAGGCTGCTATCCACCAACAATCAGTCACTTTAAGGCTGCTATCCACATCACCATTATTAATTCTTGTTCTAAATATTAAAATGCCAAATGTGTTCAGAGAAATATATAACCAATATCTGATTAACTCTACCAATTCTCTAGTTCTACATATGTTATTAACCATAGGATATAAATAAAAACATGAATAAAATAAGTAAAACTGACTCTGGGTATGGCTCTAGCACTAGTCTGAGTGCACAGATTTGTCTAAATCTAAATGCACATGGGATATGATGTGCTGATTATATTGATGTAAATCATGCAATGCTGGATAAACGATTAATATCTGAATTGATTATATATATTTTTTTTGTTGGTATTCTATGTTTCAAAGAAGAGCTGAGATGAGCTGAAACTAGCACATTTCATAGCTACACCCAGTGTCTTAGCATTAGCCATGTGCTTCGCAAGGGTTTATTTTTCTTCCACACATCCCACAATGCACCACACGGCTGGAATGGCGATGTAGTCTATAGCCAGAGCGCTTATTAGTATGGCGTTAGTCACGTGACGAGCTTTGATCCAATCATAAGATGAAACAACCCTAACCCTAACCTTTATCATAACCCCCGTCCTGATATTACCTTAACCTTGAATGTAATGTTACTAGGACGTAAAACAAGAACAAAGAAAGTTATCCTAACCCTAACCTAGGCTAACACTACGGGGATGCGACAGGATATGACGTGATAAAGGAGTGCCGTACTAATAAGCGCGCTGCCTATTGACACGGTCCCGTACGAATAGTCACTTCCTTAAAATTAAAATTAAAATTCGCCGGGTATACCTCACCCAGATACAAACGAATTCAGGATCAAAAGCTCTCCAAACATACCTTTGCTTAGTTTTTTCAATTCATGCAACTGAACATGTGGGAGGAGAGTGTTGAGGTCTGTGATGTATGAATGACATCATATGTGGGATTCCCTCATCACATGACCTAGAGGGGTTTCCCTACACACAGAAGAAGCCATGGCAACCACCAAGATGGCAGCCACAGAAAGCTCTCAATTTAACTTTTAAAGTCTATTTATCTACATGATTTAATCAATTATTTACACAAAAAGTAGCTGGTTATGAGAAATAAACATTTGAACTTTAAATTTAGCATTTTCGATTGTAAATTCTAACATTTTTCTCTATATGGTTGTCTAAAAGCCTTGTCAGTGCTGCTGAACTAACTACAACACAACAGGAGCAACCAATTTCAGCACTCTCCCCTCACGTATACAGTTACATAAACTGAAAACCTCCAAAGGTATGCTTGGAGAGCATTTGTCAGAGTATGGTTTGTGTCTCAGCAGCCTATACTGGGTCCGTTTAAAGTAGGTACTCCAAACTGAATTTTTCGGTTCATGAAGTTAATTTTCACTGTACAGATGGAAAGCTCATCAATCTGATTACAAATATATATAATAATGGAAAATTGGTATATTATTCCCTGAATTATGGATTTAAATTTTCGCCCTTAATTTTACACACTTTTTTTCTGCAAATGCTTGAATCCTTATGTTTGAGGCTGTCTGCTGAAGGCAAATTACATTTTAATCACATCATAATTCTTTTAACTTATTATTTATAGTACAAATTTTAATCTCAATTTTTTTCAGACCTTACAAATAAATATTTGTTGAACACTTTGAGTGACATCAAATATGGGAAATCATGTGGTTTTCACTAACCGTCCTTGATCAAATCTTTAGAAGATTAATATGTCTGGTTCTATTTGAGATATTGACTTGATTTTTATATCAAAATGATCAGAATGCAAATATCTATAATGTGATTGCATTGTCTTTAATGCTATATCCACATGTAAAGAACTCTTTTAAAGATCTACACAGATTTACGCATTAGCCTAGGTTAGGGTTAGGATAACTTTGTTTGTTCTTGTTTTACGTCCTTGCAATATTACATTCAAGGTTAACGTAATATAGGTGTACAAAACAACCTTATATAAAAGCTGGCGAAAAATTTCGATATGGTGGGGAAATGAACTGGCCTGATGAATTCTGAATTTAAGAAGCAAAATATATTCTTTATATGTCGTCATATTTACCAGCTACTTTTGAGTTGAAAAATATAATAAAACATGTAGTTTAATAGACTTTAAAAGTGAAATCGACGGCGTGAAATCGCACCATTTTGTCTTTTTGTAGTCTCCCTCAGTTCACCAACTCTGTGCCGATATATGTAGCCATTTCATACTGGAACCAAGGATTCTACTTGTAATAACATTATTGCCTCAATATGGGGTTTGAGTTCCTCAGGCTACCTGGAATGCGCATCGACTTCCGCCTCGGTCAATACATACCAGTGTCCTTTGACCTGAAACCGCCTATCGGGAAATAACTACTTAATATTAATGAAGAAGAATATATTTTATTTCCAGGACGATGTTGACCTTGTTCGCCACATTAACCCGACCACGAAAGAAATATCGTTCAACGCCAAGTACGAGCAACTGTTCGCACCACAAGTAGGTTGTGTAATCCGTTAAAGAGATGGGATCGTAAATTAACACAGCTTCTTTATGATGCTTACATTATTAGCACATCTTTTGCATTCATTCAATTACGATTCCCAGACATATTCTGATATTCAACTCACTTTTGATGCTATGAAGAATTTCTTTTCTGAATAATAAATAAATAACGCACTAATAGTTGTACCCGTAGTAGTAATATGATCATAAAAGTGTACGTTAAATCACTTTCAAATAGTTTAATATATAGAATGAACACTCATTTCATTACAAACTAACCTTTTGTATGTTGACAATGTTCGTATTATGGATAGTTATTTAGCTGGCTAATACGATCAAATTTATATGTTCAGCTTAAATCTTCTTTTTTTCTGAATTAAAATGGAATATTACTTTCGTCCTATCAATTAGAGGCTTGTCAATTTCCTATCAAGTTCTGTTTGAGCCAAGTTCATTTATATTGTAATATAAAAATGATAACTTTTTAAATGAATATATTGAATAAAATAGCACTACGTATTTAAAACTGTATAGTCCAATGGTTTTGAGTTTGTGCATTTTATTCAATATTATATATATTTTTCAAATATGCTATTATAAGAGCATTTAACACGGTGAATCGATAAGTGTTAATATTAATTTTTTTTAAATAATTTTTTATTCAGCTGGGACCAGAAAATCCCTTCAAAACACAACAGCAGAAAGCTGACAAGAACACAGTATCTGGCTATGTGGAACCGAGTCACATCAACCACTTCCAGTTTGATATGCAGCGCAAGACATTTCAAAGCTACGGTAGGTGGTAGTGTATATGTCTGGGGACATTTTTGATATAGGTGTAAATTTGAGGAGAAATAAAAATGATTGCGGTACGTTTCATGTAGTACTCTCCAAGAATACTGTCGTGGGGGTGATGAAAATGGGAAATACTGCGCCTAGAGCGGGACTCGAACCCACATCTCTTTGCATTCCGGGCCAGTGTGCTAACCATTACACCACCTAGGCTCCCTGATATCAATACACTCCCCACGCCTACCTGTCTATGTGGTTACTTGCCTGAGAGGTCAGTGCAGACCACTACACTCGTCCCCCTGGAATTGTAAGTATTGTAATGCTTACAATTACATACATACAGGCAATGCACTAACACATACATACACAGGGTAGGTTCAACAACCATACAGCGCAAAGCTTGTACAGGATCCTGATCACGGCAACCAGTGTCGTGGGGGGTGATGAAAATGGGAAATACTGCGCCTAGAGCGGGACTCGAACCCACATCTCTTTGCATTCCGGGCCAGTGTGCTAACCATTACACCACCTAGGCTCCCTGATATCAATACACTCCCCACGCCTACCTGTCTATGTGGTTACTTGCCTGAGAGGTCAGTGCAGACCACTACAATACGTTTTGAACAATGCATATGACCAGGTCTGAGTAGAGAGAATTCTGCTGCCATTATTGGGACTGTATTACTAATATGGCCCACATCAGCGTCAATTTCCGATTTTTTCCCTCCCACACCACTATCATCCCTGATATGTGTCCGTCAATGTTGCTGTATATATAGTTATGGAAACTTGACCAAGCAAGAGTGTGCAACCTAACCATTAGCATGTGATATATAACCCAAATATTTTCCTGCTGGACATGGGGGTTCTCACCGCGGGAGTTTGGGTCAACTACATGTGAAACTACGTATTTAAAACTGTATAGTCCAATGGTTTTGAGTTTGTGTCATTTTATTCAATATAAATATATTAGGTTAATCGTTAGAACTTATGTTAAGTTCTTTGTTTGCAACTTTGATTATTAAAGGCTAACTTTGGAGGTATTCAAAACGAAAACATGGCACCTTAATTTCGTCAGGCAGGTAAAAGTGATTCTACGGGTTTTAAAAATTAAATTGACTTAGTATTCCCTTCTATGCAGTAACTGCGTCAGTCTCTAATGTGGATTTGTAGAATCAAATCTCAATAAATTAAGTGTTTTGGTTTTTTAAATTTGATGCTTTCATTAGATTATGCATCTTTAACTTACAGTGAAGAAGGAGGCGATAACAAAAATTGCAATTCAATTTTTTTCTGCACAATGTACATCAATGGACGTTAAAAATAGAAATAATTATGAAAAATGCTTTAAGACATAGACCCATGACTACATTATCTACACGTTACTTCCGAAAGATTGACCCATAACTCACCGACCCACAGACAGACTTTCCGATTGAGAATCCTGGAGTTGTTTCCTAGTTTTCCGGAGTAGGCTGCAGAATTATTGATGTGCCATATATAAGTGCCACATATAAGATCTGACAGCTTTATCACAAGAGATCCACATTTCTCTATTTTCCCAGTAAGAGGCATGCTGTATATAAGAGGAGCAATTAGATAAATGTACAATAAGATGACAGTGTGACTACAAATTTGCTCCCTTTTATTCTTTTCTTTTCTTTGGTAGATATTTTATTCATCTGAACACATATTTGGTCAGCGTCGAGGCACTGGTGTTCTAGACGTTGAAGCGATCACATTTGGTTTGTACATGGTGATGGAGAAGTGGAATGTGCTGCATTATACAAAAAAATCTGCTAATATTGTTGACCAGATAATAGGATTGTAACATTATTGAAAGCGTGCTCACTTATTTTTATTTCATGATGACCCGCTAGGCCACGCCATTGATCCGAGTATCGGGGATACCTCAAAGGGAGAAGTGATCGTCGGAGACACAAGCAAAGCAGGCAGCGACAGCAGTAGGTGACACTCAATATAAATGAATAAACCAACAGCATAGCACCAAATATATTTTAACCGTCGGGCTATTCCACCCACGCTTAAGGCGAGCCTACGTGTTAATTTATGTAATTATTTCCATGTGAATTTCCTGGACCTGCCGCGGGCCGCCGCTGCCTCTCGTCCCGTCTGCAGGTAGTCCGTCGCCCTCGTCATTCCCGGGCTAAGGGCGACCAGCCAGAGTATCATCTAAATACGGGTTTTTGCCCCTACTCGCATTTATCGGCCTAAAACAATTACTAGGTTATTTCAACTAACTGGCTGTCCTCCCCGCCGTTCGGTGTATATTAATATGATTAAATTAATCCAGAACTAAGCAGACACGCTAATGTTGCTGCCACTGTCACTGTTAATCAGCCTAAGTTACTGTCGTATTTTTAGCCAAAATAACACTACGTTAATTCCGTTAATATGTCTGTTATTATCTTCCCGCAGATGGTTTAATTAGCTGCATAAGGCCTATTGGGCATAAGGCCCTTAATTACATACAAAGCAATCGAATATCAAGTTTGACCATAGCGGTTAATCTACAAGAAGACTGGAGGATAGTAAAGAATGCAAGGAACGTTCCAATTTACCTTTCCAAGAGCTCACAGCTTTATTCTTACCCAAGACTAACAAAGGATCGTAGCAACATGTCGTATATGAACTATTAAATCCCCTCCCATATCGTTAAGTTAAACAAGTTTAGAATTTCGACAATAAAAGCCTAAATCTCGGCTAAAACATCAGAGCGTGCATAAGCACGTCCGATGGGTCTGGGTCCGAACGTCCGACCTCCTATCGTTGCCAGAAGAGTCGCAATTGACGTCTCCTAGCAATGCTTTACGGCCGGAAACCCGGGGCCTCGCAAATGGTGGCAATTGCGAGTCTGTCCTGACAAGTAGCCCGCATTTCCAAATGCGGGTTATTCGGCCCAAGCTCGCAATTGTCACAAGGCGAGTAGTCCCGCTCACTTCAATATTAAATTGAATTATACTACCTACTACAGTTATTGCTATGTGACAAATAGTTATGCTTATGAAGTTTAAATAAAAATCACAGTAGTTGATTAAGCAGGGCAAATTTCAATTATGGATAAAATAATGGTCTTCCTCATTCCAGGTCTTCTTGCCCTATCCTAGCAATGCCGAGAGCCAGGCTAGGTCGTAACCCATATACATTTTTAAGTTATTGGTTTGTCTCAGCCAGATTTGGACCAGTTCGGTTCAAATCCCACGACCTGCTACACGGGAAGTGGGCGCTCAACTCATTCGGCAGCACTGTCAACTAAGTAAATCTAGTTTTTATTATATATGTGTACGGCTCAGATCATGGGTGCTGAAAGTGTTGCACTATAGCCATAAAATAAAAGTGGCAACAGGGGCATAAAAGTAAATGCACTGTGTTGTGTGGAATATCTCCTGAGGAATGAGTTATAATTTAGAGCAAGAAAGTTAGTATTTTGACTGTACTTCAGAAGTAACTCACTACCGTACTCATCTTGCATACATAACTTACTCATCTTGCATGTCCAGTTATGGCTGTCGCAAAACCTGTATTCAAGTTTTGTTGCTTGAAATAACAAACAAACACAAATACACAATGCAAATAAATACTTAGAGGTGACTGAAGAATTATTTATTTGGAAAAGTTACATTTGGTCACTGCCAAAAAGCAGACACTGTTATGTACAGAAGAAAAAGAACTTCTGAACATAACGGTCAGGATGCGAAAGTTACCGATGTTATTTGCGACTCCAACATTTCTAGATGGATGAAAACAAACACTTTTAAGGCATTTGAACACTTATTTGATACACTTATCTTGCTTAACAGGTGTATCAAATGTAATTCTTTTTGGCAAGAGCTTTGTACACATGCTTTTCGCAAGTATGAAAATCGGACACAATAGGTTATGTACAGAAATGAAAATTTGCTACGTTAATAAGCTGGCTAAAAAACAACACACTGAACGATACAAGAATCTGTCAGTAAAACAAACTTTTTTAACTCATTAATATGTAAACAAATTTTATTGAGTGGTCTTATATAATAGAAGAGACAGTGTGAAAAGAGTGAGTGATGCCATGTAACAAAAATGAGTGCGATTTTTACCTAATTTAAAAAAAAATTAAGTAGTGTCCCAAGCTACAATTGTACAGCACTGCAACCATAATGTTTGCTTTCTCTAGGCTACTGAATATCACCTATTAGCAGGGGGCATGACTAAATTTTGAAACTGTAGACCATTTAGTGGTTATATGAATATTAAATGGGCATGTACGGAATGGACCCATGATCAGAGCCTTACACGTATGTATATATAAGACCATTGAGTAGTGATCAGTTACGGGTTCGCCCGCTGGTGGCGTGGCGGAGCACGACCCACGCAGCGAATAATGGTAGGATCCGCTTTGGCCAGACCTGCCAGCTAAATAAATAAATACATTTATTATGCTAATGTAAATATCGGAGAGAGGATTATGTATTTATATCGGGCGCATCGTCTTTCTCTTGAAGCATTAACAGTGTTTGAGGCATCGAAAAAGAGACCGGGAGATAAACGGAAAAAAGAGCGAAACATAGACGCGGCTGACATAGATGGATTCCTCGGACCCTGGGCCAAGTACGAAGGGGAGCAGACAGTGATGAAGCCTTCCCCGGTGAGTTATATCTGTCTCAGTGTTCTCTGTGTAGGCATATATACCGTGTGGTGCAATGTTTAGCTGTGGATCCATTTAAACAAATAATGAAATGCATGAACTGTATATTAGTGTATGGAGATAGCGTAGTGATGTAAATTGACTTTTCACCAGGCAGGTATTGATGGTTGTAATTTTAGGGATACTGTCCTTGAATAATCATAATAAAAATAATAATAAGATGTGGGGGAAAACTCTTAGGATGTGGTTTTAATGCGCATGGAACACCCTTTTATAATTATTTCTTTTATTTTGAAAATAATTGTATGCGCCAAAACTTTGAAGACATAACCTAAACCAAGTTTTCAACTCCTAAACCTCCAGGTTGTATTCTAAGAGATATTTTTGACCGATGACAAAATTATGCATGCATGATATTGTCATCGGTGAGACCAGGCCGGTGGCACCATGACGCAAGATCCCACTCAGTGACATTATCCTAATACTGAGCTAACCAGTCCCTGCCCTATCATGGTAATGCCGAGTTTCAGACTAGTTAGCGACAAGTATAAATTTGTCCCAAGTCATTGGTTTGACTCGGCCGAGATTAAAATCCCTGACCTTTCGCACAGGAAGCCAGCACTCTTATGGATTCAGCGACCGCGTCTGGTTACATAAATTTAGTGTATGTTGGATTATAATTTCGACTTCTTTACCCCAACTTTTATATGGTATCTATCTGTATTGCCCCTTTTGGATTTTGAAATATTAAAGTTGCATAGTTCTATAAAAGTATAAAATATTTAAAATAAAGAGCACTTATGTAGATTTGAACCTACATATCCAACTTACAAACTGGCACATATTTCTTGCTACAAAGAAGGAGATACTAGTTCAATTTAATAGAACAAACCTTCAAAAACACCAGGCAGGTATTGATGGATCTGAAAAAATACAAAAATATATATGTAAAGAAGGGAGACCCTTTAAACACCCCGGGGCAAAACCCCAGAAGGGCATGTGTTAGGTGACGGCCCACAAACTGTGCTGCCCCAAGGGGGTAATCTGGACCACCCTCAGTAGAAAACAAACAGCTACAAACTATGTACAAGCCTATAAATGTAGAGTAGGCTAGTTCATAAGTAGTAGTAAAACAAAAAACTAAAACCAAAAAACTGATATACTATTCGTACCCACTACAAGGGCGATCAGAAAATAAAAACAATATACCTATCAGAACACCTGATACTAAATAATCACCATGTACCTCTACTGTGTAAGAAACAAAAACATCTTATCACCTACTGTGTGATAAGATTAAACCACTACTACAGCTGGCCAGCATTGAAAAAAAGCCCAAGCACTTGAGCTTACATGCTATGGACAGTATAAACACAGCAACAACAACAACAACAACAACAACAACAACAACAACAAAAGAACCTGTTACTGCTGAAGCCTATGGGATCAGAGTTTTGCACGCCAAGATTAATTTAACATGTTTACACTTCAGATATACCTTAAGTTATAAGTTAGTCATTTTAAATGAAAGTTACTGTAAACTAAAGTAAGGTAGACTATAATCCTCAATCTAACATATTTATCTCAGAAAATGACAAAAACTCAAAACTAATCGGACTATGCAACTTTCATGTGAGTTACAAGTAATTAGCCATCATCGTTCCTCTAGTCCTGCATTGGGCTTTTAAGTTTTATGAGTAAAAACTCATTAAAGTTGACATCTTGCAGGAAGAACAAGAGGCGCTTGACGAGATCCTGGCAAAGCGGAATAAACGCGGCAAACAGTCGGAGGAGAAACCGATGGAGGAGAAGGTTGTCGTCCACAGTAAGCATTTAATTGCCTGCACTATGATTAAAAAAGTAAAGCTTGTTATATTTAACGGTGCCTCTAGAGCACATTGATTTTCATATCATCGGCTATTGGACATGAAACATATGATCATTCTGCCATTTCTTTGGATGAAACCTGCTGCTGGCACATAGCCTACTCTTTCCAATATGCAGCAAGGGGTCTTTTATATGCACTTTACCACAGACAGGATAGCACATACCACAGCCTTTGGTGAACCAGTTGTGGACCACTGGTTGGAATGGAAATAGCCAAATAAACCCACGTCTTTTAATTTAAAATAAAGATTTATTCAAATTTATTATTTTTAAAATCCGTTTAGCAATGTCAGTAGAAGGCGGGAACTGACCAGTCGAGTGTGGCGCCATATATATATCTATACACATATACTTACACACTTATCTATATATTTATTTATATGATATATATGGACTTATCTGAATAGAAATAGCAGGCGTTTCCTAATACCATCAATTACTCCTGATTATTCACCAAACTGTACTGGTAACGCCAATACAGTAGGCCCACCTCTCTAGATAAAATAGCAGAAGTTTCCCAATACCATCAATTACTCCCTATTATTCACCAAACTGTATTGGTATCGCCAACACAGTATGCCCACCTCTAGATAAAATAGCAGAAGTTTCCCTATACCATGAATTACTCCTGATTATTCACCAAACTACTGGTAGCGCCACCACAGTACGCCCACCTCTTTGGATAAAATAGCAGAAGTTTCCCTGTACCATCAATTACTTCTGATTATTCACCAAACTGTACTGGTAGCGCCACCACAGTATGCCCAACTCTCTAGATAAAATAGCAGAAGTTTCCCAATACCATCAATTACTCCCTATTATTCACCAAACTGTATTGGTATCGCCAACACAGTATGCCCACCTCTAGATAAAATAGCAGAAGTTTCCCTATACCATGAATTACTCCTGATTATTCACCAAACTACTGGTAGCGCCACCACAGTACGCCCACCTCTTTGGATAAAATAGCAGAAGTTTCCCTGTACCATCAATTACTTCTGATTATTCACCAAACTGTACTGGTAGCGCCACCACAGTACGCCCAACTCTCTGGATAAAATAGCAGAAGTTTCCCAATACCATCAATTACTCCCGATTATTCACCAAACTGTATTGGTATCACCAACACAGTATGTCCACCTCTAGATAAAATAGCAGAAGTTTCCCTATACCATGAATTACTCCTGACTATTCACCAAACTACTGGTAGCGCCACTACATTATGCCCACCTCTTTGGATAAAATAGCAGAAGTTTAACTATGCCATCAATTACTCCTGATTATTCACCAAACTGTACTGGTAGCGCCACCACAGTATGCCCACTTCTCTGGATAAAATAGCAGAAGTTTCCCTGTACCATCAATTACTTCTGATTATTCACCAAACTGTACTGGTAGCGCCACCACAGTACGCCCAACTCTCTGGATAAAATAGCAGAAGTTTCCCTATACCATCAATTACTCCTGATTATTCACCAAACTGTACTGGTAGCGCCACCACAGTATGCCCTCCAGAATAAAATAGCAGAAATTTCCCTATACCATCAATTACTCCTGATTATTCACCAAAATGTAATGTTAGCGCCACCACAGTATGCTCTCAAACTGGGTAAAAAAATGACAATGCTACTTTACAAAAAGAAAATATTTAAACAAATCGAAAAAAATCCTAAATACATATATCAAACTCTTGTACCTAACAAAAAAAACACACTGTTGCAGTCAAAGACGCATATGACTACCAGGGCCGATCGTTCCTGCACATCCCGCAGGACGTGGGCGTGAACCTCAAGTCGGACGAGCCGCCAGAGAAGTGCTTCCTGCCCAAGAAGCACATTCACACGTGGGAAGGTCACACCAAGGGCATCTCGGCCATCCGCTGGTTCCCACTGTCCGCGCACCTCATGCTCTCCTGCAGCATGGACGCCAAGATTAAGGTAGTTGGAGAATTGGAGTTTTTACCCAGAATCAGATATGTCCCTGTATGTATACATATATGTAAGCATTTCACATGCATATATAATGGCCTACATCTATGAGACTGGAATTATGCCATTGAATATGAATGAATCCATATTTGTACGACTCCCAAAGAAGCTAAGACCAACATTGTGTACTGAGTACAGAACACTAAGCCTGATGAGTCATATGTTGAAGATGATCCTGAAAATAATTTTACTGAGAAACAGACAGAAAATTGAAGAACAAATCAGTAACGTGCAAAGTGGGTTTATATCTGGAAGAGGTACACATGAAGGGATTTTCAATATGAGAATGATTTGTGAACGTTATTGTGAAATGAACCAGGATGTGTATGCCTGCTTTATTGACTATGAGAAGGCCTTCGGCCGAGTCAATCATGAACTGTTAATCAAATGTTTACAAGATATTGGTGTCAATGGCAAAGACATTAAACTAATTGTGAACTTATACTGGACACAACGTCTATTTATAAAAATGGAGCAGGGCCTATCGGATGAAGTTATGATTAAACGAGGAGTTCGACAGGGGTGTGTATTGTCACCATGTCTATTTAACCTGTACACAGAGATGATTTTCAGACACATTGAAGATTGCAAGGGAGTGACAATAGGTGGCATGAACATCAACAATCTTAGATATGCCGATGACAGTGTAATACTAGCAGACAGTGAGAAAAACCTACAAGATATAGTGAATAGAATTAATAAAGCTGGAATACTATTCAACATGAAGATGAATGCCAGGAAGACCAAAACAATGGTTATAAGTAAAAAGACAGATAAACCAAATATCAATATAACCATATATGGCACAAACATAGAACAAGTATCCGAATTCATATATCTCAGACAAAAGATTACAAATGATGGGAGATGTGAGGAAGAAATTAAAAGAAGGATAACAATAGCCCGAACAACATTCTCCAAAATGTATAGAGTGTTAACATCAAGTAAGATATTAATACAAACAAGGAAGCGTATTCTTCAGTGTTATGTGTGGTCTACTCTAATGTATGGGGCTGAGACATGGACAATCTCTAAGAAAATGTACAAACGTTTAGCAGCATTTGAGATGTGGACTTATCGAAGGATGATGAAAATATCATGGACAAAGAAGATCACCAACAAAGAAGTTCTTAGAAAAATTAAAAATAAGAAAAGCTTGTTTGCCACTATACAGACAAAGAAACTTATTTATTTTGGCCACATCATTCGTCAGAGTTCAATATACGTACATTGTTGGAAGGGAAGGTGAATGGCAGCAGAGTGAGAGGGAGACCAAGAACATCATGGTTTACAAATATTTCACAGTGGACAGGCTTGAATTATTCACAGTCTATCAGAACAGCACACCATCGGGACAAGTGGAGAACCATTGCATCCAACCCTCGACTAGAGGACGGAACTATTGATTGATATAATGGCCTCAGGACAAGTGATGTCAAACTTACATAAATAGTGATCCCATGAATAGCCTTAGCCCAGTTTTTTCCTATTTTAGGAGACATTCGTACATAGTAGTCTACTACTGCTCATGCTCATACTCATGCCTTTGTTCATGCTCATGGTACTTTCCCTGCGCATGCGGATGCGTATGCACATGCACATGCTCAAGCTCCTGCTTCTGCTGCCGCCACCACCACCAACCACAACAAAGACAAGTATGTCTATAGGCGTGCTCAAGCTCATGTTGCCGTCACCAATACAGGGAGGCTCCTTATGGGGGCTGGAGAGCCTTGAAAACTTCATTTTCCTAATTTCAAGGTCTTGAAAGTCCTTGAATTTTAACCTATTTTGGTTAATTAGTCTTAAAAAGCCTTAAATTCCATTAAACTGTTCCCACTGATCTAAATTACGCCCACATCGCCATTCGGCATAACAAAAATCCAACTTACCTACACACAATAAAGCGCCAATATTTGCCTGCATTCCTATCAAAAACAGCCTTGAAAGGTCTTGAAATAGCCTTGAATTCCATATCTGCACATGTGTATGAACCCTGCCAATAGCACCAAGAAGAACAACACCAACAGCAAATATCACTCAAAATATGTAAAACTGTATTGATTTGCACTTCAGATCTGGGAAGTGTACAACGACCGTCGGTGCATCCAAACCTACCTGGGCCACAAGCAGGCAGTACGTGACGTGTGCTTCAACAACGAGGGAACCAAGTTTCTCAGCTGTGGCTACGATCGGTTCTGCAAGCTCTGGGACACTGAGACCGGTAGGTGGTAGTAAGGTGTCGCCATGACAACCTCGGTGTGGTTATACTTATAGTTAGATTATTGCGCGCGGATGACTTTGATACTGCGCCGCTTTGTACAGCGTGAGCCAGTCGAGAGCCGGTGATGGTAACCGCCGAAACCGGAAACAGGTGATGGCAGAAATTTATAAACGCAGGAACAGACATAGGCGAAATGAGAATAATAATTATATTAATAGAAAAAGTAATAATAATAAAAAAGTAATAATGATAAAAGTAATAATAATAAAAGTATTCATAATAATAATAGCATTAATAATAACTTGTTTGTTTTGTTTGCCCTTTATGAAACACCTACGGTTATATCAAGATGTGTATGCCTACAGCTTGTGATATAGTGCACACTCATGGCGACTTTATAGTGCTGCTCCACTGGGAAACTCGGCCACCATCGCTATGACCCACTAGCCGACACAGTCACATTATCCTGATACAGAGCAAACAAGTGATTGCCCTGTCCTAGTAATTCCGGGCGCCAGGCTAGTTAGCATCATATATGAATTTTGTACGTCATTGGTTTGACTTGTTCGGGTTCGAATCCATGACCACGGGAAGCCAGCAAATGTATTGCTTTGCCTTGGTTGCGTTTCAGGTCAGTGTATATCACGGTTCTCAAGTAGGAAGGTGCCTTACTGCATCAAGTTCAACCCCGACGAGGACAAGCAGCATCTCTTTGTAGCCGGCACGTCAGACAAGAAGATCGTTTGTGTAAGTGTTCCAGATGTGTTATGTACTTCAACATTCGTTAACTAAGAAAAAGCACCGGTAAATTAGTAGCGATTGCAAATTCGGTGTGACTCACACTTTTGAAGTTGCGCGAGTTTATTTTGATGATGTTCAGTGTCTCTTACTCTTCTCTGTATTATCTATTTATTTGTTTAGAAATTGTGCTTGTGTTTAAGAAATTATATTTTTTTAAAGGAGTTATTTAGAAGCAGTATCTTCTCCATAACGACTCTTATTTATTTATTTACATATATTTGGTGTCTGCTTTTAAGCAATTAAAAGGAAATCATTTAGAAGCAGTGCATTCTCCATCACCAAACCATTAGTCAATTTAAGTACGTTCATTGTTTTGGGGCATGTTTTTTCTTATGCTTGCATGTTTTTCTTGTGTTTTTTTTGTCATGTGTATGTTTCTTGTATGTGTATGTTATTGCATATGTATGTTTTTTGTGGGGGGGGGGGTTATTTAATTGCGAAAAAAAATTAAGCCCTTTTTAATTTATGTACTCTTCACAATGAGACAATTTAAGTAGCCCCCCCCCCCTTTCTTTCCCCTCCGCACCGCTCATAATTTTGTTAATGTTCAGATTTGTTTTCCCCCGCCGGCCCCCACCCCCACCCCACTCACGCTCACAATTTTTGGAATTTTCTTTAAATTTTCTAATTTTTGTTTCCCGCCCCGCCCCTCCTCCCCACTCAAAATTAAGGGAAAAAAATTCTTTCAATTTTCTAATTTGTATTTAACCCACCCACTCATACCACCCATACACATAACTGACCTGTTTGCTTTCCTTGCCGTCGCCCAGTGGGACAGCAACACAGGGGAGATTGTGCAGGAGTATGACCGACATCTGGGCGCGGTTAACACCATCACCTTCGTCGATCAAAACCGGCGTTTTGTCACCACCTCCGATGACAAGAGTCTGCGTGTCTGGGAATGGTGAGGCTGGATAATAAAATGGGCCTTGTTGATTTGTGTGCCTTTGTTCATGCCGCTTTTTGCGTGTCTGGTACTGGGCAGTGTGGCTATGTTATTGCTGTTGATTTGTGCTTCATTGTTGTGTTTGGGAATGGTGGGTCTGGATATGTATGTTATTGTTGATTTTTAGCCCCTTTTGTTGTGTGTTTGGAATGGTGAGTTTGGATATGTTATTGTTGATTTTAGCACTTTTGTTGTTGTGTGTTTGGGAATGGTGAGTTTGGGTATGTTATTGTTGTTGATTTTAGGCGTTTTGTTTTGTGTTTGTGAAATGTGGGTTGGGATATGTTAATGTTGATTTTAGCCTGTTTATGTGTTTGGCAATGGTGAGTTTGGATGTTATTGTTGTTGATTTTAGCCCTGTAGTCTGGATATGTTGTTTATTGTTGTCTCATTGTGGTGTTTGGGGATGGTGAGGTTGGAGATGTTATTCTTTTTATTTTACCCATTTTGTGTTTTGGGAATGGTGAGTGGATATGGTATTGTTGTTGATTTTAGCCCTTTTGTTATGTGTTTGGAACTGGTTAAGTTTGGATATGTTATTGGTGTTGATTTTAACTGTTTTGTGTTTCGGAATGGTGAGTCTGGATGGATATGTTATTGTTGTTGATTTTAGACCTTTTGTTATGTGTTTGGGAATGGTGAGTGCATATGTTTTTGTTATTAAATTTGAGCTCTTTTGTTATTTCAGGGTGAATGAATCGCTAATGTTAACTCGTTTTTGTTGTTAATTTACAATATCTAAACATAAAAGTAACTAACTAACTCACCTTATTTATACATTTCACTCCCATCCATTCCTCTGTTTTTATTTGCCTTGCCATTAACATTTATCCCTTTTTTTTAAACATCTAATAAAAATGCAATTTACGGCAATTATTGTAAGTTAGTGACATGCGACATTTAATTAAATAACAACAAAGCATGGATACTGAATTATTATTTAGTTTGTGAGGTTTATTTTCTATCTTTCTTTTGTAAAACCATGAATTTCTATTACATTGCTCTCAGTTGCTTTCGCCCTGTCGTACAGTATGAAGATGTGTTTTTGTGCAGTAGTACTATTCTAACGGATTTGGAACTATTAAATTATCTTTTTTTTCTCTTTCTTTTTCTAGGGATGTGCCTGTTGACTTCAAGTATATTGCTGACCCGACAATGCACTCGACACCCGCTGTAACGCTATCGCCGAATGGTAAGTTCCCTTTGTATTCTGAAATACTCTGTTCCGGCTAGCATAGTTTCAGCATATTCTAGTGGTATGCTTGGCACATGTTCGTCCTTGAAAACCTGGAAAGTCATAGAATTTGATTATTCTGAATTCCAGGCCTGGAATATCTACCGAAGCGGCTGTTTGGCTGTTAATATATTTTTACGTGTATTTGTTATTTGTTATTTTATAGTATTAGTAATTTATATGTGATATTTTTAACTGGGGAAAGCGCCTCATTTGTATCGCACTTCTTCTTTCTCCTTTTTCACGTGAAACATTACTGATAAAAATATCTACTTGTATGTACAATGATCATGTGGAAATAAATATGTTGTTATTATTATTTTTATTATTACTAAATTATTTACACAGGGATGGTTCAACACTATACAGCACGTTGCTTGTATAGTTTCCCGGCCCCAGCCCAAGGTCATGGGAGGTGTTTTTTTGTGGGTTTTTTTTCAAAAGGAAAACGTTGATCTAGATTGTGATTCGAACCCACACCTCTTACCATTCTGTGACTAGCGTTCTAACCATTCTAGGCACACTGATGCAATCAACATACCCACATTTATATGTGTATATGACATTTCACCTCCAGAAGGTCAGTGTACTTTATATTACACATATATAATTTTCTTGTTTCTTTACAGGGAAATGGTTGGCGTGTCAATCTATGGACAATCAAATCATCATTTTCAACGTCCTCAATCGTTTTAAAATGATGAGGAAAAAGGTCTTCAAGGGTCACATGGTAAGTCTACTTTTGGTATTTTTATTTTTGAAGGAACGAATGTAGAATGTTATGAAGTATGCCGTAGCAGGAAAATTAAGTGATGGTCAAGGGGGATGTCCGTTATAAGGAATAACTTTCAAGAGTACGTTAAATAAATACGTTATCGTTATCCAGTGAGATGTGGGATACAACATTTTTCAGTGATTATTTAAAACATGTAACACAAAATCAAAACCCTAATTATGTCACATGCCATGCATGTATAAATGAATGTATTTTTATATGTATTTAGTTCTAGTTCTAGACATAAGATTCAAATTTTATTTATATATTTATCTTTTGGTTGAGGTAATTATTTATTCAGATTATATATTTAGTTATAATTATGTGCATGAAGTACAGTAAAACCTACCTAACCTCCCACCTCCACAGATCGACCACTCCCCTATATCGATCGCTTTATTTGGGTCCCAACAATACCATTGTAACCATATTCTAACTCCCTAATCCGACCACCTCCATAAATCGACTACTTAAAGTCGGTCCCATGGTCGGTCGATTTTGAGAGGTTTTACTGTACAGTAAAACCTCCCTAACCGACCACCTCCACAGATCGACCACTCCCCTATATCGATCGCTATATTTGGGTACCAACAATACCATTGTAACCATATTCTAACTCCCTAAACCGACCTCCTCCATAAATCGACTACTTAAAGTCGGTCCCATGGTCGGTCTATTTAGAGAGATTTTACTGTACATATTTACAATTTTGTATTATATTTTGTGTTAATAATTATTTATTTATTCGGGGAAAGAAATTAAACCCTGGGCACACCAACCTCTGGAATGACTCATTAGGCATTTTGACACTCCTTTCTTTGCACATAAAGCTGAAGGAAGCTGGTCACTAAAATTGTCAACTGTTGACTTGCCAAATATTGTGTGCTTTCATTCTCCCTGTTTGACCGGACGTGGTGGCCGAATTGGTAGAGTACAGGCTTCCAGTGTGGAAGGTCAGAGGTTCAAAACCCGGCCGAGTTAAACCAATAACATTCAAAATTCATACTAGTCGCTACCTCGCCTGGCGCTCGGCATTACTAGGATATGGCAATGACTGGTTAGCTCGGTATCAGGATAATATGACATGAGTAGGAAATCGGGTCATGGTGCCGATGGTCCGGTCTCAGAGTGGGGCAGCACTATAAAATCGCCATGTGTGTGCGCTGTCACAAGTTTGTACCCATCTTGATATGACCTTAGGTGTTGCCACGATGTAAAAAACCCCAAAATCAAACAAATTATTCTCCCCTCAGGTTGCCGGTTACGCATGCTCAATGGACTTCTCCCCGGATATGAGGTAAATTGCTTATTCTATCAACATAATGTGTCCTCATCAAATCAGCCCTGTTTTAATTTACTTAGCCTACCTGTTCAAGGTCGGTAACTACTTTGTGCCTACTTGCTGTAGCCTGATATGGTCCACAGTATTGTAAGTAGGCAGTTAGTCTGCATAGTTGTTATCCTGCGTTTCAATAGGGGGCGCTTCAGTCGTTCAGTTACATCTCAGACATACACCAGGTGGCGGGACGGTCACTCGGTGGCATAATGAATTCGGTATCTAGCACCATTTCGGAAGGCACTGATATGGCCAACATTGACACATTCTTGTGGCATATTGTTCAAGTTTCCCTAGTTAGTTTTGTAGTGAATTATATATTATTTATTTTTTCGACATTTTAAACATTGTTACATTTTTGTACATACATGTTACCGTCCTGATGCACTATAGTTTCTAGAAAAGAAAAAACTGCAGTAAATTGTAGTCACCTTTTGCTGTGAATATAGTAACTTTCCTCGAAAATGTGAAAATTCTTTCATAGGCTTAGCACTTTGAAGGAATCACGGAAACATACGGGAAGTCAATTTATACCCAGTACTCTCCTAGCACTATCCTAGTTCCATCGCACTAATCACTCACTAGTCTATACCTGGAGCGTCCTTCACTGTCCTTGGTAATGTGTTATCGCTCACAGATACAGCATTACAAAAGAAAATCACCATTAATCAATAAAAACTTTTATGCGTTGATTCTATGGAGAATAATCTCCCCACCCTCACCCCCCATCTCCAAATAATAATAATAATAAATATAAATAAATTGTTGTTTAAAAAAAAAAACCTTCATCTTCTTTCACCATTACATAAATGAATGCTTAAACGCATTACTTCTGTTGAGAAAAATCTCCCCCCCCCCCATCTCAACTAAACCCCCCCCCCCAAATAAAAGAAACTAATTATTTCTTTATAAAAAAAAAACACACACATTTCCCTCCATCTTCATTTTCCATCCGTCCTGATATGACCTTAGATGTTGCTAGGACGTAAAACAACAAACAAACAAAATCATTTTCCATTAACCAATGGACGCTTATATGCATTAATTATTTTGAGAATAACCCCCCCTCCCCCTTACTCCCTTACTCCGAGTGAAAAAAACAAGAAAATTGTAACTAATTATTTTGTGTTTGTAAAAAAAAAAGGTAAAACACCTCCCGCTATCTTCATGTCAGATATTGCTATGGGATATAACACCGCAAATGCTGCGCTTACTATCATGTCTGCTTGTTGGTTTTTAGTTACCTGGTGTCGGGGGATGCTGACGGCAAGGTGTATGTGTGGGACTGGAAGACGACGAAATTGTACAGTAAATTCAAGGCACATGATGACGTCTGTATCGGCGTACTGTGGCACCCACACGAAACCTCCAAGGTGGCCTCCGCCGGCTGGGACGGTCTCATCAAGTACTGGGACTAGGCAGCTAGGCGTCGTGCGAAGTGCTGTGTGGTACTAGGAGCGGAGGGTGGCATCTGGTACTGGGACTAGGCGATTTGTGAGGTGCTGTGTGGTACTAGGAGCGGAGGGTTGGACGGGTGTCATCTGGTACTGGGACTAGGCGACGTGTGAGGTGCTGTGTGGTACTAGGAGCGGAGGGTGGGACGGGTGGCATCTGGTACTGGGACTAGGCGATGTGTGAGGTGCTGTGTGGTACTAGGAGCGGAGGGTTGGACAGGTGTCATCTGGTACTGGGACTAGGCGACGTGTGAGGTGCTGTGTGGTACTAGGAGCGGAGGGTGGGATGGGTGGCATCTGGTACTGGGACTAGGCGATGTGTGAGGTGCTGTGTGGTACTTGGAGCGGAGGGTGGGACGGGTGGCATCTGGTACTGGGACTAGGCGATGTGTGAGGTGCTGTGTGGTACAAGTACTAGGAATGGAGGGTGGGACAGGTGGTATCCGGTACTGAGACTACATCTGGTACTGGGATTAGGTGGTGTGTGAGGTGCTGTGTGGTACTAGGAGCGGAGGGTGGCACGGGTGCCATCTGGTACTGGGACTAGGTGGAGGGCGAGGTCCTATGTGGTACTAGCGGCGGAGGTTGGGATGGGGGGCTATCTGGTACTGAGACTACATCTGGTACTGGGACTAGGCGGTGTGCGAGGTGCTGTGTGGTACTAGGAGTGGAGGGTGGGACGGGCGGCTTAGGGACGGAGGGTGGGACAGGTGGCATCTGGTACTGAGCTGAGACTAGGCGGTGTGCGAGGTACTATGTGGTATGAGGAGCGGAGGGTGGGCCGAGTGTTGACTGGTACTGGGACTAGGCAGTGTGTGAGGTACTATGTGGTACGAGGAGCAGAGGGTGGTACAAGTGGCATCTGGTACTGGCAGTAGTGGGGGTACTAGTACTGCTACTGTTTAAATCTAAGCGGCATGTAAATATCTGTCTAGATCAACCAGTAAATAAAAGCTGCATTAATGGTTTTAACCTAGAGTAATTTGCCGTCCGGTTCTTTATAAAGCTGAAATTCCATTAACTCGTAATCCGACGTGCTCATGCGCATCAGTCCTGTGTTATAAAATATTTGATCAAGTTTCCATAAATAGAATATGCTTTCTGTATCTATGTGTTTCAATTGGTCTGTTACTATTGCTTTCAAAACCTACCGGGCGGGATGAGCACATCGGTACTAGCTGGCCTCCTCAGCGGGAGGTCGGTGAAATATATGTCAGCCAAATGTCCAGCGGCCACATACATACATGAAGAAACAGTAATGGAATCTCAGCTTTAGTTGGTTCATGGGGCATTTTGCTGGCCACATAGATGTAACAGCGACAGAAGTTGTTGTGTTTTAAATGTACAAAACTGAAACCACAGAGAAAATTAATATTCATAGCGTCCAGCAGCCGATCATTATTCAAACCCTGCAGTTGATCTGTGAGTTGCCACATTTAACCTACATGTATATAGTTAGTAAAGACAGCCTCCATGACCAACAAGTGTTCCTCAAGGCCCAGTCACACCTTACCGAACTGGGGAACCGGACGAGAACCGGACACTGTACGGCGATGTCCGGTACATGTCCGGTGGTGTCTGGTGCATGTTTTGAACATGCACAAAACTTCTACTGGACACCGCCAGACTGACGTGTCCGGTTGGTGTCTGGTACATGTCCGGTACCCATTCGGTACCCATCCGTAAATGTCCGGTACCCATCCGTTGGTGTCTGGTTTGTCCGTTTTGTCCAGTACATGTCCAGTACCCATCCGTTATGTGTCCGGTACATGTACGGTACTTGTCTGGTCGCCCGGCGGCAATTGACCCATTTCTGCTCCATTTCGATACATTTTGTGTACCGGAGAGCACCGGACTAGAAAATTCTTTGTCCGGTGGTCTCCGGTACTCAGTCCGGTACAGTGTGACAGGCGCTTGAGTATTCACACATTTTCCAACATTACTAAAATTCGACAATATTCCTGTCAGGCATTCTTGTTATGATTTTGAGATAGAGGTGGATGGAAGCAATTTATATTATATTGATTTGTTTAAATATTAAAGCTGCATGGTCCGATGAAAACATCATATTTTCTAAATCAAAGCACTTATCTGGGTTTGATCCTACATATCCAAGTTATATATTACTGTACCAATTAAATATTTGCTACCGGATAGAAGAGAATACTAGGTTAATGTAATAGAACTAGTTACGGCTGCTGAAGCCTATGGCAGGGTCCGTAAAATGGCCTGGAATGTCTTGAACTTCATTTGCTCCATTTCAAGCCTTGAATTTAACCTGGGTAATTAGTCTTGAAAAGTCTTGAATTCTATTAAACTGATTGATTGGTGGTTGCTTTACGCTGTGTCGGCAGCATAGTCCCCACTGATCTAAATTACTACGAAATTGCCATTCCCCATTGTTGGTTTCTCCTTAAATCCAAATGAATTCCTATAAAAACAGCCTTGAAAAGGTTTGAAATAGCCTTGTATTGCATATCTTCATATGTGTACGGACCCTGCTTTGGTGTCCGACGTGCATGCCAAAATTAATTTAGGAATATTTTCACTTCAAATATCCAAAGTTAGCTATCTAAAGTAAAAGTTATTTTAAACTAACATTGTATCTATTTTTTTTTTTTAAAGCTGTCAGAAACTCTTAAACAAATCGGACTATGCAACTTTAATGATCAAATAATCTACATTATTTTAAAATCAATTGGGAACTCAAATCACTATCCGGCCAACATATTTCTACCTTATTCAGCAACTTGATTTTGAATTATGCAAAATGTTAAAAAATCGAAGCGTTTGAGAAATATGGTATTACGGTACCATATCTAGTTATTGTACATAGTGCTATCATTTGTAATAAAATATTCAAAACATATCATTGAATTGTTGAGTGGTTTAAACAAGTATTTTACTAAATATATTATTTGAACTTGGTGTGTATTTTGAATTTCACCCATTATCTAGTTTGTTTATTGAAAGGAACTATATATGTGTATATGGTCCCACGGTATATGGGCAATGGTATTGAAACAATGTTCATATTACACATGGCAGACTGGGATGGCCCACCTGCTTTTGGCACAATAAGCCATGAGTGTTCGAGGACACTACTAGGGCATAAAACCCCAACAAACTAGGACACTAATTTGTGTGCCGTCCAACTTTTGTCCAAGTGTCTACAGTAACATTTTCAGCATTGGATCGATCGTCAGGGTTCTAACAAATTGTTGTGGTTAAAGCCGTGTTCACACGGGCAAAATCTAAAGCGATTCAGCCAAGGCGAATCATATGAATCGATTTAGATGCGCGTTCACACGGGCAGTACTTGGGCTGGAAATCGATATCAGCGCATGAGCAAGGCGATACTAACCAGCCCCAGTTTCGGTTAGTCGACGTCGCCACGAGAGAGTGGGTTCGACCTAGATATGTATGGACTGAATTGTATTGGTTTGGAACGGTCAAAACTTCTGCTGGGCAGTGAAACCCTAAAATAAATAATGAAAAATATATCTGTGCACCTCTAGCAGGTTCATAGACCAAATTATATAATATGCGCTTTTGATCGACCGGAAAGTCAACAAACTAAGGTCTCGACTGCGCATGTGTGTGACATCCTTAATCCGCCTCAGTGCGTTCACACGGGCAAAATAAATCGATTCACAGAAATCGACTCACGTAATCGACCTCCACAAGTGGTTTACAGTATCCAGATCACAGAAATCGATTCAGCCCTAAACCGCCTCAGCGGCACGTTCACATGCCAAATGTGAGCCGAACTAGGCAAGTCGATTTCTACGAATCGATTTACATTGCCCGTGTGAACACGGCTTAAATTGACAAAGGGTATGCTTTCAACTCGTGGGGAGCGCTACTAATGAGATAATGGAACTCTACTGATGAGTGGAAAATGGTGGAAGGTCATAGTTGCTGACCAGATATAGACTACTGCTGGACAGATCATCCGAACAATGATTTGCTGATTTATTTGTTGACAGTGAATGGTTGAATGGTTCATTCGTTGGTTGGTTGTTGGAGTTTTATGTCCTGGCAAATTCTGAGGTCCTACCAGGATGGGTACCGACTTGTGACTGTGCACTCTTGGTGACTTTATAGTGCTGCTCCACTGGGAAATCAGGCTGCTGCACCATGAGCCAATATCCCACTCAGTCACAATATCCTGACTAACCAGTCATTGCCCTATCCTATTAATGCCGAGCACGAGGATAGGAAGCGACAAGTATCAATATTATAAGTCATTGGTATGACTCGACTGGGAACTGAACTCCCGATCTCCCACCCATGAGGCCTTCGCTCTATCGATTCGGCCACCGTGCCCGGTGGCTCATTCGTAGTAAATACTGACTTAAGCCGTGTTCACACACGGGCATTAAGTCGCCTCAACTAGTTTGCCTCATCTAAGTCGCCTCACATTCGCTGTCTGGACACTATGCTGAGGCGACTTAAGGCTAAGTCGCCTCATCTAGTTCGCCTCAAGTAAACCGCCTCGCGAGGTAGCTTATATGAACCGAACTAGCTTAAGTTGGCCCAACTTCCTAATGTGAACGGTATCGGTTTACTTGAAGCGGCTTAAGCATGTCAGTCGAGACCTGAGTTTGTTGACTTTCCAGTAAATTTGCTCTATGAAACTGCTAGCTGTGCACAGATATTTCTTTCATCATTTATTTTTAGGGTTTCACTGCCCAGCAGAAGTTTTGACCATTCCAAAACAATATGATTCAGTCGAAACAGATCTAGGTCGAACCCACACTCTCTCGTGCCGATGTCGACTAACCGAAACTGGCGCTGGTTAGTATGGACTGCTCATGCGCAGATATCGATTTCCGCCTTAAACCGCTCCGTGTGTTGACACGACACTAGTTCGCTTCATCTAATTCACTTCATCTAAGTCGGCCTAAAGTTGTGGGTGTGAACACGGCTTTAGTGTCAGTGGGGTGAGTGAATGATTGGGTTTTAGTCAAACAGGGAGTAGTAGGGGGGTGAGAGGGAGGTGGGTTAGGGATATCAGGTTATGGTGCTGGCGGCCTGGTCTCTCAGTGGGGCAGCACTATAAAATCGCCATGAGTGCGAACTGTCACAAGCAGGTACCCGTCCTGATATGACCTTAGATGTTGCTAGGACGTAAAGCAACAAAAAACAAACAAAAGACCTATTTATTCATCATTGAACACACAGTGATAAAAAAACAATCTGTCAAAAACACATTTCCCCCTATCTGGCTGTTTTCTGGACACGGAACTAGTAAAAGAAAACCCAGGTACAGACATATATAGAATCTTTTATTTAAAACTGACCGGCGTCTTTATTTACCTATCTACATTTCTTTCCTCTATATTGCATCTCTATAAGTTTGGCCAATTATCAATTATCACAGATCGCTTATATGTTGTAGCTGATTACTGGTTAGGGATCTGTGGGTTTTTATTTATTTATGCACCTTGTATTGCCACCCAGGGCCTTTCTGAAGTGCAAGTGACGTGTCAGTGACGTCACTGGCCAACGTGCCTAATCTTAATAAACACATTGACCAGTGACGTCACGGTCACGCGACTCGCACTTTTGAATGGTGTGGCTCCAAAACAGAGCAGACATTAGATAAAAGATTCACCCGTTGTAGTACACGGGTGAAGACCAGCCTTATGTAAATACGGGGGAAAATAGCATTAATATGAAAGTGAGGCTACAGTATGAAAGTGAGGCTCCATATGTGGCTCCAGTATCAAATGAATACTTCTATAGGCGCAGAGTTGGTGAACTGGGCGAGAATGCAAAAAGACAAGATGGCGGCCGCAGAACCCCGTCGATTTCACTTTTAAATCTTATTAAACTAGATATTATATTATATTTTTAAACTCAAAAGTAGCGGGTAAATAATAAGATATAGGTAAAGAATAAATGTTGCTTGTTAGATTGTTAAATTAGGCTCTCAATTCTTCGACCCGTTTTTTCGCCAGCTTTTACATAGGGCTGGTATGCACCCCTCCTGTGGCTACTGCAGCAGTACGGGGTGAATCTTGTATCTAAGCAGACATGTGCTGTTTTGTATAGAAATCAGTGGATCCATTAGTAATTCATCATTTCCATAACTTTCAAACTGTTCAACTCACTGAATTTCAGCGCCAAGTGGTTTTGCCACTACATGTAGGTACCGGCAGTACTTAGACACCAGTGGCAGTGGGAGAATTTGTGAAAAATCACGAACAATTATTATTGCTATTATTATGGGGTCAGAATTTTGACAAGCATGCCAACATTTATTTAGTATATTTACACATCAAATATCTCATACGTTAATAATTTTAAACCAACGCTACATCAAACTGAGGTAAGGTAGATTATAGCGATCAACCTAATATGAATAAGCAATGCTTAGGACCGACCCCCCCCCCTCCACACAGACACATTGGTAATTAATATACGTATATTTTCTGCGGAAGTTATATTTTCTGCGGAATTCAATTCCGCAGAAACAACTGTTTCCGGTTTCTGAATTCTGGTGAAATCATTTTCCATCTCTATGAGTTTGGGTATTGTGTATGTATATATATATATGAAGTGGACGAGACTATAATCGAGCTGTGGCTGGTGTGGGCTTGGGTCGAGTAGCCCGCATTTCCAAATGCGGGCTGCTCACCAAGCCAAACGCGGGGAAGGGTTCACTGCTGTAACTTGTTGCTAGGAGACCCGCGCTACTCTCCTAGCAATGTAGTAGGGTCGAGCGGTCGGGCTCGGACCCGTTGGATGTGCCTTCAGCGCACTCTGAAGTTTTAGACAATATTTAGGCTTTAATTGTTGAAATTCAAAACTTTATTAACTCTACAAGATGGGGCGGGATGTATTTATTCGTATTGGTGATGATTGGTGAACTTAGATTGTATCAGTAGGAACAGAAATAAAGTTGTGAGCTCTTAAAAGTGATTGAAACGTTCCTTGCATTCCTTACTATCCTCCAGTCCCTTAGTATATTAACTGCTATGGTCAACTCTTGAAAAATGATCCTTTATTATCTCTATTATTAAGGGCCTTCCGTCCAGCAGGCTGTAGGAAGCCTATCACCCCCCTCCGGGGAAACAATGACCACCTTCTTAAGCCAAACATGAATCGAATTAGTAATATATATAAATTAGAACATAATATCTTGGGTGTTTATACGTGACAGCGGTGTCGGAGTACACCGACTGCTTAGTTTTTTAACCATGTGAAGTTATACAACTAAATACGGTGGGGAGGAGAGCCAGTAAACTACGTAAATAACAAATATAGGTACATTAAATGTGGGAGGGGATAATCCCGTACATAGATGCCACTCTGGCTATCCGCCCTTAGCGCGGGTTTCATCATACAAAAGCGGTCAACCGGCGGTGGGACGAGAGGTGGTGGCAGGCCAGGAAATTCACACGAAAAATTATGGAATCATGAGGAAACAATTAGGAAAACAATAGCTAAAGGTTAAATATATATATATATATAAATATATGTAATATATATATATATATATAAAATAACCGGTACTACCCTCTGGCTACTCGCAGTCCAGGGAGAAGGAAGCGCAACCGGATCATGTTAGCATTCACATATATCAAGTTTTTTAAACGTTTCATGAAGAATTGACTGAGTTACAGTTTAATTACGATATGTCGTAACATTGTTAGAACAATGCAGCCATTGTTCTTTATAATGCCGCCCATTGCCGAATTGAGAGATGTTTGGCAGGAGCGCCTTACATTGTTAGGATTTATTTCTGGGTTTCTTTGAGATTCCCCAAATTGTTTATTAGGCGTACCTTCGAGTCCCGTAGTATTTTCTCCAACTTGTTAGCCACAAAAGCCACAGGTGGGAGTAGTTTATTGGAGAGAGAGTGTGGGAAGGTACCGCTACACTGGTCCCTACCCCTCATTTGGTTTTGTTTGGTTGTCCACACCGTTTACCTACGACTGAAAATTAGCCACACGCCTGTGTTAAAAACGGTTTAAATACAGATTTAACACCAATAGACACATTTGGTATAATAATTTTTTGTTTTCCTGTGTCATGTTCACCTCGAAGGGTACCTAAACTTTTGGTTTGGATTTCGTACAGACTCCCAGCGATGGCTACGAAGCGTAGTAAGGCAGACACACCTCGAGAGGTTAGCGAAGATGAAGACCTGTCAATGCCATTACGGGTACAAAGGTCACCAGAACAAAGGGATTCTGGGGAGCCGGGGAGCTCGGAGGCAGGGCCGGCTGTCCTAGATGAATGAGTCGTGCGGCTGGTGCAGCTCAAGTTGGAGGAGTTGCTCTCTGCTAAGCCACACACTGCCAGGAGGAAGCAGCCGATTGTGTCGGAAGACTCCGATTGGGAGGATTTTTCTGAAGCTCAGGACTCTTCCAATGAAGAGTCCCAGGAAGAGGTGGTTGTGCCTGTGCATAAGCGCAAGCATAAGAAGAAGGCAGAGTCGTCCGAAGGGGACGACTTCACCAGGGTGTGCAAAAAGAAGCAAGTGAAGAAAGCCAAGAAGAAGTCGAAGAAGAGCAAGAAAAGCAAATCTTCTTCTTCGGATTCGTCGTCTGACTCGTCTTCGACGAATTCAGACTCTGAGACTGAATGGGCGGGCAAATATGCCAAACTAAGTGGGAAGGTGGTCAAGAAGATCAAGGTCCTCAAAAGGAAGAAGATCCAGACCACCACCATGATGTGGAAGACCATTCAGGGCCACTTCCATACCTTCAAGCCAGCAGAGGTTATTATGAAGCTGGCGGAGAGGTTCACGGGGATTAAAGGCATCCCGGAGTCGGCCATCAAAGAGATGGACCCCGACGTGAAACTCTACTAGGACCCGAAGAAGTTTGAGGGAGTCCTGTACACAGTACACAAGGGTGTACTAGCAGCTCTGTCAGCTATTACGCCGATTGTGAATAGAGTGATGACAGAGAACAAGTTCTCCTCCCTGTGTGAGGAAATGGATGGGGGAATTGCGCTGCTGACAGTGACCAGCAAATTTACTTTCATACAGATGGTTTGAAAACATCTTCAAGGCCGTCTGCACTGATGCAGGAAAGGGGGCGGCTCGGTCCAAGAAGGTCTTGGACAATGATGGGAATGAATATATGCTATTCCTTGCCCCCAAGCCCATGAAAGGCAAGCCATTGGACAAAACCAAGATGTTCTGTGGCCAGCTGCAATACTTGTTCAAACAAGTGGAGACAGGCTCCAAGTGTGGCAAGCATATGGAGGTGGACAAAAAGAAGGCAGCAGATGCAAATTCTACCCATTTCAAGAAGACGAGGCAGGATTTTCGCAGCCATCGAAACGGACAACGAGGAGGCCGGTTCGGAACCATCTACATTATCAGGCCAGGGGAAGGGACCAGAGAACGATGGGAACAGACCCTTCAAGAAGCAGAAGCCATTCCCCCGCCCAGGGAACAAGTAGAAGTGGCACCACAGACTCCAGTAAGCACGTTTAAGGCTGGTAACATCAACAATTGATTATCAGAATGGAGTAACACTACCGAAAATCTAACTATCCTTAACTTAGCGGAAGGACTTAGAATACCACTCATGGAGGAGCCCATACAAAATAGCATACCCTTTCCTTATCGTTTTGATGTTTCAGAATGCGAGGTGTTAAATGATCAAATCCTAAAATTTTGTGAAAAAGGCATTATAGAGCCAGCACTTCATGTGGCTGGGGAATTTATCTAGAATATTTTCACGAGACCCAAAGCAAATGTGGATATCAGACTAATTTTGTACTTAACAAGGTTAAACAAACTAGTGGAGTATAAACATTTCAAAATGTTTTCGCTAGAAACAGCTAGAGACTTAATAACGCAAGACTCCTGGCTGGCTAGTGTGGATCTCAGGGATGCACACTATACAATATCGATTTACAAACCCGATCGGAAGCTTCTCAGGTTTTGTTGGAATGATGAACTTTACGAGTTCGCCTCTATGCCAAATGGTCTAGCTTGTTCCCCATGCATTTTCACAATGTTACTTAAACCAATTTCTTTCCACCATGGCTAGGAAGGGACATGTTATGTTTCCTTATATCGATGACTCATTTATTATTGCACAAACACAACAACACTGTCAAACAGCAATAGACAAACTATGTGAGACTTTTAAGAGGTTAGGTTTCTACATATATGAAACTAAATCAGTTTCGACACCAACAAAGAAAATAAAGTTTCTGTTTTTTTTCATTGACACCACAGAAATGACTATTTCATTAACGAAACAGAAAGTTGAATAGTTTATAACAGCGGCCAACCAATTATTACAATTGAACAAAACAAAGATACGGCAAGTTGCAATACTAATAGGAATCATGATAGCCTATGCTCCTGCTATTCTATATGGCAAAGCACATAATAAATCGCTAGAAATAGATAAGAACTTAGCGTTGGCTCGCACTAAAGGCAATTTTGAACGGCCCATGACGATTTCGCATGGCTAACAGTAGGACATATTCCAGGCAGTCAAAACACTTTGGCTGACAGGAAAAGTCAACATTTCCACGACCATCTAGAATGGTCACTAAATCAGAATATTTTCAACCACATTTGTGATAAATGGGGTAAACCAGAAATTGACTTATTTGCATCACACAACGACAACAAGTTACCCAAATAGGTATCATGGCATCCAGAGCCAGAAGCCTGGAGAGTGGATGCATTTTCTTTAATTTGGAATAATCAATTTTATTACATATTTCCACCATTCAGCATTATCAGCAGAGTGGCCAGGAAGATCGAGATGGATCGCACACACACAGTACTGATAGTACTAGCATGGGACACGCAACCATGGCTAGCGGCAGTAACCTTACAGGCAAAGGACATGCTCAGGTTTCTACGAGAAATGAACAACCTACAACATCAAGGACCACTAACAGCTCACGGAGATGTGTCAATGACACCTCTTTTGGCATTCCTTTTTTAAGAAAACATTTTCTACAATATGGTTTAGACAAGATTACACCAGAGAGACTTATTTCACATGCCTGGAGGAAAGGAACCATGAAATTATACACAAGTTATTTAAAGAAATGGGGACTTCATTGTCTTATTAAAGGAGTCAAACCATTAAAACCTACAATAGCCGAAATTGTAAGATTTCTAAGGATACTAGAGGATGAAGGCTTAGGATTTGGTGCAATTAATGCAGCAAGATGTGCACTTTCATTTATTCTACCAAGAATAGATGGACAAACGATTGGAAAGCATCAGTTAGTACACTGGTTCATTAGAACGGTGTATGAAAGAAAGCCACCCAAACCTAAATATAATAGGTTTTGGGATGTGTCGGTAGTCTTCAAGTTATTCAAGTCATGGCCTAGTAATAGACATTTATCAATGAAGGATTCAAGTTAGCAGTCCTATTACTGCTAGTGATGGGACACAGAGGCCAAATGATTTTGGCGCTCTCTCTGGATGGACTAGAGATAGATAAGGATGAGGCAACATTCGATTTAGAAACATTACTAAAGTCGAATCGTACAAGGGACCCATTGTCCACGGTACATGTAAATACTTTTCGGGAAGATAAACAGATTTGTGTAGTTTCAGCCATTAGGGCTTATATATCCAAGTCACACGGAATAAGGAATTCCAGACAGCTTCTGGTCAGCTTTATTAAACCAGATAAAGCTATCTCGAGAGACACACTCGCACGATGGATCATCAAGGTGCTTAAAGAGGTGGGCATCAATACTGGACGCTACGCATCCCACTCAACCCGTGGAGCCATGGTCTCCAAGGCAAGACAGTTAGAAATATCAGTTAAGCGAATTCTTGCACATGCGGGGTGGAAGACAGCTAGATCGTTTGCAAAACATTACAACAAACAACTAGAGAAGCATGGCAGCCTGGCTACTTGCCTACTCACTGACTAAAAAAGGGCGAGAAACAAAATATTACTATGTTTGCACTACAAACATTATGGTATGATTACAATATTAAAAATAAAAAGGATAAACAATGAGATTATGTAAAATTCTCCCTGGACTATGAGTAGCCAGAGGGTAGTACCGAGGTAAAATAGTATAGTTATACGGGTCTTACCTGGTACAGATGATGGATAACTGGTGTTTTCCCGAGGTACTAGCCTCGGATAGTCATGGGTCAGGGCCCGTTCACCCTACCTTACCACGACTATCACGTTTGCTTGTGCCAAAACGGAAACACAGAAGTATCGATATAATATTGAGATAATTTTTTATCCTACTAAGTATGTGAAAGATTGCTGGACCCGGATGTGCTTCCTTGTCCCTGAGCCATGACTATCTGAGGCTAGTACCTCGGGAAAACACCAGTTATCCATCATCTGTACCAGGTAAGACTCGTATAACTATACTATATATATATAGTATAGTTTCTATATATATATACATGTGTTAGTCAGTCATTAGCCCCCCCCCGCCCCCTGTCTGGGAGAGTTATTTATTTATTTATTATTATGCGATTAAACACGAGTATATTATTAACCAATCGCTGTAGTGCACCCTGTTTGCTGCGGGCCAGCACAGATCCGCAGAAACAGTTGTTTCCGATTTCTGAATTCTGGTGAAATCATCTTCCACCTGTATGAGTGTGGGTATTGTTTATGTATATGTATATATATATGATATATATATATGATATATATATATACATAAACAATACCCACACTCATACAGATGGAAGATGATTTCACCAGAATTCAGAAATCGGAAACAACTGTTTATATATATATATATATATATATATATATATATATATATATATATATATATATATACACACAAATGTTAGCCATTAGCCTGCCCCCTGGGTGGGACGGGGGCGGGGTCGGTAATATATTTATCTTAGAAAATGACGGAAATTCTAAATCATCTTACTATGCAACTTCCCCTATAACTAATCCATAAATAGTTCACATACACCATACTTACTAAGGCCGGAAGACCAGTGCCTTGGCGCTGAAAACAAAGATATTATTCAACAGGAATTAAAAAAAATATATATAAAAAGGCCCCGAAATCATAACCAGGAAGTTCGGACACTCTTAGAACCTAGAAGGCGATTGCGTTCTTTCAACACACATCATGAGCCCACATTTGTGACGCAGGTACAATTTGAAGAAACAATGGAAAAAAGTGTGCTTCAAGCTTATTAGACAATAAGCATGTTCTCGTAAAATCTAAAGCCAACACACCAGAATGTACTCCACTTCCCACACGTGTGCTTCATCACAGAAGGGTGAGCGGGGTTCCGGTCAGTCTCCCTGGTTAACTTCGAGTGCCCGCCGATACCAGCTATTCTCCAATTCCCGGATGTGGCGCGCCATCTTGCTTAAGCTGTTCCAGTTATCGGAAGTCATAAAAGACGCACGCGCAGTTGTTTTATCTAAGCCTATTTACCCATTGTTTCATAAACATACCATCGATAGCTTTCATCGCTTTCATTTGAAGTATAACATGAATAGATGTTGCATCGAAAATATTGCATCCATACATGATGTGGCACTATATATATATATATATTATAATGGTCTGCACTGACCTCTTCGGCAAGGAACCACATAGACAGGTAGGCGTGGGTAGTGTGGTGACATCAGGGAACCTAGGTGGTGTAGGCCTAATGATTAGCACACTGGCCCGGAATGCAAAGAGATGTGGGTTCGAGTCCCGCTCTAGGCACAATGTTGCCCATTTTCATCACCCCCATGACAATATCTATATATATATATATGTACTATATATATATATAAAATAAAAATAAAAAATACAACATATATATAGATATAGATAGAAATATCTATATATCTATATATATATATATATATATATATATATATATATATATATATATATATATACTATATCTATATCTATATATCTATGTCTATCAATATCTATCTATATACATGTTGTATTTTTGATTAAGCTGTTTAATTGAAGGTGACTTCTGGACTGTTTTGTCCTCACTGGGGAGTTTATTCCAGAATGTGCCACCTCTGTAAATAGATGCTGTAGTCAGCTTGTTTGCTTGTGGTTTGAGCATTTTTAGGAGTGTAGCATCACTCTGTCTGGTTAGTCTGTTTGTATGGTTAACATATTGTTCATCATTGGATCTTTTATGCATGAGTGCTAAGAGTAAGAGATGTGTGCCCCTTCTCTAGCTGATGTAGTTGATTTCAGCTTTAGCATAAATTTCATTTACTAATAAACTTTTGCCTCTGTAGATAGTTCTAACCTCCTTATTTTGAACATTCTGTAATTTGGTTTCTTCTTGTATTGTCAACAACCCCAAGATTAAATCATTGGAGCCAGTTATTGGAAGCATTGTGACTTTGTTAAGTGACGGAGCTGTGTTTTAACCTTCGGTAGTACCTAATTTCCTAAAAGTTGTCATTTTCTACAAATTTATTGAGCCCAAAGAGTTGTTGATTGCTGTTTAGTCTGTATTTGAGTGTGGTCCTTAAATATTTGAATATGTCTACCCCATTCAATACGGCATCACCTGAGTGGTAATTGATAGTTTGTATTCTGAATTCTTTTGACTTGGTTCCAACAATTACATATTCAGATTTCTTTATATTAACTGTCGGTTTATATCCCCTACATCAGATTCTAACTAACCTTGGTTCAAAGCCCCTGTCACTCCTCACCGGATTGAGGAAACGGATAGAGCCAGACAAAAATATTCTCGTCCGGTGTGATTCGGACGTGAAATGTATCGATTATGTAAAGGACGGTAACGGACAGGTAACAGACAGTAACGGATGGCTAACGGACGGGAATGTTTGATAATGTATCCAACGATCAATGGACAATTCAGTATACAAAAAGACCTATAACGAACAGCAACGGACGTGTAATGGATATGTAATGGATGGGGACGGACGGGTAACGGACGGGGAATGGACAGGGAACAGACAGGAATGGATGGGGATGAATGGGAATGGACGGGGACGGACGGGTAATGGACGGGGACCGGACGGGGAATGGACGGGGACCGGACGGGGAATGGACGCGGAACGGACGGGGAACGGACAGTAACGGATAATAACCACACACGTCAGTCCGGCGCAATCTGTTACAAGTTTTGTGCATGCTCAGAACTTGTAACGGATCAGGCTGGATATCAATGGATATGCAACTGACACAAACCGACCTTTTCCATTTATCAACAGACTTTGTTTGGTTTCTTTCCATTTCCCCAAACCGGCGAGGTGTGACAGAGGAGCCTTAACACATCCTCAACTATTTCTGCTACAGATTTAATGTTTCGGTCGGACGCGGTGGCCAAATCGGTAGAGCATAGACCTCCCGTGCAGAAGGTCAGGAGTTCAATCCCATATCGAGTCAAACCAATGACTTACAAAATTGACACTTGGCGCTTCCTAGCCAACGCTCAGCATTATTAGGATAGACAAGGAGTGTTTGGCTCAGTGTCAGGATAATGTGACCGAGTGGGATATCAGGTCATGGTGCTGGTTTGCCTGGTCTCTCAGTGGGACCTACTATAAAGTCGCCATGAGTGCGCAGTGTCACAAGTTGGTACCCATCCTGATATGACCTTAAATGTTGCCAGGACGTAAAATTTCAACAACCAACCAGTGACTAGGGGCAAGTAATTAATAAATATAATAATAAGGACTAGTAGTGACGCTGGGGTAATTCAGTTGTAATTGATATCTTTGTTGATTTAATTTATTTTGGTAACTTGCTGTTTATTTAATATATATATTGGCTACATGCCTACATGTACAAGACTTAGGCCCTAGTTCTGCCCTAGTTCTGCCCTTTCAATTTTCAAGAGTGAAATGTCATGGTCAATCTTTTGTTTAAATCAATAAAATTGTTTATTATCATATCTCCTCTATGTTAGTCACTATAGTTCGTCTAATGAGTGGTTAGGGTTATTGTGGTTTATTTCTCTTTTCTGAAGCTATTTACCTTTTTCGTAAGGTAGTTCCTGTCTTTTAGGAATATTTATATTTGGTCATGGATTATTTGTTGAATGATTTTGACAGGGAGTGTCCTATTGACATGAGCCACATTTCATTACATGATTTATGATTACTTATCTTTGGTATTGCCACCCTCGTTTTAGTTCCCTGTTGGCAGACCACATCTTAAACACATTAATATGTTCATATTTTTCTGTGTATGGTTGATTGTCATAGTGATGGATGTGTCAATATATTTTAATGGCTTTACTTATATTTTTGAAACAAGTAACAATCCAATCATTGTTGTGTACTATACAAGAGTCACATAATGATACATCTGAATATATTGAGATTGTTGAGGCATGTATGCCTGATAATTTTGTTTTACCTTTGTATTAAGAGATACAGCTTTTTCACCCTTTTATATCTAAGAACTCTCTATTTAATCTGATTGTATTATATCCTTTTTTCAAATTAGTCATTGTGCAAAAATATCTCCAAACGGTAAAGGAACGACAAATTCCTGACCTAAAAACTTAAAAACTTACAAAAAATATATGTGCAAATTAGGATAGGAAACCCCCACTAAGCTGCACCGCAAAGGGGCATGCGATATGTCACGGCCCACCACCGGGATGCCCAATGGAAGGTAACCATGCAAAGAATAGCAGGATAACACACCACACAGCTACGTACAAGCCTAAGATATGTAAATAGGAGTAGGCTAGTCTAGTAATAAGAGTAGAACAAAATAAAATACATATATGCCAAGAAAGTAAAAAAAAACTAACATAGGCTACTAACCATACCAACCAATTATCTATCTGCTACTGAAATGCAGGCAATCAAATAACTTATCAGCAGCCACCGTGTGGTAAGATAACACCAACACTACAACTGGCCAGCATTGAAAACAAGCCTGGGTACCCGGGCTTATATGCTATGGACAGTATAAATACAGCCTCCATAAAAAAAAAGAAGAAATCTCCCACCTTTAACTACTTTAAACAACGTTTTAATAAATCCATAGTCTCTCAACAATCTTTTTTTGTAGCTCACTTGTTTTGCGTGAATTCATTAAATCTTTTATCTTATCCATTGGTAATCTAATTTCTAATTTGTTGTTCTTGAATCTATGTCTATTCCTCAAAATTGATGGATATTGCTTGGATATGATATTTCGTTGAAGCTTATAATAAAAGCAATTCTACGTAGTATATTCATGCTTGACCCTGGTATGCTCTGACGTTTCTGAGGTTATGTGGAAATGCCAAATCAACATGCGGCCATTTGCTCGTTGTCGGGCGGGTTGCTAGGTAACATGCCTTCCCTACCTTTATATCACCAAGATTCCTTATACGTACATTGAGGTCTAAATCGACAGAAATAAATAGCATTTATCAGTCCCTACATTCTAATGAAATTTGGCATCCAAAGCATTCACGACAAGATGGGGTCAACCCCATTACACCACCACCCAGAATGTCTTTTGATCATCACGCCCATAAATAGATGCTATTTTTTAAGTTGCATAGTCCGATGGTTTTGAGTTTCCGTCATGCTTCTGAGATAAATATAGTAGATTGATCATTATAATCTACTTCACCTTAGTTTGAAGTAACCTATATTTTAAAGGGCTAAGTTTTGAGATATTTGAAGTGCAAACATGTCAAATTAGTTTCGGCAAGCATGCCACAACTCTGACCCCATAGGTTTCTGCAGTAACAGGTTCTATTCAATTGACTCAGTTTTCCCTTCTATACAGAAACAAATGCTTAATAAGTGCACCAGTATCTAAGTTAGATATGTAGAACCAAATTGAGACACTTATTTTGGTTTTGACATTTTGATGATTCTCATTTCTCTCCTCGAAGCACCACCTGAGCTCCCACCTCTACCTCAACCTCTATAAATGAATGTTATTTTAAATTAAAACAGATTTCTGATTGTTTGCACTTCAGTTACATACACACTTACACAATGTTCTCAGCGGCAAGTGAGTAGGACAGTGAGCAGGCGAGCGATGGCACCACCGTCGGAGCTGAGGCATGAGCAGTAGATGAGTAGGTGAGGTTCCAGCACCTGATCACTGGTGTGTGGGTGCTAGGATAGTATAGTATTCCATGTTATTATACTCATATAATTCTTATACAGCATATATATATATATATATATAAACCAGAAGTGTTTCTTTCTACCAAAAGGCCCATCCATAATGGCGCGTCTCTGCAGACAATTGAGTCAAACACCATGCCTGCTTTTCTCCATTGTCCATTTTTGACCTACCATAACCGTGAGGTCATTTATTTACCCAGCATGCAATGTCATCCCCCCAAAACAGCTCACTGCTCAGTGTGAAAAAAACTAAACACTCTGGAACGATTCTCATTTCTCCATCAAGCACCACCTGAGCCCCCACTGCCAACCCCACCCCCGCCCCACTCGTACCTCCACCCCCACTCCCCCCTCCAACCCACCTCCACCTTACCCCATTCCCAGTCTTACCCCGCCAACTCCACCCCCCACCCCACCCACCATCTCACAGCGCCGGGTCTTGTCGCGTCGCGCCGGGCACTGCCAACACCGACGCCTCACCCACCGCCCACGCATGCGCGCAACTTGCTGCGCAGTGCCTCTCACTTCCGGTTAAACTGCGTCTATAAGTTGCTCACCAACCATATGCTCTCGACGATACACAGACGCTCAGCCACGGTGGAAGGTCGGTCACATGACAAAGGGACGCGCGCATCTGTAGCAGTTGGGACAGAATACTCCAGGTGGATTCCAGCAATCTCTCTTCATAGACACCATCTCTTTTCATCCTTCTCCCCCCCCCCTCCCACTGCCCATAGCGCCACCAACACAGCCATCTACATACACACACACTTACTTTCCCTCTCCTAGTGACCAATGCACTAAGCCAATTACACATCTGAGATAAATAAGACATCGAGAATCATAAGGGACTATTCTTGCTTTATATACACATAACAAATTATATAGCACATATACACATATGTATATATATAATTGACAACATTCTCCAATCACAGACGTGTGAGCAGCTCAGAGCATTTGACAGGATTGCTACATACAAGGATACACCTACTACTAGTCCTGCCCCGCTACACCTTCTTAGTCTTACCTCAGAAAACACAACCATCTTCACTCGCCTTGCTGAAGGGTAGAGGAGGGACTCACCCTGCAGGATTCACTGGTCGCTTGGAAGTTGGGAGCTGGCGTCGTTATATGTCGAGAAGAGGAAGTGGGTGAGTGAATAGGAACTGAGTTATTGAAGAGGAACTGAGTGAGTGAAGAAAACTGAGTAGGCCTAAGTGAATAGGGACTGAGTGAGTGAAGAGGAACTGAGTGAGTGAATGAGGAGCTGAGTTATTGAAGAGGAACTGAGTTACTGAAGAGGAGCTGAGTTTGTGAAGAGGAACTGAGTTATTGAAGAGGAGCTGAGTTATTGAACAGGAGCTCAGTTTGTGAACAGGAACTGAGTTATTGAAGAGGAACTGAGTTATTAAAGAGGAACTGAGTTATTGAAGAGGAGCTGAGTTATTGAAGAGGAGCTGAGTTATCGAAGAGGAACTGAGTAAGTGAAGAGGAACTGAGTAAGTGAAGAGGAACTGAGTAAGTGAATGAGGAGCTGAGTTATTTAAGAGGAGCTGAGTTATTGAAGAGGAGCTGAGTTATTGAAGAGGAACTGAGTAAGTGAAGAGGAACCGAATTAGTGAAAAGGAGCTGAGTTATTGAAGAGGAGCTGAGTTATTGAAGAGGAGCTGAGTTATTGAAGAGGAACTGAGTAAGTGAAGAGGAACCGAGTTAGTGAAAAGGAGCTGAGTTATTGAAGAGGAGCTGAGTTATTGAAGAGGAGCTGAGTTATTGAAGAGGAACTGAGTAAGTGAAGAGGAGTTTAGTTATTGAAGAGGAACTGGATTAGTGCATGAGGAGCTGAATTATTGAAGAGGAATCGAGTAAGTAAAGAGGAACTGAGAAAGCAAATACACACACACATACACATATATACTACTTACTATATTCTGGACTTTGGAAGGCGCGCGCCGTCATCGGTTGAGTCCGATCGGCCGAAGGGCACCGCAGTAACATACATAGCCAGCCTGGAGAACTAGAAAACTCTCAGACGCCGCCCAGTCTGCGTCATCCCCGGGCCTCACCTGAACACCTCTCGCCCACCCCCTGCTCTCACCGTTTGCGTCGTCCACGGACTTCACCTGAACACCTCCCGCCTCGCCCCACCTCCCGCCCGTACACCCAGCACCACCAGCCGTACCGTGGGTAGCTCTCAAGCCTGCCGGCCCGCCCACCCGCACCCCGCGACCGCCCGCCCGACAGCCGCCCGGCCGCCGCCCACCCACCGCCGACGATGCCGACGGCGCCGCTTGCCGTCGTGGCGATGGCACTTCTCCTGTTGCTCGCCCCGTCGTCGCTGTTCGGCCCGAGCCTCACGGCCGGATGTGATATCGCCGCGTCCCGCCGGATCATCGCGTTCTGCAGCCACGCGCGCAAACGCAGCGTCGGGTTGGCGCTTCCGGTGGAGCGACCACCGCGTCCGGTCGGCGACGATGAGGAGGCCGACGCCATGTCGGCCGTGGAGTTGTTAGAGAGGGACCTGCAAGGTGTGTATTATGTGTATTGTGTGTGTATTATGTGTATTATGTGTATTTCCAGGAGTGGGCATGGGAAGGGCTTTTCTATGTCTACTCAAATACAGTGGAACCCCATTATAACGGCCCCCGACTTAACGCGAATTCTGATATAACGGGATAATTCATTGGACCCAGAAATCCTTAATTCAAAGGTAATTCAGTAAACTGAACCCCAATTTAGTACGACCCCTTTTCATTCGCGATGTCTTTTTTATGGACCCCCCACTGATCGCGTTATAACGAGCTTTCACTGTATCATACTATACCGCTGTATATAACTTACAGCGTCATCAAAGGCCAGTTGCTCTCATACCATGTCTATGTGGTGTGGGAGGTAAAAAATCCCTTGGGTCGGTAAAAGTGTAGGCTCGGGCTTTCTATCGACAAACTGTCTAATGGTGAAAACAAGCCTATTCAGGATTATCCATGATAGGCAGTATAAATCTTCAACAACAAAATACTGCAACAGTAAGGGATAGTGGTGTAATATGATATGCAGGGTTATATGGGTCAGTACGACAGCTATTGCAGGTATAGCAATACCTCAGGGAGTTTGACGCCCCTGCCCTGCAGAGTTGTAAACCACTGCCTTGTGGTACAGGTTCTTGACAGAACCGAAGGCTAAGGGAGCAAACCCTAAACAGAAAACCATGTCACTTTGGCAGCATTAAGGGCGGTTGATGTATGGAACTCCCAACATCTCCCGACCAGCCACTGCAGGGACAAATAGTTTTGCGCCTGTCTTGACATGTTCTTGCCGGTGTGAAACCTCTATTTGCTCCCCGAGAGAGTGCCTCTGGTAACTTGCAAAAGCCAGCAGCACTTCAACACTTTTGCAGGCAGTTTTCATGAAATATGAAAGACATTTAGACTGACTCATGGATGCAACTCTCACAGCAGAGAGCTAAATGGAGAGCGGCAGTCAAGTAATGAAAGCAGTCTTTGTCGCATCGCGACCGACAGCATGATGATGATGATGATGACGACAGCTAACTAACATAAAACATCTTCTATTGTCACATTCTGAGATTCAATGAACATTTTCATAACTTCACAGTCATTTAGGTGTTTCCTTTTAGTTGGCTTGACATTTCTTTTTTAGAAACTAGTCAGATATATATAATTGATTCAACTTTAGTATCATTTTAAATATCGTGCGCTTTCCCCTTGAATTTTATTATTTTTATACTGAATATATTAATTATATATAACTAGGTGGATTCCCCCATGGCATACATGCTCACCCTCTCCCTCCTCATCCGCCATATTTGTGTATATGCAATTATTCAGATAAAAAGAAACCAATGACGATTAAGGGTCATTCACAATTAGCAACATTTTTACAAATGTACAAACCGTACATTACATGGGAAGGGATTAAGCTCCAACATATGCTTTCTAAAATTAAAATCAATGTCTAAAATTAAAATCAAGTTAAGCAGGATTCGAACCCACACTTCTTACCATTCCAGAGCTAGCATGCTAACAATTACACTACCTAGGCTCCCTGATGCAACCACCCACTCCACGCCTACCTCTCAATATGGCTCCTTGCCTAAGAGGTCAGTGTAGACCGCCGCAATATCAACATTTTTATTGTACATTTTGTGGAGGAGGGGGAAGCAGAGGGCGGGAGGGGGGGGGGGAGGAGGAAGGGGGGAGGGGGAGACGGAGGGGGGATCATGAAAAAGTATATGTTTTGTATTCTTGTGAATATGTTGATAGTTGTGAAGGACCCTTATATGGATAGTGATAAACCCTTTATCGCGTGTAATAAGCTCTGTAGGGGTCCTTCCCCCAACCCCTCCGGCTGGGGTGGAGGGCCGGGTACCAGCATGCACTCCCCTCCCCCCCTACAGGGGGCGGGACTCACCACTCACGCGTAAGCATATCTATCTATCTATCTATCTATATATATATATGTATATATATATATATATATGTGTGTATGTATAAATGTTTATCTTTATGCAAATATTATATAAGCGGTGAAAGTGAATCTATTTTCTGCTGATTCTGGAAGGTTCTATGGTACAGCTAGAGCGGGTCTTAGAGGCCAGCCAGAGTCTATTTACTCATTCCATTTACATATATGACTCTTGTCCTAATTGTATTTTATTATTATTATTACTATCACTACTTAGCGCAGATAATATATATATATATATATATATATATATATATATATAATCGAAAGAGGAAGAGTGGCAATTGAAAGTCAGGTAATGATAGTTCAGCCTCGTTCTGTTCTGCTGGCTACATACTGGTCTGCACGTCCATCAGGGAATATGAAGTTGGTAGAATACAGATCTGAAGACAAGTCCGGGATTACATTATTTACTCTCGCGAGAACCGGGGCGTGTACAGACGATTGTAATGTTGATACTCACAACACTCAAAGTGTTTACAGAATACAGTAACACACCTTGTGACTTTGGAATTGAAACGCTTGTCTTCTTATCAGTGCTAGAGTTCAAAGATCAGGTATGTGTGTGTGACATGCGGTTCTCAGATCATGACGAACTTGGAAAGTTTGATTCAGGAAGTTGATTGAGGAAGTTTGATCAGAGAAGTTGTATTAGCTAAGTTTGATTAGATAATTCTGATTAGATTAAGTTTGATAACCTGATTAGTAAATGCTCATTCAGCCGGATGTAAGTAATGTATTGTGTTAGTCAATAAAGGCTCTGCTGTCGAGAGCGTCCTTTGGGGCTATTTTTAGATTGCACTATATATATATATATATATATATATATATATATATATATATATATATATATATATATGAATCAGCCTCACGAAAATGGGCCAATTGGTCGTTTATTTAAGATGTCAGCATCGCAATTCTTAAAGTGTAGTGCATTTCTTTGTTTTATATTAAATTATCCTAGAAACAAATAAGGTTGTTGTATTTTCTCTACCTTTACATTCAGGATAAATTTAAGGCCTTTCCAATATGTCTGTCAAGGCTAAACTGTCATTATGCTGTTCGACGCCGACATCCAATGCTCGACGTCGACAACTTTCCCCAATTGGCCTATTTTCATGATCCCGACTCATATATATATATATATATTTATATATACATATCATATATATATATTCAGGAAGTCCTGTATATATATATTGGACTTCTGAGTGAGTGGTGTGTCCCGCCCTGCATAAGGGGGGGGGGGGGAAGTGCATGATGGTCCCCCCATCCCACCCCAGCTGGAGGGGGAAGGAGGGACCACTACAGAGCTTATTACACACGATAAAGGGTTTATCACTATCTATATATACCGGACGCAGTGGCCGAATGGGTAAATATATTACACAGTTCTCCCATGTGGAAGGTCAGGAGTTCAATTCCCGGTCGAGTCAAACCAATGACATACTCGATTTATACTTGTCACTTCCTAACCAAGCAGTGGCCATTATTAAGATATGGCAATGACGGATTTATATAGTATGAGGATAATGTGACTGAGTGTTAAGGCAGGTCATGGTGGTGCCATCCTAGCATCCATGTGGGACAACACTAAAATCACCATGGGTGTGCACTGTCACAAGTCGGTACCTGTCTTGATATGACCTTAGATGTTGCCAGGATGCAAGACTCCAACAAACAACCAAAGCTACAGGTGGCAGCACATAAGTGGTAGATGACGATGTCGGTTCTCTCTGTTGTATCTTCACTATCAAATTAATCATTAGCACAACACACACAAATATATATATATATATATATATATATATATATAATGTATAAGTATTATGCGAGTATAAAGACACGGAATGGAATTCCATTATTATTGTTATTATTAGATCTACCCACTTGCTGCTCTGTCTTATATTCACCACTATAACCGGACCGGTGGCGCTGCCACCGGCCATCCCCGTCCCTGAAGGCCCTGTCACACCTCACCGGATTGGTGGAAACGGACAGAAACCGAACAAAGTCCGTTTTGCATCTGTACAAGTCTTGAACAATCACAAAACTAGGAACGGATGCCGCCAGACTGACGTCTATGGTTCTTGTCCGGTTTGAGTTTGTTTCGTCCATTGGCTATCCATTCATGTCCGTTTCATGTCCGTTTCATGTCCATTTCATGTCTGTTCGTTCGGCCTTCGCAACACTTTGATACATTTTAATACATTTGGATACTTATCACCACCGGACTAGACAATTCTGTCCGTTGCTCAATCCGGCGAGGTGTGACGGCCGCTTAAGGGACGCCCAAATAGATCTGTTCACAGCATATGCCCCATTTTCGACTGAGTCGAACTCAATACTGGCTCACACAATGAACACCGCAACAAGCATTAGCACGAGTAAAGTATAATGGTCCCTGCGCATTAGCTCGGGTTCGCCACAATTCCCAGTTCACTCAGCAAGACGCTTCTTCTCGGGAAGCCATTGATGGTATCGACTCTGATTTCCGATATCATTTACATTTACTGGAATCTGTGTGCCCGATCCTTGACAAATGTGGTACTCCTTTCAAATTCCCAGCTGGAGCAACGCCAACTTACAGTTGCGGAGTCTGATAGTTTTGAGATTCTATCTTTTTCTGAGAAAAATATAATAGGCTAATCACTATATTCTACCTTAATTTAGATTGAAGTAAATTTTACTTTAAATGGCTAACTTTTGAGATATTTGAAGTGCAACCATGTAAAATTAATTTTGGCAAGCTCACTAAAACTCTGACACTATAGGTTATCCAGATGGGATGGCCGAATGAGTTAGAGCGTCCGTCTCCCGTTTTGGTAGATCGTGGGATCGTGGGTTCGAATCCTGGTCGAGTCAAACCAATGACTTAAGAATTGATACTTGTCACATCGTAGCCAGACTCTCGTCATTACTAGAATAGGGCATGGAGCAGTGGAATGAGGAAGACCAGTCGTCTGCGACTGAAATTTCCCCTGCTTAAACAACTAATGTACCCCCCAAAAAAAGAAAGAAGGTTTCTGCTGAAACAGGTTCTATTAAATTGACTCAGTACTTCCTTCTATGTGGTGACAAATGTTGCATATACATGAACCAGCATCTAAGTCACACATGTAGAATCAAATCTAGATAATTGCTTTGGTTTTGAAAATTGTATGTTTTCATCGGACTATGCAGAATTAAGCCTGAGGCGCCGAGTTTGACATGTGAATCTTTTTTTTTGGGGTACATTAATTGGTTAAGCAGGGGAAATTTCAATCGTGGACGATTGGTCTTCCTCATTCCACTGCTCCTTGACCTATCCTAATAATGCTGAGCGCCTGGCTAGGAAGCGATAAGTATCGATCTTTAAGTCATTGGTTTGACTCGACTAGGTTTCAAACCCACGGTCCCCATGATCTACCAACATGGGAGACGGATGCTCTAACTCAGTCGGCTATCCAGCAGGGATGAAAGTGGTCTCCGGGAAAAAAAGCGGAAATGCTGATATTCTCCCATAGGCTTAGCATTGTCAGGGAATCGCTGAAAATTCCCAGAAGTCGGGTTTCATACATATTGGTATACTCTGATAGTGCTGCAGCATTTGAAGCACGTATTAGTAGTATACGCTGATAGTGCTGCGCCGTTTGAAGCAGGTATTAGTAGTATACATTGACCCTGCTGCGGCGTTTGAAGCCATTAGTAGTATATGCTGCTAGTGCTGCGGCGTTTGCACCACATATTAGTATACGTTGATGGTGCTGCAGCGTGAAACAACGTATTGGTTGGTTGGTTGTTGGAGTTTTACATCCTGGCAACATCTAAGGTCATATCAGGACGGGCACAACGTACTAGTATACACTTATAGCTACAGGAAAAAATCCGTAAATCAGCGAAATCGCGGAGATCTTTCATCCCTGATCCAGTCTGGTTAACTTGTTGAGTTTATTAGGCGAAGGTAAACAGGAGGCGTAGATAACATTAAAGCTGCCCTCACCTCAGATTGAGTCACTCACTCACTGGATTATCTGAGAGGCGGGGCGATGTTTGCTCTGGAAATTGGACTAAATTCTTTTATTTTACCAGAGTGGGAGCTTGCACCTGGATAACCCAATAATTTAATATCCTTATCTGCCAGGGTCTGACCTTATTTTCACGTGCACACCTGGGAAAGTCGCAGCGACTGCCAGTTCACAAACCCACATTAAATGGCTTGGGATAGAGCAACATTCAAAATAATAATAATAATAATACTAGACGGGATGGCCGAATGATTTGAGCGTTCGTCTCCCGTTTTGGTTCAGGTTCAGACTCTGGGCATGGTATATGCTGTATGGTTGTTGAACCTATCCTGTGTATGCACATGTAAGTTCATTTGTCTGTCTATTAAAACAACTTATGGATGTAAACCATTCAATTCTTTTATTTTAACTCTCTGCAAGGTATATTTACAATAAACTGAGGCGATACAATAAATGCATACAAATTCCTTACATGCAGAAAGGATCCTAGAAAAGCAATGCCTATCTAGCTGGTCTCCATGATGTGAATGAACAAGTGATGACAATAACAAATGATTAAACTTAAGCTACATTTTTAAGTAATGATTATGATGAGCTACTGATACGTCTCTTCACAGTTAGTAAAAAACAAAGTAATGATAGGAATATTATATGTATATTGTGTCATGGATTCATGTACTTACATGCAGTATCAGTAGTTATTTTGCATGTATGTTAATAGGGGTAAATCTTATGTTCTTTGCCATACCCACTTGATATTTTAAATTATACGACTACTTAATGACAACTATATCCTATTATATATATTCTTTACTGGTAATCGATTTAGTATGCATTGAGATAGCTTATCTTTAGTTTTTTACAGAAGTTTTTCAAAGTTTTAAGGTTTCTAATCTCTACTGGTATTGAGTTCCAGATATTGGTTCCTTGGTTTTCAGTTGTTATTTTGCCATATTTGTTTCTAGTGTATTTGTGATGTATGTTATTTATCTGTTGTCTGTTATGGGAATGGACCTGATTGTTTTCTTTGAAGAGATTATCAAATATTTCCGGGAGGAGGCCATTCTTTTGCTTGTAAACAAATCTAAAAGACTTACAATTCTGCAGAGGCGAGTGTAGTAGTCTGCACTAACCTCTCAGACAAGGAGCCACATATACAGGTAGGTGTGGATAGGGTAGTGACATCAGGGAGCCTAGGTGATGTAGTAGTTAGCACACTAGCCCAGAATGCAAGAGATGTGGGTTAGATTCCCGCTCTAGACGCAATATTTCCCATTTCCATCAACCCCATGACTATAAAATCAGCTATTCAAAGTAGGTTGCCTTTATACCTTAGTGGTTGACAAATTGGTAGTACAAATAGCACAGTGATAATACCAACTACAGACCCCCCCCACCCCCACCCACCCACCCTAAGGTCTCCGAACGACTAGAAACAAGATTCACCCCTCTCCAGAGTAGGTGGTACATGACAATCCTGCTCAAATCTGAGCAAAGTCTGCTTCAGTAGGAATTAACTGTGGAGGTAGTGGTTCCACTGTGCAGTGTTTATCTGTATTGGCATATAGTTGAGAAATTGAGTGAGAATGCAAAAGATTCCCCAAAAGATGGCGGTCAGTAAATGCTCTCGATTTGACTTTTCAAGCCTATTATTCTACCTGATTTAATAAATTATCCACTCCAAAATAGGAGTCTATGATGAATAAGCACTGGAACTGTACATTTAGCTAGTATGGGGTTTTATCCAGCCGACCTCCCGACACATTTTCTAATGGGTTGCCGTAGCAGCACTGTCTCAAGGCCCGATCACATGGGGCTGTCACACTACGACGTAATACCCCTGTAACATTACAACGTTTCTGCCGGCGTGCAGGCAACGCACAAAATATTTGCAACCCGTCAAGAGACGTCCAACTTTTCGCCGTTTTGGGAGAAAACTGGACGGTTAGTAGCATGGTATTAGCGTGCAGCCAACGAGGTTCGACGCGCGGCGGACGAAAGTGTCAATGTGCCGCCAGCGGGTTCCCAGCGTGTTGTCAGCGTGTTGTCGGCGCGCTGTCAGCGCGTTGATGGCGTGGAGGGAGCGAGTTGGTACGATACCAACTCGCTGCCTTCATGCCGGCAGCGTGTCCAGACCCGCCGCCAACGCGTCCAGGCGCGCCGGGAACACGTCCAACGCGCTGAGAAATGCTGGAGGAGCGCCAACAACGCGCCGATAACACGCTGATGACACGCTGGGAACCCGCTGGTGGGACGTTGCAGACGCGCCGACGGAACGCTCGCAATATGGCGAAACAAATGCCAACGTTAACCGTCGTTGATCAACGTCCTGCCAGCGTTCCGCCGGCGCGCCGATAACGGGTTCGACGTGTTGCTAACGTGTCCGTAACGCGCCTGCTAACACGCTGCTGTGCGTTGCGGCCCGTCGAAAGTTTTGTGCATGCACAAAACTTTCTCCGTGGACCGACGCGTGCCGACAGCCGCCGACGTGCCGGTACACACGTTGCTATGTACCGACGCGCCGGAAACGCCCCGGTAACGTACCGTGAACGTACCGGACGTGTACCGACGTTTCACCGAAAAACCCAACACGTCGGCGCGCGTCGACCCGCGTTCGCCCGAAACGTCGTAATGTGACAGGGCCATAACGACGTCAACGTAGGGAGAACGTGAAGAACGTTGAACTTCTCGGCGTAGTATGCAAATTTGGGCACAAGTTGAATGTGGATGCAGCGTAGTGGACGAGAACGTAACGTTGGTAAAGTGTAGTGATACCGTCAGTCACTTGAGAGGACAACGTCACTACGCTCACGGAACGTTATGAACGTTATTCCATCGCCAGAAGAACGTTACATGACGTTAGCTATGTAATGAGACGTTGAACGTACGTTGAATGCACGTTCTCCTGACGTTCTCCTGACGTTCTCCTGACGTTTTCCTGACGTTCTCCTGACGTTCCCATTAAGCCTCGTAGGCTTTTGCACTTGGTTTAATGTGGGTCAACGTAGTGGAACGTAGTGGAACGTAGTTGAACGTAGTGAGCAGCGTTGAAATAACGTCCGTTTAACCTCATTGACGTTCACTGAACGTGAACAGAACGTACGGCGAATGTAAACCCTTACGTTCGACCTACGTCCAAAGTTTTGAACATGTCCAAAACCTTGACGTAACTCGGCGTAACACGACGTAATGTGACATAGCTCGACGTCATTCTAACGTCATTTTGACGTCATCATGACGTAACCCAACGTCATGACGAAAAATGATCACGTTAGGCTCACGTTGGCTCGTCACGTCGTAGTGTGACAGGGGTATCAGTGGACGTAGTTTAACGTAGTGAAGGCTAACGTGGGTCAAACGTGATGTAAGTTTTTTTTTTTCTTGAAGATTTATACTGCCTATTATAGATAAGCCTGAATAGACTTGTTTTCACCATTAGACAGTCTGTTGATAGAAAGCCCGAGCCTACACTTTTACCGACCCAAGGGATTTTTAACCTCCCACACCACATAGACATGGTATGAGAGCAACTGGCCTTTGATGACGCTGTAAGTTATCCACAGCGGTGGAAATCCAAATTGGCAGAGGTGGGGGCACGGGGAATCGAACCACCGACCTTCAGATTAGGAGTCTGACCTAGAAAAAAGTCAGACACTCTAACCACTCCGCCACAGAGAACACTACGTTAAACTATGGTGAAATACGTTAAGGTACGGCAGTTTTATAGCGAAATAGCGAATGGTAGACAGGAAGTGTGAACACTTCTTTGCCCCTCATTTTTGCTTGAGTGCAAATAAATAAACAACACAAGGAATAATTAGCAGCTTAAATCGGAACTCACAGCCCACCCGCGTTATTATCAAGTTAGCACCACGGACAAGTACGGATGCCGGTACGTTCAACTACATTCAACTACATTCAACTACATTAGCCTTCACTACGTTAAACTACGTTCACTAACGTAAATGTGACCGGGCCTTAAGAGACAGTGCTTCGGGAGTAGTAGTCACTACTCAAGGACATGCAGAAACCCATCCCTGTGTCTGTCTAACGAGTCAGTCACAGGCTTGCTGCCAATTCGCCATAATTGTCTGTGATGTATGCCTACATCGTCGTGGCTGCAATCAACGCATTTACCAAGAAGTAAAGAGCTCATCTCATATAAATACCCCGTCTTGATATGACCTTAAATGTTGCTAGGACGTAAAACAACAACACACAAACAAAACAAAGCATAGCCTCATGTCCGAACGCTAAAATACTGTGGGGGGGGGGGGGGACATTGCTTTATGGTTGCATCGGCCGATGGTTTTGAGTTACTATCAATTATCTGAGATAAATATATTAATTTGATTATTATTATCTACCTTACTTCAGTTTGAAGCAACTCTTATTTTGAATGGCTAACTTTAGAGATATTTGAAGTACAAACATGCACAATTAATTGATTATTATTATCTATCTTACTTCAGTTTGAAGCAACTCTTATTTTGAATGGTTAACTTTAGAGATATTTGAAGTGCAAACATGCCAAATTAAGTTTGGTAAGCATGCCAAAACTGTGAACCCATAGGCTTATACAGTAACAGCTTCTATTCAATTGATTCAGTATGCCCTTATATGTGGCAACACATTCTTAATAAGTGCAGCAGTATCCAAGTTTGATATATAGAATCAAATCTAGCTGTATATTTTTGTTTTGAAAATTTGATGCTTCATCGGACTGTGCAGCCTTAAATGACAAAATGCAAACAGCTAATCCCCCCCCCCCCCCAAAAGAGTGGCAACACGGAGAGACATTCGTAAAGCTGCCAGTAAATATGCATCGTATAGGTTTCATGCCTCCTCTTCCAAGGTGAAGAGTTCCACTATTATCTGAGTGAGAAGATATAGCGATATAGCGATATAGCGATTGGTAGACAGGAAGTGTGAACACTTATTTGTCTCTCATTTTTGCTTGAGTGCAAGTAATTAGCAACACAAGGAATAAATTAGTAGCATGTGGTGAATAAGTGGTCAAATTTCCCTGGATCATCAGTCCATGCTTTTTCTAATCTGTTCTTGAATGAATTTATTGAGCTGGCATCTATAACATTTTGTGGGAGACTATTCCATGTATTTATGATCCTGTTTGAGAAACTGTGTTGCCTTAATTTTGAAATGGCTCTGTGTTTTACTAGTTTGAGAGTATGGCCCCGGCTGCCTTGTCTTTTATTCAAGTTGAAAAATTGGTTCATATCTATTTTATCAAAACCTTTCATAATTTTAAATACTTCAATTATGTCACTTCTTTTCCTTTTGTAGGAAAGGGTAGGAGGTTTCAATTTCCTGAGCCTTTGTTCATAGGGTAATGAGTGGCTTCCATGATACACTTCTCCCCGCAATAGACTACATCACGGTTCCAGCGGCGTGGTGCATTGTGGGATGCATCAGAGCAAACCCCCCCCCCAAAAGCACATGGCACATGCTAATACACTGGGTGCAGCTATGAAATGTGCTAGTTTCAGCTCATCTCAGCTCTTGTTTGAAACATAGAATACCAACTAAAAAAATATATATAATAAATTAAGATATTAATCTTTTATCCAGCATTGCATTTACATCAATATAATCAGCACATCTTATGCCATGTGCATTTAAATTTAGAAAGATCTAGGCACTCAGACTAGTGTTAGAGCCATAGCCAGAGTACTCAATGCATTGTCAATGGCAGTGAGCAATCTTCATACAGAAAAAGTAAAATATTGATAAAACCACACCACCTAGAGACAAACCGCTTGGAACACATATAGAAAACATGTTTAACAGAAAGATTATATTAAATTGATAAGGTTAGGGTTTTGGATTTCTATTAACTTTGAATAAAACTGATGTTTTTCACTGCGCATATTGGCAAACTCAATGTCCGTATGCCTTTGCTTTGCTCCCAACGACGTTTTCAGCGTATGTGCAGTTGGAACCGTGATGTAGTCTATACCTGGACGACCTTTTGTAAACTCTCAAATCTGATCACAATATTTCCAGGGTTTCTGACCTCCTCAGTTAGGTTGAAGAGTTCCACTGCTAATAAGAAAATGCGAGTAGCTTCCAGAAGAGGACCTACGCCCATTTCCGCAATGCCAATACGAAATATTGCAACATTAGAAACCTTTGAAAATATCATCATATATTTGTGTCTACACTTGAGTGTAGACAGGATATCGATTACAAAAATAAACGAAGCTTAAGTAGCACAGTAGTTCAATAGGTATATGTATTTATTGTATTTCTGCTTTCTCCCTTTTCATGGGAAACATTACCCAGCCAACACATAACATTAAGTAACATCAGGCTAACGCTATTATTTGGTTATGGTACATTATAATGTCACAGTGATGCACGAAAAGGAAGACAGGAGGCGGATATGGGAAACAGAGGCGTTTATTGCTACGCCTCGGGGAAGAGACAAAAATACAGAGTAGAGATACAATACAATGGTACAGTGAACTAGCAATGAACAAAGTGATAACTACAGAGGAGCGTTCCTGAGGAGCAAGCTAGCACATATGATGGAGTTGTAGGGAGGCCCAGGGGAAAGCCCGAGGTGGCAGTCCTGAGAGTTCATGTGAGGGGGGGCGCCGAAGAGCCCTCCACCACAGCTGAAAGAGAGTAGTGGGAAAAGAGAGTTGGGTGGGTGGGTGGAGGAGAAATGGCAGCGTGGAGGAGGCTTGGAAGGCGAGTGACTGAGGGAGGCCGGCGGGCGGCCTTATAAGGGAGGCGGGTGAGCGATGGCAGGGGAGGCGTGAAAGCAGCGAGGCCGGGGGAGGGCGAAGAAGAAAGGTGAGAGGCGGGCGTCGGGTGAGGCTTGAATGCTGCGCGACAGCCCGAGGGGGGGGAGGGTCTCTTCCTCTCCATGCATCAAACGTAATGCTCGCATTACGACCGATGCGTGAAAAGGAAGACAGGAGGCGGATATGGGAAACAGAGGCGTTTATTGCTACGCCTCGAGGAAGAGACAAAAATACAGAGTAGAGATACAATACAATGGTACAGTGAACTAGCAATGAACAAAGTGATAACTACAGAGGAGCGTTCCTGAGGAGCAAGCTAGCACATATGATGGAGTTGTAGGGAGGCCCAGGGGAAAGCCCGAGGTGGCAGTCCTGAGAGTTCATGTGAGGGGGGGCGCCGAAGAGCCCTCCACCAAGACGGAGGAGAGGGCTCGAGGCGCGCCGGAGGGGGCGAGGCGGGGCACGTATGAGTGTACCGCCTCAGAGGTCCAGGTCCCCTGGGCCATGATTTCGGGGAGGGGCACCCCGGCGCACTGGCAGGCTTGCGCGGCACCTCGGCGGAGGCTGTGGAGCGTGTAGCTCTCGGGCGCCGGGACCCCTTGGGCCTTGAGGGCGCCCCTCAGGAGTCCGGTGAGGGAGCGCGGGTCGAGGGGCCGGCCGGAGGGCATGATGAAGGCCGGCGCGTCGGAGGGCGCCGGGTGCTGGGCGAGGGCTTGCTGCCAGGCCGAGACGGGGCAGAGGGCAGAGCCCGGGATGGCAGGGACGAAGAGGGCGACCGCGCCCGAGGGGCCGGAGATGGTTTTGGAGCTCCTGATGATGAGCCGGAGGCCCCCGGGCGCGGGGCGGACGTCAGCGCGGGTGAGGGTGTGGGGGCCCCCCCACCCCTCAGGGCTCGGGGCCAGAAGGTTTGACTGGCGGAGCATCCCGAAGTACCCGAGGAGGAGGGCGGCCCGAGGGACGAGGGAGGCAGGGCCCGCTCGGGTGAGGTGGGCGACGGCGAGAGTCAGCTGATGGGGCGTCAGAGGAGGGGCCTGGCGCGGGACATGGGTGGAGGTACGCTCCCCCCCCCCCCGACAGACGTCCTTGGCGAGGCGAGCGTCGAAGCCCGAGGTGAGGCCCTCCGCCCCCTCCGCCCAGGACCGCGCCCCCGAGACGGCATTCTTGACGGAGGCCGGGGCAAGGGCGCGGGCGAAGAGGGAGGCGGTGAAAGCGGCGACGTCGAAGGCTGACGGTGCTAGGGGGTCGACGCCTCGGGCAACTGTGTGGGTCACGTAGTCCTCGGCCTGGCGGTGGCGGTTTCTCCAAGTCGCCGGGGCGAGCGCTGCGAGCCATAGGCGGGCGACATCGGCGACCTCGGCAGAGGGGTAACCTAGAGGCCAGGGCAGAAGGGGAAGGAATCGTGAGAGGCATAGGCGAACAGGAGCCCGAGGCGGGCCACCTCGGTCCGTTCGTGTCCGCCCAGGGGCCGGCAAGTTGGGTGCGGCTGAGGGCATCGGCTAGGAGGAGATCCGCCCCGGGCTTGTGGGCGATCCGCAGCTGGAAAGAACCGGAGGCCGCCATCAACCAGAGCTCCCTCGCACAGGATCCGAGGGTGGGGTCTCGGGCGCGTCCCGACTCGAGCGCGGTGGCGGAGGCCATGTTATCTGTGTTGATAACCACCATCGCCCCCGCGATGTCCTCCGGGAGGAGATAGAGGAGGGCGACGACGAGGTTCACCGCCTCGAGCTCATGGATGGAGGGGAAGCGCGCCCGGAAAGCTGTGGAGTACCCTCGGGCGTAGTAGTGCGTGGGGGAGTAGGCCCCGCCGCCGGTTAGGCAGGAGTCGCACTCGATTACCACGCGACGGCCCTCCGGGGCCCGGAGGAGGTGGAGGCCGTTGGAGGTCCGTCCGTAGGCGGCGAACCACCTCAGATCCCGGAGGGCATCGTTGGCGAGGGTAATGGAGGCGGCCCCGAAGCAGCTGCGCAGAGCCCCGAGGAGCCGGGCCATGAACTTCCGGCCGGGGAGTACGCAGCTGCTGACATGGTTGAGGTGGCCCAGGAGACTTTGGAGTTCTTGCTTCCCGAGGGTGGGTCGGGCGATGCGAGCGTCGCAGTCGTCGATGAGGGCCTGGATCTTGTCGGGGGCGAGACGGATGGTCATCGCCTCGCTGTCGAGGGCGAACCCTAGCCAGGTGAGGCGGACAGCGGGAGGATGACACTTTCTGGGTGCCACGTCGAGGCCTAGGGCAGCTGTGAGGGCGAGGAAAGCGTCAAAGGCCTGGCACGCCCTCAGGTAGGAGCCCTCGCACCCGATGAAGTCATCGACGTAGACGAGGGCGTGGAAGCCCTCGCGCCAAATGATCCAGGCCACTGCTGCGGTGACGCGGACGCAGGCCGCGCCCGAGGAGCGGCACCCGAAGGGGAGGGCGAGATCAATATATGTCTTGCCGTCGAGGCAGATGCCGAAGAGGGGGCAGGAGAGCGGGTCGGCACGGAGCTGGCGGTAGGCCCGGGAGATGTCGGCCGACCAAACGTAGGCCCCGGTGCCTTGGTCGATGAGGCGGCGGCCTACGTCGGCGACGGATGGGAGGGTGTAGGCATGGGGTTCCCCGAGGAACTCGCGCCGGGGGATGCCTGAGTTCACGCTCGCCCCCGGGGGGTAGGAGAGGTCCACGATGACCCGCCTCTTTCCCGAGTCGGACTTGGGGCGGGTCATCATGGGGGAGACCTGGGTCCAGGGGGTGAAGGGGGGGATGGTGAAGGGGCCGATGAGGGCGCCGAGGGCCAGCTCCGTGTCGACGAAGTCTTGGATGTGGGGGAGGTTCTCGGGGGGCTCACGGTGGTTGGAGAATGAAGGGCGGGGGAGGGTCGAGGCGGAGTAGTTGGCGGGAAAGCCGAACTCGAGCAAGTCGAGGACGGCGGGGTCGGGGTAGTCCTGGAGGCGGGCGCGCCAGGCGGGTATGTGGAGGCCTGAGGGGAGGGGGATGCGGGCGGCCAAAAAATTAGGGAGGCCCGCTTCCCGGAGGGTGGTATATGTGTGGTTGAAGGAGGGGTACCGGGCCCACGCCTCGCCAGAGGTGTGGGGCCAGGTGGAGAGAAGGGTGGGGCGGTACTGGGAGGGGGTCGGGCCGCAGGAGGGGGCGGCGGGGAGGGTGGCCTGAAGGTGGGGGTCGATGACGTCGACGGTGGGCTCGTTGAGGGTGAGGGCGGGGGCGGAGGGGGGTTGGGGAGAGGGTGAGGAGGTGCGGTGGGGGCGGGAGAGGGGGGCAGCGAAGTCGTGCGGGGTGGGGGGGTCAGGGGGGTGGGGGAGGGGGCGGGGAGTGGGGGGAGAGGGGGGGCAGAGGAAAGCGGTGTCACCAGCGGTGAGGTGGACATCGGGGTCGATGGTGCTGGTAGACAGCCGGTGTAGGGAGGCGTTGAGAGCCTTATGGGCGGGTTGAGAATCCCCGGCTGGGGAGGCGGTGCTGACAGGAGCGGCGCCGAGCGGTGGGTGGGCCGCTCCTCAGGGGAGCTGGTGGCGCTCCGGGCGGTCCGGTGTTTGTCCGGCTGGGGGCCGGGGGTGGTGACAGGGGGGCTGGCTGGGCTGGTGGTGTCGGCTGGGCTTGGTGTAGCATTAGTGGGCCGGTTAAGGGCCTCCGGGCCGGCCGGGGGGCACCGGCGGACTAAAAATCCGCCGAGGTGGCGGGCATCGCGCGCTCACGTGTGCGCTTAGCCGTGCACACGTCCTCGCTGTGCATGGTCAGGACTTTGCGCACGTTTGCGCAGTAGGCACACGTGTGCCGCTGCCTGGTGGCACCCTGGCCGTGGGCCTCCCCTGGGGTGGCTTGGGTGCAGGAGAGGGGGTCCCGGTTCCATGCGTTACAGGGTGCCCCGTGGAGGTCCCTACTGTAGGGGACCCGGGTATCGGCCTGCGTGCGGGGCTGTTGTCGGGGTCTGGCTGGGTCTGTGGGGCGGGCGGGCGTGGTAGACGGTTGGTGGGCGGGCGTGGTGAGAGAGTCCATCCTCAGCATGTTGAGGGCCACCGGGTCGTGCCATCCGTGGGGGAGCCTCCTGTCCGCGATCCATGTAAAGATGGTCTCCGAGTACCGGCGGACGGTCGGCCACGGATGGACGAGGTTGTCCCTCATCACGGTGAGGTGGTGGTGGTGGAGGCCCTGGAGGGAGTGGGCGGGGAAGGCAGGATGGCTGACCAGGGTGAGGAGGGCGAGGTTATACTCGTCCTTAGTCGCCTCACCCCGCTTCACCGGCTTCCGCTCAGGCCCCCTCTCCACCAGGTCCGAAGGGAAAATATAATCTGAGGGAATACCTCGGCGTCGGACGGTGTGTTGCGCCTCGGCGGAGGCCAGGATCTCGCGGACAGCGTCGGCCGTGGATGCTGGGCTGTGCTCCACCGTCTCCTGGCGGTACGCGGGGGGCGGGGCTGGCGCGGCGGCGAGGCGGTTGTAGTACTCGTACTGGGGGTGTACTGCCCCCGGCAGAGTCGCTTGAGGCGGCGGCGGTGGACGGCTCCCAGCTGCGGCGTGCGCCCGAGGTGCTGAGGCGGTCGGCAGGGTGTAGGCGGCCTCCCGCCTCGGCACAGGCGGGGGGCTGTCGGGGGCTCCTCGGGCGACCCCCGTCTCGACGGCTTCCAGGCGGGTGGTGAGGTGGTGGATCGCCTCCAGGATGGCGGCCGTGTCGCTGGAGGGACGGCCCGAGGGCGCCGAGGGTGATGCCGGCGCCGTGGACGGTGCGGAGCCTCCCGGCGAGCCCGAGGAGGGCCCTGGTGTGGCCATGACGGTAGTCCTGGAGCTCTTACGGCCCTTCCCCTTTCCGTGCCCGGGCATGCTGGAGCGGTCCGAGGAGGTGCGGCGGTCCGAGGTGGAGCAGTGGTGGTGAAAGCCAAAGAGGAGAAATGGCAGCATGGAGGAGGCTTGGAAGGCGAGTGACTGAGGGAGGCCGGCGGGCGGCCTTATAAGGGAGGCGGGTGAGCGATGGCAGGGGAGGCGTGAAAGCAGCGAGGCTGGGGGAGGGCGAAGAAGAAAGGTGAGAGGCGGGCGTCGGGCGAGGCGTGAATGCTGCGCGACAGCCCAAGGGTGGGGGAGGGTCTCTTCCTCTCCACGCATCAAACATAATGCTCGCATTACGACCAATGTTAAACTGATGTTATACCATGTATTTTAATGTTATAACTTCACAGTAACGTTATACTGACATTATAATATGTACCCAGATAGCACAGGGGCGACAGTGGCTATTAGTTGGACGGTCACCACACATTTTCCACCGTTGGGCCACTGGCGGTGTAAAATCTATTCTTTACAAATTTATTTATTTATTTAATCTTAACCAAAAGGATTTTGCAATGAAAATTGTGTTTAATGAGCACTGGCGGGCATTTATAACTTCTCACTCTCCACTGACCTGCTTCAAAAGCAACCAAATTACCAAGTTAAGATTTTAAAAAGAAATTTAAATTTAAAAAAGAAATTAAAAATAAAAGAATAGATTTTACACCGTCAGTGCCCGATGTCGGTCCAACGTCGGGCCATGGGTGGTGGCCCGACGCGGGGCAGTGACAATTAGTGGCGGGCCCCCCGAGATATGGTTGAGAAGGATGTTAAAATCTGCCTAACTAACAAACATAGGTGAGGTGTAATACGGTTGCTTTCGGAACAGGTCAGTAGAGAGTCAGAAATTACAAATGCCCGCCAGTGCTCATGAAACACCATTATCATTGCAAAAGTGTTTTAGTGAGGAGTGCTGGGTTTTGTACAGTAGGCCTCACCTCTTAGATTAACTTTTTAGGCAAGATTAGTGTCTTATCATTTTAATATCTGATATGAGGTGCATGAATCTCTATGATATTAAACTGATTACAAAAAACTTTGAGTTTAATCCTCCAGTGTCATGCTTTGCGGTAGATGTGTCCTTTCTGTTCTTCAAAAGGAGGGTTCTCTAGCTACAATTTAGGTCTTGATTTCTCTACAAAATCTTCATCAAATCACTCAAAGGGGGTTAAAAGATTGATTGGTGGTTGCTTTGCACTGGGTCGGCAGCATAGGCCATAGTCACGGTGAAGGGGGAGTTCTCGAATGTTATAAAAAAAACGTCCTATTGATGTTAAAAAGTTAAAAATAACGTTATAAAATAACGTTATATAATGTTATTTACTCTATACAAAATAACATTTATATGATGTTTTTAATAACGTTATTGTAACATTCAATAACGGTATTCTGACGTCAGTGTGATGACGTCTTTTTGTTAGTTGGGTACTGATATAAATATCAACTTATATGTTCAATGATCATGTGGAAATACATATTTTATTATTATGAATACTGGGAGAAGATGTAACTGGTTGCATCAGAGAGCCTAAATGACCTTATGATTAGGACGCTGTCCCCCAGAATGGCAGTAATCTATGTTCGAATCCGCCCTAGGCATGATGTTATTCTTATTTGTTGCTGCATCCCTGTGTCCAAAATCACAGCTGTGTTAATCCACAACTCGGATTAGTATACTGCATTTAGTTGAACTTTTAGTAGCATTTTGCGAAGTGAATACTTTCATATTCCCTTGTCTTATTTCTAATAGTGTCCTAGACCAGACGGGATGGCCGAATGAGTTAGAGCGTCTGTCTCCCGTGCTGGTAGATCGTGGGGGCGTGGTTTCAAACCCTGGTCGAGCCAAACCAATGACTTAAAAATTGATACTTGTCGCTTCCTAGACAGGCGCTCGACATTATTAGGACAGGGCAAGGACTGGTGTGCTCAGTGTCAGGATAATGTAACTGAGTGGGATACCAGGTCATGGTGCAGGAGTCCTGGTTTCCCAGTGGGACAGCACTATAAAGTTGCCATGAGTGCGCACTGTCACAAATCGGTACCCGTCCTGATATGACCTTTGATGTTGCTAGGACATAAAACAAGAAAAAAAACCTAACAGAGTCCTTATTAACTGGGGGCATTTATCAGTCAACGACTTGCTAGAATGGACGTTGTTGGAATCGGCGACAAAAGAAAATATCTTTTGTCAGGCAACTATGCGATTAAGGACAAATGCATACTCATTTCACACCGATCAGGTCACTGTCGGCACCGATTTGGTTAAAGCAGCAAACAGCAACTTTGGGTATTTCTACACAATGAAAGGGCCCTTTTTGCATGAGATCATGAAGGTTGGTTAGTTGTAGGAGTTTTGCGTCTGACAACATCTAAGGTCACATCAGGACGGGTACCGACTTGTGACAGTGCGTAATCGTGGCAACTTTATAGTGCTGCCCCACTGGGAGAACAGGCCGCCAGCACCATGACCTGTATCCCACTCAGTTGCATTATCCTGATACTGTGCTAACCAGTCCTTGGCCTATCCTAATAATGCTGAGCGCCTGGTTAGGAAGCAAAAAGTATACATTTTTAAGTCATCGGTTTGACTCGACCAGGTTTTGAACCGGGGGTTCGAATCCCGCGATCTACCAAATCGGAAGACGGACGCTCAACTCATTCAGCCATCTCGTCTGGTCGCTTGAGAGGGTATATACATATATATATGTATATACCCTCTTAATATATATATACATATATATTTGTGTGTGTATACTCTCTGACCTTTCAGAATGAAGTAAATATTATGGATTATTTATGACGTAGCATGAAACCAACAGAACTGATTACAGTATAACCCCCTTAAACCAAACTTGAAGGGACCCTAGAAATTTGCTTGGATTAACCGATCATTTGGTTAACCGAACTTTGGCTTCGACTTTGGTTTTTGGTGGTGTGGTGAGTTTGGCTGTATGTGTATGTGAGTGTATGAGTGGCAGCAGTGTAAGACCCAGTGTAGGGACAGTGTGGGTGTGGGTGTGGGTGTGGGTGTGGGTGTGTGGGTGTAGGTGGGGATTGTTGGAGAAGGGCGGAGTGTCTGTTGGAGTGGGGCAGTGTGTGTGTGTTGGAGTGGGGCAGTGTGTGTTGGAGGGGGCAGTGTGTGTCGGAGAGCGGGAGTGTGTGTTGAAATGGGGCAGTGTGTGGGTGGGTGTTGGAGGGGGGCAGCGGGTGTGTGGGAGGGGCACTGTGTATTGGAGGGGGAAGTATGTGTGTTGGAGTGGGGAGTGTGTGTGTGAGGGAGGAGTGTGTGTTTAAGGGGGACAGGAAGGAGGCAGTGTGTGTGTGGGAGGGGGCAGTGTGTGTGTTGGAGTGGGGAGTGTGTGTGTGAGGGAGGAGTGTGTGTTTAAGGGGGGCAGGAAGGAGGCAGTGTGTGTGTGTGGGAGGGGGCAGTGTGTGTGGGATGGGGCAGTGTGTGTGGGATGGGGGCAATGGATGTGTGGGAGGGTGGAAGTGTGGTTTAACCATTCCGGAAGTGGCCTGGGGTCAGACAATTTTGTTTGAATTAACCGATAATTTGGATTCACCAACTTTAGTATAACCAACTTTTTTATATGATAAATTGTAGTATTTTGCCACGCCGCCGAAAAAAGTTTGGATTAACCGATCGTTTGGTTTAACCGAGCTTGGTTTAACGGGGTTATACTGTATATATAGCAATGGCACTGGAATTTAATTTAAAATATAAACGTAAATACGGCTTCAGAGTATATATTTTAAGGTTTTAATGCCCTTTCATATAATGTGCCTAATTAAAATCCTCTTCCATAACTATTTACCTATGATTCTAAATATGATTAATTAATAATTCACCCAAGAAACATTTTGCTTGTTTAACGACCCCACGCCCCACAACACAAAAAAGTGAAGATCGGCTATTGGGGGTACCTCACTCAGGAAACATCCCACCACTATGTGTATGTCTCCAACCCTCTCAGAATAAGGTCTTTACATGCACCGGGGCATAACGGACAATCATATGTGACAATATGCATCATGATACTTTTATTGGACTGAATTTGTACACAGTTACTACTACAGTTGATATTTCATTTATAAAATGTATGGTACTTTTGGTAACAAACAGGATTTGCCTGCAGTTACTATTACAACTGATAGTAGTTTCATTTATGCACGATACTTCTATTGGACTGGATTTGTACACAGTTACTACTACAGCTGATACTTCATTTATAAAATGTATAATACTTTTAGTAACAAACAAGATTTGCATGCAGTCACTATTACAACTGATGGTAGAATCATTTATGTGTTAAGGAGTTGTACTGTACGGCCGGAAGACCAGTGCTCTGGCGCTGACAAGAGATATTATTCGATGAATAAATACTTGAAGAAAAAAAAAAAAAAGATGCTAGTGGTGTGTGGGATGGGGGTAGGGGGGAGGGCTAAGCTTATGCCCTAGTCTTTTGGGAATCCATTGTGGGAGGTGAAACACAATCACTTTTACATATTCCTACATAGTAACAACGCCACTTGGCTTTTTTAGGTGCACTTTACACTGAACATATTCAGTGGGATTCTTGCAAGCCTCCCACCGCCATTACATTGACTGTAGTCCCGAAGCGGGATGGTACGTGGGTGAGTGTGAGAACCCCTGTGTGTGTTCACACTGTAGATGTACACAGTTTTTGTTGTTGTTCGTAAAACAGTTTATTCATCAGAATATACTTTTCTTTTTCAGCGCCGATGCACCGGTCTTCCGGCCGTTTACATTACATTGTTATACCCCTGCCACACTACGACGTAACAAGCAAATGTAAGGCTGACATGATCACGTTTTGTCATTACGTTCACGTACGTTGGGTTATGTTATGATGACATCAGAATGACGTTAGACTGATGTCGAGCTATGTCACATTACGTCGTGTGACATTGGCACGTGTCAAAGTTTTGAACCTGTTCAAAACTTTCAACGTAACTCGAACGTAAGGGTTTACGTTCGCCGTATGTTCTGTACACGTTTGGCAAACGTCAATGACGTTAAACGGACTTTAGTCAAACGCTGCTCACTACGTTCAACTACGTTCCACTTCATTGACCCACATTAAACCCAGTGGAAATGTGGCGTAATGGGAACGTCAGGATAACGTCAGAAGAATGTCAGGAAAATGTACGTTCAACGTACGTTCAACGTTTTGCCACCGTGTCATGATGTAAGTAACGTAAGGTAACATAAAACAACGTAGTTCTGGCGATGGAATAACGTACATAACGTTCCCTGAGCGTAATTACGTTGTCCTCTCTCGTTGAATGACGCTATCACGACGCTTTACCGCCGTTACTCTCTTATCCACTACGCTGCATCCATATTCAACTTGTGCCCAAATTTGCATACTACGCCGAGAAGTTCGACGTTTTTCACGTTCTCCCTACGTTGACGTCGTTACATCGTAGTGTGACAGGGCCATTAGACACTGGATTTTGTGTTACCACAACATATAGTGGACATTAAAGTTGCATAATCCGATGGTTTTGAATTTCCGTATTTCTTCTGAGATAAATATATTAGATCGATCACTGGTATCTACTTTACATTAGTTCAAAGTTACTTTTGTTTTAAATGGTAAACTTTTGAGATATTTTGAGTGCAAACATGGAAAATTAGTTGTGGAAAGCTTGCTAAAACTCTGACACCATAGACTTCTGCAGTAACAGGTTCTGTTAAATTGATTCAGTATTCCCTTCTATGCAGAAACAAATGCTTAATAAGTGCAGTAACTAAGTTAGATATGTAAAATCAAATCTAGATAATTGGTTTGGTTTTTGAAAATTTGATATTTCATCGGACTATGCAGCTTTAATTAAAGTTAATGCAGTAGTTAAATGGACCAGACGGGATGGCCGAATGAGTTGAGCGTCCATTCCCGTTTTAATAAATCGTGGGATTCGAACCCGCGGATTCTAACACTGGTCGAGTCAAACCAATGACTTAAGAATTGCTATTTGTCGCTTCCCAGCTTGGCACTCAACATTATTAGGATAGGGCAGGGACTGGTGGGTTCAGTGGCAGGGTAATGTAACTGAGTGGGATATCAGGTCATGGTGCTGGTGGCCTGGTCTCCCAGTAGGACAACACTATAAAGTCGCCATGAATGTGCACTGTCGCAAGTCAGTACCCGTCCTGATATGACATTAGATGTTGCCAGGACGTAAAACTCCCACAACCAACCAACGGCAGTTAATGCACTGACCGCTCAGGCAAGGAGCCGCATAGACAGGTAGGCATGGATAAGGTGATTACATCAGGGAGCCTAGGTAGTGTAACGGTTAGCACACTAGTCCCAGAATGGTATGAAGTATGGGTTGGAATCCTGCTCTAGGCGTAATATTGCCTATTTTCATCACCCCCTTGCCAATGGTGGCCGTGACCTGTACCCTGTGAAAGCTATGGACTGTATGGTTTTTGAACCTACCAGGGCCCGTATGCATGACGAGTTAGTTATCGCCTCCGGGGATAAGGACCGAGTTCGGGGTAGCTACCTCCAGGGGTTAGAAATGGGTCACGGGGTATGCATGAAGCCAAAGCAGCGAGGAGGTAGTTACCCTAGCAGTTATTTATAGATTTGGGAAATCCCTCTGCGTTTGTAGCCATATATTAGGCTCAAATCTATTAAATGCGACCATATTTAACAGAAGTACATACCCAATAAGTGAAATTTGATCAATTTAACCCTACATTCGAAGCGTTATTAAGGCTACCGCTGCATTGGCGGCGATATTAATAGTTATATTTTCGAATCGACGACCGTACAGTAAACAAACCGCCGCCGCTGCCAGTAATGGCCCTGTCACACTACAACGTTTCTCACCGGCGACCCGCCAGCGTTGAAAATAAAATTAAAGCGTCGAGTCTGTGTCTCTGTCTGTGTCTCTGTCTGTGTCTCTGTGTCTGTGTCTCTGTCTGTGTCTCTGTCTGTGTCTCTCTGTCTCTGTATGTGTCTCTGTGTATGTGTGTCTGTGTCTCTGTGTCTGTCTCTGTATGTGTCTCTGTCTCTGTCTCTGTGTCTGTCTCTGTATGTGTCTCTGTCTGTGTCTCCGTGTCTGTGTCTCTGTCTGTGTCTCTGTCTGTGTCTCTGTGTCTGTGTCTCTCTCTGTGTCTCTGTGTCTGTCTCTGTATGTGTCTCTGTCTGTGTCTCTGTGTCTGTGTCTCTGTCTGTGTCTCTGTCTGTATCTCTGTGTCTGTGTCTCTCTCTGTGTCTCTGTGTCTGTCTCTGTATGTGTCTCTGTATGTGTCTCTGTCTGTGTCTCTGTCTGTGTCTCTGTCTGTGTCTCCGTCTGTCTGTGTCTGTGCCTCTGTCTCTCTCTCTGAGACACAGAGAGACACACACACAGACACACACACACAGACACATAGACACGCACACAGATACACAGAGACATGCACACATACACAGAGACACACACAGAGACACAAATACACACACACATACACAGAGACACACACACAGACACAGAGACACAGACAGACAGAGAGACAGAGACACAGACACAGAGACACACACACAGACACCCAGAGACACACACACAGACACAGAGACACACACAGAGACAAAGAGACACAGAGACACACACAGAGGCACATACATAGACACATACAGAGACAGACACAGAGACACAGAGAGAGACAGAGACACAGACACAGAGACACAGACGGAGACACAGACACAGAGACACATACAGAGACACATACAGAGACAGACAGAGATACAGACAGAGACACAGATGGAGACACAGACACAGAGACACATACAGAGACACATACAGAGACAGACAGAGATACAGACAGAGACACAGACAGAAACACATACAGAGACACATACAGAGACAGACACAGAGACACAGACACAGACAGAGACACAGACAGAGACACAGACAGAGACACAGACAGAGACATATACAGAGACACAGACACAGAGACACAGAGAGAGACACAGACACAGACACAGAGACACAGACAGAGACATAGACACAGAGACAGAGACACAGACAGAGACATTTTGCCAAAAAAGGACACACATCACTGCGCGTTGGAGAGAAACGTCATAGTGTGACAGGGGTATATGGAACGCGACGTCGAGGCGGCGGCGGCGATTTGTTTACTTTACATTCGTCGATTCGACACTATTAATATCGCCGCCAATGCGGCGGTAGCCTTAATAACGGTTCGAATTTAGGGTTAAATTGATAAAATTTCACTTATTGCGTATGTAATTCTGTTAAATATGATCGCATTCAATAGATTTGGCCCGAGTCGGTCCCTACCCTCGGCCTTATACCTGCTACTGGGTAGGGGTAGCTTACCCGACTTTTATCCCCCCGGGGTAGTCTTACCCCGGACACATGCATAGCAACTTTTCGCCGCTACCCCTGAAATCCCTACTACCCCGAGAGGTAGGGCGCTACCCCCGCGTCATGCATACGGGCCCTGGGGTATATATATATCTCTAAGGGTATTGCCTATATATGTGTGTAAATGTAAGCATTAAACAACTTAAGGATGTAAACCAGTTAAAAGGACGCCTCGATAAGCACTGGGTAATTTACTGCTACAGTCAGCGCTCGCCGCACGAAAACTATAATTTCACTAGGTCCCACTTAGACAAGCCAAAGCTGCTAACATGCTTGTGGAATGTGACTATTGGATGTGGGATATTTGATATATATGTATCGCATATCACAACAAATGGCGTACCGCTGTGTGTGTCGATGACAACGCAATTGATGTGAATACGATGCAAATTGTGACAATGGCATTGTATGACAAAAACACACATACACACATAACACTCAAATGAACTGCTCATCGTACATCCCACACGTCATTGGCTATCAACATGTCGGGATGTGTGTGTGTGTGGGTGTGCGCGGGTGTGCGGGTGTGTAGGGGTTTTGGTGGGGTGTGGGGTGTGTGGGGGGGTGATGGTGCTCCTGACGGTGGGTGGAGTTTTATGGCCCTGTCACATTATGATGCTTCTCGCCGGAGCGCTGCCAATGTGCAAAAAAGTCGAGAAATGGCAAACTTTTCGGCTTGGTGAGAAAAAGTTTGATGTCAGCGGAACGTGTTGGTAGCGTGCAGCTAACATTGTGGTAACGTATATCGACGCTTGAGGAAAAAACAAAAAGGTTTTGGTGCACCGTCCTGATATGACCTTAGATGTAGTTAGGACGTAAAACAACAAAACAACAATTTGGCGGAATGTGTGGGAACGACCGTCACGCGCGCATGGCATGCGCATAGCATTCACATAACGTTATTCCAGCATGTCCAACAGATCTTGACTTGCACTTAACGTCCCCATAACGTTAGCACCCACACGTTGGCACACGTCAAAAGTTTTGCGCAAGCACAAAACTTCCGACGTGCTACGATGCGCGCCACCAATCCTTGCCGACCATCGCCGTCCATCAACGTATACCAACGCATGCTTAATGCGCGCGTAACGCTTTCTGACGTGTCCCGACTTTCCGCCAAAAAATCACATACGTTGATGCGCGTTGGCGAGAAGCGTCGTAATGTGACAGGGCTATAAGAGTCCCTGTAATGAACGCTGCTGACAGGGCCTCTGCCGACTGCGTGTGTGTTGAGAATTAGTTTGATGCGGGGGGCCAGCTGGCATTACGCAGGTACGCATTGAGTGCTACAAGGACTCTCTCCCACAATGCCACAGCACGAGCAGCTCAGCTGCAGCAGGGGGGTGGGGGCGGGGAGCGGGAGGCGGGAGGCGGGTGAGGGAGGCGGGGCGTGAGACGTGAGGCGGTAGTCGGAGTGAGGGGTGCGGGGGCCGGATGCAGGAGGTGGGGGAGGGGGAGGGGGACAAGAGGCGGGAGACGGGAGGCGGGGGGATTCGGCAGGGACGGGAGGAGGGAAGCCGGAGGCGGAGTGGGGCGGGGGGAGGGAGGCGGGAGGCGGGGCGGGGCAGCAGCTCAGCGTCTCGTTTGTCTTTACGTAGGCTGAGAGGGATGTAGCCCGGACAGGTCTTGAGGGTGAGTGACGAGGAGGGTGGGGGAGAGGAGGGGTAGGTGGGGGGAGAGGAAGAGGAGTTTTTATACTAGAGCATCGTGATATTTACCCATCGAAATATAAACATTCTAGCATGCAAACTAAAAATGGTTTCTTTTCATAATTCCACTTCAAATATCTCCAAAGCTAAATATATTCAGTAACACCTCCTTTACTTACCACCTCCACAGATCGACCACTCCCCTATATCGATCGCTTTATTTGGGTCCCAAACGATCGCCCATACAATACAGTTGTAAAGATGTTAAAAAACTCCCTAAACGGAACACATCCCTAAATGGACCATTTAAAGTAGGTCCCATGGTGAGTCGATTTAGATAGGTTTTAATGTACATTAAAGATTACTACTACTAGGTTGATCGCGATGCTCAAACTGATAGATTTAGCTAATATAATATAGCAGAAACTCAAGACTATCGGACTCTGCAATGTTACACGACCACTTATTTGTAAGCCTAGAACCTGTGTGGGTTGGCAGATCATCAGGCAGACTTCTCAGTGTTCCCATGGAAACCTTTGTCTGTTCGATTGTAAATGTAAGTATACATACCTTTGTGTCTTACCAGGTTCGACAGGGTAACTGCTTCATAGGTATCTCTACCATACATCAGAATGGCCAAGTATTCTTTGTGTTTGTGGAAAAAAACTACATATTCTACCTCTGGTGTCACGAAATGGAATCGCCCTCTCAAAATATTCCCATTCCGCCCCTTGAAATAGAATCGCCCTGGCCCAAGAAACTAACGCCCCCCCCCTTAAAATATTAGCCCCCATTAAAGTGTTCAATGGTTTTACTCCTTTTTTTCTCATGGTCTTCCGATATGATCTTCTACACAACCGGGTCTTTTTAAAATTGCGTTTGGGAGTGAGTATAACTCGGTACTGTTTGGATCTGTGTTAATGTCAGCTATTAAAATGTTCAATGTAACCGTTATTTTATTATGTATGTTGTCTAAATTGAGAACCCTAGCTTCTCCACTGACCAGACACCGGAATAAAATATTTACATATATATATATATATAATATTGTATTATTGTACTATTGATATCATATGTGTTAGGATTCGCGCGTCCACCCCGGAACGGGGCACGCGAATGGGGCGCCACCTGTGTGATGCTAAGATATATATATGTGCTATATAAGTGATTATGTGAATATAAATAAAGAATAGACCATAATGTTTTGGGGCCCCTTCTGGCCCCCACCTATCTATCCACCACCATGACACTGAGCAGAACCCTGGCCTGGGCACTCTCTCCGCTCCCGACCTCGGCACCGGCACCGTCTGCCTCCTGTCTCACTTCAAAAATTTCTTTTTACTTCCGGTAGGGCATATATTTTCCTACCAGAGAATAGTTATATAATATAATATAATATATATATAATATATATATAATATATATATAATATATATATATCCATATATATATATAAATATATAGATATATATCTTAGCATCACACAGGTGGCGCCCCATTCGTGCGCTCCGTTCCGGGGTGGATGCGCGACTCCTAACACATATGATATCAATAGTACAATAATACAATATTAATTATTAAAATTAAACCTTAGATTATGCTTCGTTATTTATATTATTATAATCCCTTCTAATACACACACACACACACATATATATATATATATATATATATATATATATATAATAGACGCCTGTCATGATATGACCTTATATGTGGCCATGACTTAAAACTCGAACAACCAACCAACCACTGTGTTAGTGACTAGAGAATGGTCTAAATTTAAATTGAGTTCAAATACACACGAGCATCCCACACAAAGACAACTAGTTGTGTCCACCAGGACCACATTATCACATGACCCGCAGCTGCCCACCTGACACTTAAGCGGCCGTTAACGAGTTAAGACCACCATCTTTGCTCATGACTGCAGAAAGCGAACAGATTTGCCTTCCTACACCCTTCCTACACCCATTAGGTTGACGTCAGCGGAAGTGGCGGTTACTGCTTCCGGTGATTCGCTGCGCAGATGCCATTAATGCAGCGCCTCGTTTTGGGATTCGCTAACTACATAGCCTCGCAGCAAGTCGCCTGGTTTGGTGGATGGTTGTTGGAGTTTCATGTCCAGGCAACATCTAAGGTCATATCAGGATGGGTACCGACTTGTGATGGTGCACAATCATGGGTGCTTTATAGTGCTGCCCCACTTGGAAATCAGGCCACCAGCACCATAACCCAATATCCCACTCAGTCACATTTATCCTGACACTGAGCTAACCAGTCCTTGCCCATTCATATTAATACCGAGCGCCAGGCTAGGAAGCAAGAAGTATCAATTTTAAAGTCATTGGTTTGACTCGACCAGGAACCAAACCCGCGACCTTTCACACACGAGTCCCGCGTTCCACCGATTAGGCCACCACGTCCGGTTAAGTCGCTTGGTGAATGGACAGGGGACTGGACATGGCTTGTTCTTGCAAGGCTGGCGTAGGTGGTGCTCACTGGGAGGTGTCAATCGGGTGGGAGGGTGGGAGTGTGGGAGCGTGGGAGGGTGGGAGGGTGGGAGGGTGGGAGGGTGGGAGGGTGGGTGTAATTTAGGTGTAGTGTCATGTTGGTGGAATACACAGGTAGACTACCCTGTTTGTAAAGCAGCTGTCGATCGACTGCTTTTCCCCCTCTGTGTCTTGCTTGCAACAAACAGTTACTGTAGATGCTACTTATATAGCTCAGTGTCAATGCTAACGATACAATCTCGCGATATGATTTTGGTTGAATTACTTGTGTCGCTATTATTTGGTTAAATATTAGGTGTTGGTTGGTTGTTGGAGTTTTACGTCTTGGAAACATTTGAGCTCATATCAGGACGGGGCAATATTAGGAAGTAGGGTTTCAGAGTTCTCTTTACTCAGTCTTTTATGCCAGGTCAGTTACTTCATTTTAGTTACTTCCTTACGTCTACATACATTAATACATAAAGTGTACTTTCAGTGGTGTATAAAGTGGTACATGCTGTGTCACATCCAGTGGTACACAAGTGGCACATGCAGTGGTACATAAGTGGTCCATCCAGTGGTACATAAGTGGCACATGCAGTGGTACATAAGTAGTACATAAGTGGTACATACAGTGGCACATAAGTGGCACATGCTGTGGTACATGAGTGGTACACACAGTGGTGCATGTAGTGGTACATGCAGTGGTACATGTAGTGGTACATGTAGTGGTACATGCAGTGGTACATAAGTGGCACATGCAGTGGAACATACAGTGGTACATACAGTGGTACATACAGTGGTACATACAGTGGTACATATATTGGTACATACAGTGGTACACGCAGTGCTACACGCAGTGGTACATACAGTGGTACATACAATGGTACATGCAATGGTACATACAATGGTACATACACTGGTACATACAGTGGTACATATGGTGGTACATGCAGTGTTACATACCGTTGTACATACCGTGGTACATACCGTGGTACATGCAGTATGTACAGTGGTAGATACTGCATGTACCACTGTATGTACCACTATATGTACCACTATATGTACCATATAGTGGTACATACAGTGGTACATACAGTACAGCAGCACAGAACAGTACAGCACACTCGTGCCTTAGCCCTAGAACAATAGAAACAATAAGTGGAAGGTGCATTATCCCGGAACTATGGCAACAAGGAAGTGGAGGGAGTCGCCAACTGGCACATAAGCTGAAACAGGTGTAATAAGAAGTGGTGAGGAATTATAGTGCTAAGTGAACCAACTTGGTTAACCTAAATTTGACTGCACAAGCTGTTTTCACTTGTAAATACAATTGAGCGATTTAACACTTTTGACAATCATGCTACCGGGCATGGTGGCCGAATCGGTAGAGCGGGGGCCTCGGGAGTTCGGTTCCCGGTCAAGTCAAACCACTGACTTATAAAATTTATACTTGTCGCTTCCGAGCCTGGCGCCCTGCATTAATAGGATAGGGCAAGAACTGGTTAAGTCAGTGTCAGGATAATATGACCGAGTGGGATATTGGGTCATGGTGCCCACAGCCTGATTTCCGAGTGGGGGAGCACTATAAAATCAGCATGAGTGTGCACTCTCACAAGTCACCACCCATCCTGATATGACCTTAGATGTTGCCAGGACATAAAACGCCAACAACCAATCAACCGACAATCATGTCAATTAAACTTTCTTGAAGACATTTTGTTATGGTTAGCAAGAAGACACTGCCTAAGATTACTTCAAATTGCATAATCTGATAACTTTGAGCTTCTGCATCATTAAAAAAAAAAGATTATTCATTTGATCTATATTCACTTTACCTCCGTTTGCATCAATTTATTATTATTATAAATTATTAACTTTTGGAGATATCTGAAGGGAAAAGATGCAGAATAATGTTGGTGTGAAAATTGCAATCCTAGACATGCAAGGCTTGTGTATGACTTTCAGCAGTGACAGGTTCTATTAAATTGACTTAATATACCTCATATACCATATATGCAGAAAGACATGTTTGATAAATGCACTAGTATATATGTTCACTCTGTAGAATAAAGAAATATGTAGACAAATGCTTCGGTTTTGAAAAAGTTATATTTCTTTTATAGAGTTATAAACCTTCAAATACCCCCAAACCACTGCGTGAATAGCTGAATGACGTCAGGAATGACGCTCACCAATCACCATGGTGACAGTCATTAATGAACTGAGAATGTATTTGACATTTACATTGATCACCCACTTAGTGGTTCACGGAAGATGGGTCGGTCTATATTGGTGGTTGGTGGTACGTGTAATTAGAAAGATAGAATGCATTACACACGATGCTCTATTAACACAGAAAATAACCCAACTATGTTGGTTTGATGGTTGTTGTTTTACATCCTAACAACATCAATATCAGGGTGGGCACTGACATGTGACAGTTTGCACTATATGCGACTTTATAGTGCTGCCCCACTGAGAGTCCAGACTGCCGGCACAGTGACCTAATATCGCTCACATTCACATTATCCTGATCCTGGTTTAACCAGTCCTTGTCCTATCCTATTAATCTTGAGTGCCAGACTAGGTAGCGACAAGCATACATTTTATAAGTCATCAGTTTGACTCGGCTAGGATTCAAACTCCTGACCTTTCGCACGGGAAGTCTGCGCTCTACCGATTAGGCCACTGCGTCCCGTGAAAAAAACAACTATGAATTGTGGTTGACTTTGAGCTGGTAAAAGTGTGCCCACGATACATGTCTAGACATCATCACCTCTGGGGTTATATGCAAAAAATAATATGGCACATGGGACAGGGGTGTGGCGGGGTGGAGGCCCTATTTCAACTCACTGTTATCACTACGAAGCCTCGGCATAGCGCTTCCGCCCTGGAGCCTTAGGCTCCCGCTGCCTTCTCCGCTTGGGCTCTGTTCTCATCGCCTCACTATGCCTATCATTATCATCACATCGATCAGCATTAATTAATCTTCCTGTAATCCCCTACCTAGTTGCGCCGCAAAGGTCAATGTCAAGGTCACAGGCCTACATCCAGAATGGAGATGTAGGGTGCATAGAATAACTTAAAGTTGTAATTTAGGTGTCGTGTCATGTGGGTAGAACCCACAGATAGACTAACTAACCTTTAAGGCCCTGTCACACTACGACGCTTCCGCCGGCGCGCCGGCAACGCACAAAATATTTGCAACCCGTCGAGAAACGTCAAACTTTTCAGCGCTTTGGGAGAAAGTTTGACGCGGTGCAGCGTGTTAGTGGTGGGTTGGAGGCGCATTATTGGCACGTTATTGGCGCGTTAGTAGCATGTTATTAGGATGTATGTAGCGTGTCGGTAGCGTGTTATTGGCGTGTTGTCGGCGCGCTGTCGGCGCGTTGTCGGCGCGTTTACGGCGTGGAGGCAGCGCATTGGTATCGTGTTAGTATTGCGTGAACCCGTACATACCCGCCAGCAACACGTTAGGACGCGCCCGCAGCGCGTCCACAGCGCGCGGCCAACGCATCCAGGCGCGCCGGCAACACGTCCAACGCGCCGAGAAACGCTGGAGCAACGCCAATGGCATGCCTGCCCACAACATGTCGATGGGACTTTCCCGACGCGCCGACGGAACGCTCCCATTTTGGGGGGAAAAAAGCCAACGTTAACCAACATTGATCAACGTCCTGCCAGCGTACGGCCGGCGCGCCGCCAACGCGTGTCGACGTGTTGCTAACGCGTCCGTAACGCGCCCTCCAACCCGTTGGCGCGCGTCGCCGCGCGTCCAAAGTTTTGTGCATGCACAAAACCTCGACGCGCCCCGACGCGCCCCCACGCGCGCCGACGTGTCCATTCACACGTTGCTATGTACCGACGCGCCGGTAACGCGCCGGCAACGCGCCGGCAACGTACCGGACGTGTACCGACGTGTTGAACAAAAACCCAACCCGTCGGCACGCGTCGAAGCACGTTGGTGAGAAACGTCGTAGTGTGACAGGGCCTTTAGTAAAGCAGCTGTCTTTTTTCCCCTTCTGTGTCTTGCTTGCAACGAACAGTTACTGTAGATGCTAATTATATAGCTCAGTGTCAATGCTAACGATACAATCTCGCGATATGCATGTCCGATGGTTTTGAGTTTCTGTCATTTTCTGAGATAAATATATTAGATTGATCGTTATAATCTACCTTACTATAGTTTGAAGTAACTCTTTATTTTAAATGGCTAACTTTTGAGATATTTAAAGTGCAAATATAGTAAATTAATTTTGGCAACCTTGCCAAACCTCTGATGCCATAAGCTTCGGCAGTAACAGGTTAAAACAAAGTAAATTGGCTTGGTATTTCCATTTTATGTGGTGACAAATATTTGATAAGTGCACCAGTATCTAAGTTACTTATGTAGAATCAAATCTAGATCACTGTTTTGGTTTTGAAAATTTGATGTTTTCATCGGACTATGCAGCTTTAATATTGAACATGTATCACACCAGTATCAAATCAAGGTACACTCAAGATTATTTAGTAAAGTTTCCCTGTCTCCTACTGCCTAGTTACTGTATTGTAATCCCCGAACCAGTAACAATACACACACCTGCGACAGCTCACACGTGGGAAGGTCGGTTGGACCCTGACAAGATAATTATATAAATGAAGGAACAACCACCATGCACTGAGTTCTGAGCGAGACCGATCCCATCGAGTCAAACCAATGACTTTCACAATTTATACTTGTCGCTACCTAGCTCTGAGGCTCTGCTTTACTCAGATGAGACAAGGACTGGTTAGCTTAGTGTCAGGATAATGCGAGTGAGGGGGATATTGGAGCATTGTGCTGGTGGACTGGTCTCCCACTGGGGCAGCACTATAAAGTCACCATGAGTGCGAACTGTCACAAGTCGGTGCACATCCTGATTTGACCTTAGATGTTGCTAGGATGTAAAATAACAACAAACAAACATAGTTTTTTTCTGTGCTAACATAGCATCGTTTGTAGTGCATTTCTATCTTTCTATCTTTTCTTTCTACCACCACCCACCAAGATAGACCAATCTTCCATAAACCACTAAGTAGGCAGTAATATAAATGTCAATACCTTCTCAATTCATTAATTACTGTTGCCATGGTGATTGGTAAGCATTATTCCTGACGTCATTCAGCTATTCACACAGTGCTTTGGGTATGTGAAGCTTCATAATTCTATAAACCTATAACCTTTTCAAAACCGAAGCATTTGTCTACATCTTTCTTTATCCTACATAGCCAACTTATTTACTGGTGCACTTATCAAACCAAAACAAACAAACTCCTTTAGCAATGAGTTCAAATACAATATCTAATATGTACGCCTATTGATCTGTCCAACGATTTGCATGTGGTTATCCGCTTATCATATTGACAGCCTGAAAACACAACAAATTATAATGATACAGCAAATTTCATATGATTTGACCTTAAATGACCTGTGGTGATGCGTCCTTATACGTCTGGAGTGTTTTACTGGTGATCTTGCGTATTGACCTTACCTGACCTCTGGTTTACAGGCGATCCTGTGTAGTATAAGCGAGGAGAATGTCTTTACTGCAATATCAACAAGTGGGCTGCATGGATAGAACACTACATAACAATATAATTAAATGCACTGGAAATTTGCTACTGACCATTTGTACTTGATACCGATATGCTTTTGGTTCCGTTGAATGGCATTACATTAGGCCAATGATTAGACGGGGACATATGGCATATAGGTAACGTTATTGTATTTCGATAATAATTAGGCCTATTATAAGGCTATCCTATTTTAGGCACGATAAGAGAATGCGTTGTGAGCAGTATCACATACGACGACGCCCTTGTCTACGGCGTTAGTAGTAGATGAAAAGTGTCATTCTCAGATGGCAACTGATTCAATTCAATTCAATTCTTTATTTCAGACTCAGGAATATGGTAGTTACATAATGTGGTCCATAGTAGGTAGATATAAAAATTAATGTGAATAGGATATAAGTAACAGTATAAATACTACCATACTAACCAATATCAAAATGTTGGTCTACATACAGTAGTTTGTATCAATGCCTCCATATGGCAGACGTAAATCTGAGATCACTCTCTTATATTTTTACAAGTCCCTGTATTATAACATTTTCTGATTTGACAAGTCTAGTAATACATTTGAATATTCATCATCATCATTATCATGCTGTCGGTCGCGATGCGACAAAGACTGCTTTCATTACTTGACTGCCGCTCTCCATTTAGCTCTCTGCTGAATACAAGGGAGTACAGAAAGTTCTAAATAAATTTACCTTCACATCAGCTGTACACATGTGAAATTTCCTGATGAGCATATTTCCTTGAGCATATAACTTGTGACACTGTCTATTAATATCCCTGTCATCTCTAAAGTCATCGGTCATAAAGTGTCCTAAGTACTTGACTTCAGTAGAGATTGACAGGGGAGCACCAGTTAACATAAAATCAGGAAACACAATATCCTTGTCATATTTTGATCGAATGATCATTACCATACTTTTAATAGCATTGTATTTGATATCAGCTTTTATGCCATATTCAGAGCATATATTAAGTAGCATTTGCAATCCACTACTATATGGTGAGAATATTACCAAGTCATCGGCATACAAAAGATGATTTAGAAGTAATAATCCATTAATACATCCAGTTTTACACTGATTTAACCTTTTCGACAAGTCATCCATATAAATATTAAATAAATAGGGGGACAATATCCCTCCTTGACGTACACCATTACTGACTTGGTAGGGTTCTGACATGGCATCACCCCACCTGACTACCATTGATTGGTGCGAATACCAAAATATTAATATCCTGATGAGATAGCCTGGAGTACCATGCTGCACTAGTTTTTCAAACAGTTTTACATGATTCACCTCTATCAAATGCCTTAGAGGAGTCAAGAAAACACAAAAACATAGTAGAATTTAAACAATGACACTTCTGTATAATCTCCTGAAGAGCATAAATGGACATATCTGTCCCATGCTTTCGCTTGAAGCCATATTGATTATCATTTGTTTTTAAATACAACTCCAGTCTATCTAGCAGTACATTTTCAAATATTTTGGACAAAATACTAGCAAGTGCTATAGGTCTATAGTTATCTTTACTGTTAATCTTTCCCATTTTGTCCTTAATTTCTGGTACAAGAATAATGGAGATCATAGTATCAGGCAGAGTTCCATGTATGAGAAAGCCTGTGAGGCACATAGCTAACATGGACAAAACTCTTGAGCTGGCATATTTGAGATGCTCTGCATAAATATTGTCAGCACCACAAGTCTTGTGACTATCAAGTTTTAATATGGCATCCCTGATTTCCTTAGCACCAACATTTATATCATTACAAATTTTGACATTAAACATAACACTATCAACATTACTGCATACACAGTTAAATAACTCTTTATAATAATTTTTTCAGAGCTCGTCTATCTTCTCACACCCTACCACACCCTCAATATTTGTGGGAAGTGGTGTTTTACTATTGTCTATCAATTTGACCTCTTTCCAGAACTCTTCTACATTGTTATTCTGCAGCTTAGTGGCTAAGGCATCTCTCCTCATAGCATCATCATTGTATTTAATCTATCTTAAAGCATATTTAAAATGGGAATTTGTCCTCTTTTTCATTTAAAAAATACAACCCTGCTTGGGTTTACCCTGTTCCTTCCACAGTAAGAAGGTTTCTCTTGCAGCTTTGTGAAGGTCTGCTACATGTACATTCCACCCTGGATGGTGCTAAGTGTTACAATTAGGGAAATTATACAATGGCTTACTTGCCAGCTTAAGGGCCTTTACAATGTTTTCATAAAAACTACACAATTCATCTGCATGTTGAGAAACCATACAATGCACATCTCTACACATTAGAGAATCTGTGGGTATTTTAACATTTTTCAAGAAAGTTTCAGTAATTACACTATATTTATGAATCTCATAACTGTAGTATATCGGAAGTGTCATTTGCTTATGGCAAATAAGTTTGTTTGTTGTTGTTTTACGTCCTAGCAACATCTAAGGTCATATCAGGACGGGTACCGACTTGTGACAGTATGCACTCATGGCGACTTCATAGTGCTGTCCCACTGGGAGACCAGGCTGTCAGCACCATGACCTGATATTCCACTCAGTCACATTAGCCTGACAGTGAGCCAACCAGTCCTTGCCCTATCCTAATAATGCCGACCGCCTGGCTAGGAAGCAACGACAATCAATTTTTAAGTCATTGGTTTGACTCAACCAGGGTTCGAAACCCACGATCCCATGGTCTACCAATACGGGAGATGGATGCTCTAACTCATTCGGCCATCCCTTCTGGTCGGCAAATAAGTAAATTACTAGCGGGAAACAATGTGTATGCCCAGTGTTTACCAAATCATACATGTTTTATTCTAACATAATCAAAATGGGATTCACAGATACGTCACACCGCCCAACGCTCATCGATTGACAATATATCTTGGTGTCTAGTACTCAACGTGAGCTACTGCTGTTCTGAGTTCCCTCAACTCCTAAAATTGTCAGACCAGACTGAGGGCCAGATAGGGCAAGGACTGGTTGGCTCAGTGTCATGATAATGTGACTGAGTGGAATATCAGGTCATGGTGCTGGTGGCCTGGTCTCTCAATGGGGCAGCACTATAAAGTGGGCATGAGTGCGCACTGTCACAAGTCGATACTGGTCTTGATATGACCAGATGTTGTCAGGATGTAAAACAACAAACAAATAAACCTCAAATTGTCAATCTTTAACTTGCAGTTTATTTACTAACCAATCACCAAGTTATAACTTATATATCAATTTAGTTTAATTTATTTCGGCACCGACACACATCTTCTGAAATATTCAGCTAAAAATTGGCGTCCATTAGGATTTAACGACAGTAGGTTAACTTCAAATATCAATATCGCCGGGAGACTACAATGTTATTATCTAGACCAGAATTCTCAATGACGAAGAAAGCATTCCTTTGCTAAGAACAGACACTTCTATAACCTATGTCTTATTATTGTTCTTATTATTCTTATTATTCCCGTTATTTTTATTCTTTCTTATTATTCTGTTATTATTTAAAACTAATATTCTCATTCTTTTTGTTCTTGTTCTTGTTCTTCTCATCACCATCATTCTTCTTCTTCCTATCATTATTATTCGATTACACCCATGTCTTCTTTTCTTCCCCCTCCTCAGGGTACACACGTGGAGAAGTGAAACTCGTCGAGGCCCTCCATACGCTGTCTAAATCGCTGTCAACCAACCCCTTGTCCATCTCCTCTGCCACATCAGATGAAGCTGCCGGATTCAGGTTGTGGTCAAGGGTCATCGGTAAGCATCGCAGACGACAGAGGCGCTCCACTCTCATGCAGCACCTCATCTCCATGTGCTGCACGCATAGCTGCTCGTTCGAACAGCTCGTGAAGATCTGCATGGGTTGATACTGGCTAGTTCTGAGAGGTGGCGCCACCGCTCACGATGGGCCCCGGCGCTGATCGGATTTTGTTGCGTTGTGTCTCACCAGGTGGCACCAGCAGCGTTTGCAGTAGCGTAAAAGGGGCGTGGAGGCGAGGGGGTATTTATTGTCAATCTGTGTTTACCGTGCTTATATAAGTTGTTATCATGGAATTTAAGATCTATATTATACACCAATGTATTGCCTTGAAATAAAGATGTCTACCTTTCTAATGTGGGTTCTTTATTTTGTTTGTTATACTAATTTGTGAAGCATTTGTCTTAATGGAGACAACTCATGAAATGGCAATGGCGGGGAATTGGGTTTTTGAATAATGAAAAGGAAACGCAGTCGAATAATCTATACGTGTGGAACAAAATAAGGTTCCACAAATCTTCTGTCACTTGTGTTGTGGGCGCCTGTTGGAATCAATGATAATCTCTTGCTTCGGATGGCAAGGAATGTGTATCGAACTACCGACCAAAAAAGTCTTAGCAAAACTGAGTCACAATCAATTGGCATAATATATGCATTTAATCAGCTAATCGAACCTGCTTCAATGTGATCCAGTGTGAATAAAGTTTATGAGAAAGGCGAATCTGGTATCTTTGTGTTGCACCCAATTTCAGCTTTGATTTAATTATTTGTACTCAGTTTAATTTCACCAACATTTATAAGTGACTCATCATATCACTGCACACACCCATTAATCCCCCTATGAGCGGCATAATTTACTCTTGATTGAAAGAAAACAGAATTTGTACATCCATATTTCCATAATCCATGTCTCATAATTTAACTTCCATTAATTTGTTAGACTTGTCATCAAATTAAATATGAGATGCATCACAAAACTGCTTACAAACAATGAACAGATTCTTATTTGAAGTGTTATTACCTTACTTCTAGATATGTGATGTATAAGGTATTATGCGAGTATAAAGGCACAGAAGGGACTTATTACAAGTATTATAATTATTATAATTGTTGTTATTATTATTATTCTGTATATTGCCACCTCCTTGCTATGCTCATGACTGGTGGCGCCGTCACCGGCGCTCCTCCTCCCTCTCGTGCATACCAAACAGCCACTCGCACCGGAGGATTTGTATGTTCTACTTCAGTCAGAACAGAACCCAATATGATAGATTGTAGAGCTTAAGTTGGCTCAATTCATTTGCATTTTACACAGATTCAAAATACCCATTATGTAACTTACATTGCATGTCCTTTCTAATTCTAGCTGAACACTTTCTGACTTGAGGTAGTCTACTTCATGTGCTCTCCGCTAGGTGGCTGAAGGTCGTTCTGTAACTCAAGCCACCATAGACCTATTTCATATGGCGTCAGCATAGGTATCTACGTCAGTGCACGCGCCTTTTGGCTGCAGGACGACACACTGTCACACTGCAAACTCAATGGCAGTGAGCAATCTTCCTACAGAAAAAGTAAAATATCTCTAAAACCACACCACCTAGAAACAAGCCGCCTAGTACACATATAGAAAACATATTCAATGAATAGATTATATTAAATTTATAAGATTTGGGTTCTGCATTTCTATTAATTTGGAATAAAATAGACGTTTTGCACTGCACGTACCAGCAAACTCAATGCATTGTCAATGGTCGTGAGCAATCTTCCTACAGAAAAAGTTAAATATCTTTAAAACCAAACCACATAGAAACAAATCGATTGGAACAGATATAGAAAAGATATTCAACGAACATATTATATTAAATTGATATGGTTAGGTTTTAGCATTTCTATTAATTTTGAATAAAATAAACGTTTTGCACTGCGCACACCGGCAAACTCAATGGCAGTGTGCCTTCGTTCTGCAGCCAAGCTGCGCGCGCATACACAATGTTTATAAACATTGAAAGGGGTCTATCGGGTAGCTCACAACAATATATACATGGAATATCCAGTCTGCTTAAAAAAGCTCTTACAGATAATAGAATATTGGGATCAACTCATTCTCTTGCATTGTACATGTTATTTGTAACATGAGTAATTCGTGGGCCGCGGCGAGGGGGTCGGGACAGGGTTCTCTGAATGCACAAGGGCCACCCCCTACTGCCATCTACATGAACTAACTGAAACAAGCTGGCATCGGTCTTCCGGTTGTGGTGGCACCACCTGGATGAACCTGGAGAACTAATAACAACTAGCAGTTGAATGCTGATCCTCCTCCAGGACGGTCATGTGACCAATGGCCACCCAGCTTCGAAACAGGAAGCATCGCAGCTGCCGCCATTGAAGCATCACCCTCCTCTCTTCGTCCACTCACTCACGATAAAGCGATATCGCGAATGGTAGACAGGAAGTGTGAACACTTATTTGTCTCTCATTTTTCTTTTTTTTGTACATTAGTTGTCCCAAGCAGTGGAAATCCCAGTCACAGACGACTGGTCTTCCCCACTCCACTGCTGGTCGATAGAAAGCCCAAGCCTACACTTTTACCGACCCAAGGGATTTTTAACCTCCCACACCACATAGACATGGTATGAGAGCAACCGGCCTTTGATGACGCTGTAAGTTATACTCAGCGGTGGAAATCCAAATTGGCAGAGCTGGGGGCATGGGGAATCGAACCGCCGACCCTCAGATTAGGAGTCTGACCTAGAAAAAAGTCAGATACTCTAACCACTCCACCACAGAGAACGCCACACATCAAGGAAATGACTTCTATCCAGTAGGGTTGAGGGTCCAGGTCCGATTTGGTGAATAATGGACTAAACGAATGAAATGAGCAATTGAGAAATGATTCTGGTTATCTGACTTTACCTTTATCATGAACCCTTCCAGCTGATTAACCGCAATGAACTATTATATACAACTCTCATATCCGCCTTCGTGAATTAGAAAATCACAGGTTAGAACTAACTCAAATAGAAAAAAAAAACACCTTTATTAGGCCTACTATAACGCGTGCTGTTACTATAATACAAAGGGCAGTGGGAAGACAACCATTAATGGATACACTGTACTTACAAAAGCCAGTCCAATAAAAAACCTGTTGACACATCTTTCGCTTCTTCAAAGCAAACATCTATGCATACTGATATTTATTGAGCTTTGTTATTTTTGTTGTTTTTGCTGTTATTATTACATTCATTGATTAAACAATGAACATTTAAATTATAAACAATTGGTTCTCATCATTCCACTTTCTACTTTCCCTATGCTCATAATGCCAGGATAGGTGGAGACACGTAACCTATTCTTATGATTATTCTTATGATTATTCTTCTGATTTTTCTTATGCTTATTCTTATGCTTATTCTTATGCTTATTCCTATGATTATTCTTATGATTATTCTTATGATTATTCTAATGATTATTCTTATGATTATTCTTATGATTATTCTTATGCTTATTCTTATGCTTATTCCTATGCTTATTCTTATGCTTATTCCTATGCTTATTCTTATGATTATTCTTATGGTTATTCTATGATTATTCTTATGATTATTCTTATGATTATTCTTATGATTATTCTTATGATTATTCTTATGATTATACTAATGATTATTCTTATGACTATTCTTATGATTATTCTTATGCTTATTCTTATGATTATTCTTATGATTATTCTTATGATTATTCTTATGATTATTCTTATGATTATTCTTATGATTATTCTTATGATTATTCCTATGATTATTCCTATGATTATTCCTATGATTATTCTTATGATTATTCTTATGATTATTCTTATGATTATTCTTATGATTATTCTTATGATTCTTATGATGATTCTTATGATGATTATAATGATTATTATTATAGATGTTATTATTATGACTATGATTATTATGATTATTATTATTATTAATATTATTATTATCGCTATTGTTATATTATTATTATTATTATTATTATTTATAAATCACTTGCTTAACGCAGCTGGGGCACAAACCCATGACCTGACAAATGGGAAACAAGCACTCAACTCATTCACACACCCCACCAGGTCAATCTGAGCTATTATTTATTTGATCCATTTATTTTCGATTGTCCCCGAAATGACAGGACACCTGCTATGTCAGGACAACATTGGTCTGGATGCAGAGTTGTTCCTGGCAGACTAATACTACTGTGTATATTTGTGTAAAACCAGGCAGTGCTTGGAATTTGCGCTGATTGGGAGTGGGAGTGGAAGTGGAAGTTGGAGTCAGAGTAAGAGAGGGAGTGGGGATTGTTTGAGTACAAATATAACCTTTACAAATCCCTCAAACAGGTGCAAAGTGGGCCAGTGTTGGCAGCATAGATCGCTGTCACAACATTTACCACCTGTAATTTTGCCACCCGCTATTTTTTGTTTTGTTTGGTACATTAGTTGATTAAGCAGGGGAAATTTCCGTCGCAGACGACTGGTCTTCCGCATTCCACTGCTCCTTGCTCTATCCTAATAATGCCGAGCGCCTGGCTAGGAAGCGACATGTATCAATCTTTAAGTCATTGGTTTGACTCGACCAGGATTCGAACCCACATCCCACGATCTACCAACATGGGAGATGGACGCTCTAACTCATTCGGCCATCCCGTCTGGTTTGCCAGCCGACAATTACTATCACCCCAACACTTTCCCGGCTCAGACTTTTGCTAGCCGGGACTTCTATGCCAGTAGATTATATCATCATGTGCCAGAGTGTGTGTGCATATAAGCATTTGTTGCAGCATAGAATGGAACACTAAGTAAATTTAATAGAACCTGTTCCTGCTGAAACCTATGGTTTCAGAATCATTATGTGTTTGCCAAAATTAATTTAGCATGTTATCACTTCAGATATCTCCCGGGTTAGCCATTTAAAATAAAGTTATTTCAAACTAAAATAAAAGTAGATTATAATGACCAATGTAATGTATTGATCTCAGTAAATTGCATCTGACTATGCAACTTTAGCTTTGCTCAGACACTACGCGTTGCACATATAGCGATATAGCGAATGGTAGACAGGAAGTGTGAACACTTATTTGTCTCTCATTTTTGCTTGAGTGCAAGTAAATAAGCAACACAAGGAGTAATTAGTAGCATGTGGTGAATAAGGGGTCAAATTTCCCTGGATCATCAGCCCATGCTTTTTCTAATCTATTCTTGAATGAATTAATTGACTCAGCATCAATAACATTTTGTGGGAGACTGTTCCATATATTTATGATCCTGTTTGAGAACCTATGCCTTAACTTTGAAATGGCTCTGGGTTTTACTAGCTTGAGAGTATGGCCCCGACTGCCTTCTCTTTTATTCAAGATGAAAAATTTGTTCATATCTCTTTTATCAAAACCCTTCATAATTTTAAAAACTTCAATTATGTCACTTCTTTTCCTTCTGTAGGAAAGGGTAGGAAGTTTCAATTCCCTAAGCCTTTGTTCATAGGGTAGGTCCTTTATAACTGCAACTAATTTCGTTGCACCAGTGTCAATCCAAAACACTGCATGGCGTGTCAGTCACGCCAGCCTGTTGCCATGGAAATCTGCAACAACATCCTTTGTTTTCCACTTCGAGTAGATTATTCCCCACTATCCTATATTAATATCATATATATAGTAACATCAGAAACATGTGCTATTTGTGAATACATGTGGTAGGGCAGAAATGCCACATCTTTTGGATGCCAATCTGTATTTATCACCTAAAATCCTGTATGAATATGTATCCCATAATAACTTATATGTCTTGCATACCATAGAAACATGTGAATACAATTACATAATTTTATTCCTCAAACATTATATACAACAAGCTACATTACATTCACATAAAACATTCATCATTGTGGCTGAAAATCAGCTACATTACAGTGTACTATTGTAGAATGCATACAAGTCGTTACACATTTTTATTTCCATAAATTTAACTAAAAATCCATATCAAAGTGGAGTGCGGCTGTATCACTCAAAATAACACCCAAATCCGTATCGGAAAAAGAGTAACCCATATCATGTGGCACGTCTAGTAGGGTAACATCTGCTTTGGCGCCTAATATTATCTCCCTCCTAATGTGGGCTATATTTTGACACAGAGGAACAATTATAAATTCAGCACCATTCTCAATTGCAAGCGCCTAAAGGCCATTAGTGCCGACTAGTGCCACCAGGGGGACGCTCCTTGTTAACATATAAACTACCAGCTGAGATCCCAACGAAGTTTTAATAAGGGACTAATTCCAATCCAAATAAGGTCATTACCGTCTGCACCTGACGGGCAGCCCACTGCTAATCCAACCCGTCCCTGCCAACACGCGCTATTTTCCATTCCAACCAGTGATCCACAACTGGTTCATCAAAGGCTGTGGTATGTGCTATCCAGTCTGTGGGAAAGTGCATATAAAAGATCCCTTGCTGCTTATCGGAAAGAGTAACCTATGTGGTGACAGCAGGTTTCCTCCAAAGAAATATGTCAGAATGACCATATGCTTGACGTCCAATAGCCGATGATGAAAATCGTTAAAGAAAAAAGCATCGTTAAAGAAAAGATAAAAAAATAAAAAAGAGATATGAAGCATGGGGCATGAGTTTTGTTTGTTTGTTGTTTGTTTTATAAACCAATCAATCAATGATTGATTGTTTCTAATGGTTTAGGCTTAATGTCATGTCCTCACCGAAGGCCATATTCACGTCGAAAAGGTAGTGGTATTTATTCAGTGAATTTAGTGAATTACATTTATATGCCTACACTGAAATTGACTCGACAATCTGAAATGGTTAGATTTGCCTCAAATGAACGAAATAATAAGCTTACATGCACATTTGAAGTGACTAAAATTGTGTTAAATGAGAGCAAAACTTAACTCAGAAAACATTGTTCATGTTGGTTCGTAAAAATGAGTAATTTGCATGCGAACAAGGGGATGCTATGGTGGCGCCTCCTGGGTTCCACTTCTGACGACGAAAAACACCCCAGCCGAACCTCCAACAAACCAACTCTCGCCAGCGAGAGCAGTGACGTCACTTCCGGTCGAAGACAGCCCGTCAGGCCCAAGCTTCCACTGCTATGCATCCAGCAGCCGGACAGCCGACAACCACCAGCTTAAACATTATTCAAGCGGTCTAGAATTTTGAAGATGTCAGACCAATATATTATAAGCGGGAAGTGTTATTATTTATGCATGACTTTGTGCAAAACAGACTGCCAATGTCATTTTCAAATCAGTTTTGCTATAATCGTGATATCAATAGCTTAAATGAAACAAGACAAGCAGACTTATTTTTATAAAGTGGCTACGAAGTCGAAGTTTGTTGACAAACTCCCATTGTATGCATATCCCACTTTATGGAATGCATGGTACCTTGACATTGAGGTTAACGTCTCACAGTCATGTTTTAAAAACAGGATAAAATCTGTGCTATTAAGTGAATATGCAGATACAGTAAACTATAGCAACAAATTGTGTCGTGATTGTAACCCTGGGCCATATAGACCCAACAAGTAATGATAAAATATTTACAATTTAAACCACGGGATTTGTCTATCGATGAACATGTCCTGATATTATTATATCTTTTTCTAACATCTGTATGTTTCCTTAAAGATCAGTCTGTTTGGTTATTTGTATATTAGCTCCATGACTCATGATTTTGTATTCCATATTATTTGTTTATAAGGGGTAGTGGGAAGACAACCATTAATGGATACACTGTAACTACAACAAGTACAAGTTCTATTCTCAACAGCTTAGTTTATGTTAGAAAATCACAGGTTAGAACTAACACAAAGAGAGAGAAAAAAAACCCTCATTAGTAATACCCCAGTCCAATGGAAAACCTTAACTTAACTGCCTGTAGAATATGTATGGAAATTGTAAAATAAAAAATGTCTAAGAAAATGTCTAGATGTCAAGGTAAAAATGGTTCCAGAAGGGTTTCAAATCTCACATTTCCTCCGGGGTCTTATAATGCCACCCAAGTCCCAAACCACTCGAGGACGACTCTGCAGGCTGTTCATTGCACTCGTATTTCACGCAACCATTACTAACTGCTTCCCCCCAGCAGGGCCGGCTGAAGGGACCGGCAACTGGGGACGTCACCCAAGGCGCCATGTGGTAGTGGGCGCCAATTATAAATTGTTGAAAATTTGATGCGGTGTTTGAACTGGTTCTTTCGCTTGTATATTGTAATAAACTATACTTATTAGGGCGCAGAAGTTCAGCATGCCCAGGGCACCAGCAAGGCTAGGGCAGTTTCTGCCCCCCCCCCCCCCCCAGAGTTGGCACCTCTATAATATTAATTAGTTAGTGGTGGTTGCCTAGCATGCATATATATATATATACATATATACATATATATACATATATATATATACATAAATACACATATATACATATATACACATATATACACATATATATACATATATAAACATATATACACATATATATACATATGAAGAGTTCAGGCGCAAGACCACGTAAACGGTAATCCCAAAAATCAGTTTAAAAAAAAGATTTACCTGAAAATAATTTAAATTCTCACTAATTCCACTTTTCATATGATCATATGGTTATTGAGCAATGAACAAAAAAAGTAGGAATATACAAAAATAATCTTCTTGCAGGTTTGATTCCAATGTTGATCTCCATTTTGGGTTTGGCATTTACATGGTTTTGCGCCTGAACTATTCATATATATATATCCATATGTCATACATATACAAATATATCCATATATATACATATATACATATATACATATATATACATATGTGATGTATATATATATGAAGAGTTCAGGCACAAAACCACGTAAACACCAATACAAAAAAAGGAGATAAACATTGGAATAAAACCTTCAAAAAGTATACTTTTCTATATTCCTACTTTTTTGTTCAATGCGCCATAACCATGTGATCATATGAAAAGTGGAATTAGTGAGCTTTAAAATTATTTTCATGTACAAATCTTTTATTTAAATTTCATTTTTGGATTAGCGTTTACCTGGTTTTGTGCCTGACTTCTTCATATATATATATATATATATATATATATATATATATATATCGATATATATGTATATCGATATATATATATCTATATATATATTTATATACATACATCAATTTATGGATTGCCACAATTCAGCGTTTTGCGCGAACGGCTTGTAATTAACTATGACACTTCATGATGACTGAGAAGAAATATCGTTCATCCATAACTACAAATGCCGGATCTTGATAAAAACAAAATAATAGAAGTGAATAACTATTGCCAGAGGAAGAGGCGGATGCAGTAAATTGGTGAGTTATTTTCTCCCAAATAATTAACAAATGTTCATATACATTCACATCAACCACAAACGTGGAGATCGAATGGTGTGAAATTGAATTGGCATTTCTAATAATCCTAATTCAGGTAAGTGCATAGTTCACATCTCTCATAATTTGCCATGCTTCCTTTTATTTCCAAAATAGCATTTTATTTATTAATTATCATTCATAAAGAAGACTGTATACATACTTCAACATAGGAGGCAAATTCGGTAATTCCACGACCTTTCGATACATTAAAGAGAGAAACATAAAAAAAAACCAGGAACTTGCATAACAATAGCTAGATATGAGTATTCTATACCACACAATCTCTTCCATGGTTGTTCTGTCATCGTGCATGCCTGCACTTTTAGTGTTCTATACCACACAATCTCTTCCATGGTTGTTCTGTCATTGTGCATGCCTGCACTTTTAGTGTTCTATACCACACAAACTCTTCCATGGTTGTTCTGTCATCGCACATGCCTGCACTTTTAGTGTTCTATACCACACAATCTCTTCCATGGTTGTTCTGTCATCGTGCATGCCTGCACTTTTAGTGTTCTATACCACACAATCTCTTCCATGGTTGTTCTGTCATCACACATGCCTGCACTTTTAGTGTTCTATACCACACAATCTCTTCCATGGTTGTTCTGTCATCGTGCATGCCTGCACTTTTAGTGTTCTATACCACACAATCTCTTCCATGGTTGTTCTGTCATTGTGCATCCAGCACTTTTAGTGTTCTATACCACACAATCTCTTCCATGGTTGTTCTGTCATTGTGCATCCAGCACTTTTAGTGTTCTATACCACACAATCTCTTCCATGGTTGTTCTGTCATTGTGCATCCAGCACTTTTAGTGTTCTATACCACACAATCTCTTCCATGGTTGTTCTGTCATCGTGCATGCCTGCACTTTTTGTGTTCTATACCACACAATCTCTTCCATGGTTGTTCTGTCATTGTGCATCCAGCACTTTTAGTGTTCTATACCACACAATCTCTTCCATGGTTGTTCTGTCATAGTGCATGCCTGCACTTTTAGTGTTCTCTACCACACAATCTCTTCCATGGTTGTTCTGTCATAGTGCATGCCTGCACTATTCCAATATTGGAAAACTATTTCCCCAGTTACGAAACAGTCCCATTCATTCTAGAGATGTGACACACCATGACGTCACAACGTACCCTAGTTGATTAGTCCATGGACATGCATCCATGAGTTCAAAACCTCACAGGTATCTCCTAATGTACTATTAATGTGAAACCAATCTAAAATAAAACACCATAATTACCTGAAAGAACAAATCAGAAAACCAGGAAAGGCTGAAATGTTATTTTAACACCGCAGAAAGCAAATTGATGATGGGGACTGAAATTGAGCCTTGTGCTCTTACACAACGGTGTCACATTAAATAATGTGCCCTTTGTTTTGTTATATTCTTGCTTCCCCCTTTTTCTTTTAAAATCCGGAAAGAAAGAGCATATTTCACGACTGTTGCGCAGCCACGTGGCCGGCATCGGAACTTCATCTGTGCGCGTGCGCAGTCAGCATAGTGAGTAAGCGCGCAGCGACGGTGGCGCCCCCACTTCTAACTGCGGCCGACGTGAACACTACAGGTGCCGAAAGCATTCTGACCACATCGCATGGAGCACGGTCGGGCACTGTGCTTGTTTCCCAGAGAACCTGCGATAGAGAATGTGAAAATTATATTCATATATATATATAAATGGAACCATTTATACTCGACATTTAGAATTTTTTTTTAGAGATCTTTTTTTCATAATGTCCACACATATCCTCACACACAAACATAAACTAACCTGTTGACAATAGAAATTGTAGGAATAGTGTTATCATTAATGGTTGTCTACCAATTGTACCTTATATATATGTGTGTATGTATATGTGTGTGGGGCGTGAGGAGGGCCACCCGAACACAGCTCTCAACAGCGGGGGGGGGGGGGGGGACTCCACCAATGCGCCAATGGAGGAAGTAGCAAAGTATATATGTTCCCTTAGAATTTATACTTGTATAATGCGTTATACATCACATATATGTGTGTATATGTGTATATGGATGTATGTATATAATATATGAAAAGCTCTTTTCAAAAGGTGATAAGCGTCAGTCCAACAAATGAGTGTGCAATGCCAGTGCCGGGTGCTTGGATCTTGTTTTGGAGAGGAGTTCATCATATATGTGTATATATGTCGGGTCGAATCCCACGATCTACCAAAATGAGAGAGTTGAGCGTCTGCTCAAGTCATTCGGCCATCCTGTCTGGTATCCTTGTTTGAGAGGTCAGCGCTGGCTACTCCGTTATTACTACTTAACAAACTTTGCTTTGACGCAGTAGTCACCCGACCAATTATACCAAACTATCAGGTGAATGAATGCCTTTTGGGGGTTGTCATTTTTAGGTCATAGATTGTGCCTGGCTGATGTCTCCTGAATCCGATACTGCATTGACGTCATAAACATGGAGCGTTCTTCCTGCATGCTTAAGGCCCTGTCACATTACACCGCATCTCGCAAGCGCACTGCCAATGCGTAAAATCACTTTTTTAAGTCGAGATGCATCAAATGTTTCGGCGCGGAGGGAAAAGTTGGACGTCAGTGCAACGTAGTGGACGTAAGCGTAGCATCCGTCCGACGTTCTGGTAACGTATGTCAACACATGAGAAAAAAACCAAAAACAGTTTGGCACAACATGTGGCTAACATGCCTCTCGCGTGTGTGGCATTTACCTAGCGTTGGCATGACGCGCTCCCAACGTTCCTCTAGCAACCATTAAATGTGTTGCACAATGTATGAGAGTGTAGTGCCAGCGCATGAGCGACGAATGTCCAACGACAGTCTAGCGCATTTCGGTGTTGTGGCAGCATGCACCCAGCGCAAGTGATGTTAGCATAACACGTGAGTAACGCATGCCACCATGGGGTGAGAGGAGGGGGGCAACCGACCCACCCATGCCTTGGGTATAAATAAGGCTGCAGTCTGGCTCTCTCCTCACAAGCCAGTTTGGCCAGGGACGCGGCAAAGGGAAAGGGATAGGGAAAGGCAGGAAGAGGATGACGGAGGAGACATCACCATCTCCACCACAACCTCCAGCATTTCCTCCTGTGGGATCTGCTCAGTGGACATCACCATCTAGCCAGCCCGAGGAGACGATGGAGATGCAGTCTCCAGCTCCTTCGCCTCCTCGGTCCCACCCCTCGTCTGTCGCCTTCACCTCATCAAACAGGCAGCAGGGGCCAAAGAAGAGGAGGGTGAGGAAGCAGCAGCAGACAAGGAGCTGATGCTGGAGTTCCTGCATGAACGTCAGGATGAGTGAATGCAGGCAGACAGATAAAAATGGCAAGCTTTGGGAGGACCAGGGTGAAAGGATGGGCAAATCTGCGGGCCATCTCCAGGGCTGGTTCAAGTCCCTACGCGACTGCAACACGCGCCTGCACAAAAAGAAGAGCGGTGATGGGCCTCCCATGTGCACCGAGAGGGAGCAGTGGATTTTGGACAAGTTTGGGTTCCTAAGTTCAGTCGTCAGGCACGGGCCTGAACCCTGCAGAACTGTAAGTACTATATATTTTACTGACATTGTAGTTTGCAATGATGTGGATTTGATTCATTATAGACCTCATTCTGGATAAATCTATGTATATATTTTAATGGCATCATAATTTTCAATGATGTGCTTTTTTGTATTCTTTACCTCATTTTGGCCAATCAATTTGTATTCATGTTACTTATGGTGCTTTATTATTGTGTCTTGCAGGTGCTTGCCACCATAGACGCAACTCAGGGCGATCTGGGGGCTGCAGAGTCTGCCTGCACTGAGCTGCAGATCGGGCTGGACGAGCAGCGGGGCAGTCCCAGACCCCTCAGCCAGGGCCCAAGGCATGGTGAAGGAGGACAGCTGTCTGATGACAACTCTCCAGCAGTGCGTTGAACAGTCGGGGGAGCTGCTGGAGACCCTGAAGCCAGTTGCATCATGGGCCATGACAGGGGGGGGGGCGGCCCTTGGTAATTTCATCAGGGATGCGATGGAGACTATGTCCAAGGTAAAAGCAGAGATGGCGCGGGCCTGGATTTATTGCATCCTGACAGAGGTGCTGGATGAAGAGGTAGACAATGAGGAGTGACGCATGCAGGTGACCCGGCCAGTTCCACCCCCTCCATGGCGTGTCCTGCGCGACCCCCGTCTGTGACGTCATGGCAGTCAGTGTCATCGCATGCGTCCTCCTGTCCATTGCCGAGCGAGATGTACCAGCCGTATCCCCACCAGTGGAGACACCAACCACCACCAGGATCCCCATGGCCGTCACAGAGCCAGGAGTATATGCAGCAATACATGATGCAGCCGGTGCTGCCTGCGCAGGTGGTGATGATGCACCAGCCGACGGGACCACTGCAGCACCATGCGACGCCGCAGGTACTGCAGTCGGTACTGCAGCCGGTACTGCAGCCCCAGGCTCTGTTTGCCCAGCAGACCATGGTCCGCCTCCACTGGTGGGGATGCCTTCGCCACTGACATCATGTCCAGCACCTTCACCAGCATCACCTCCGGCAGCACCTACAGCAACACCAAAACTGTTGTCAGGGCATGGGTTTCAGCCCAAGTGGTGCTGAACCAGTCCAGTACTCCAACAGCAGTGGACAGTTAGCTGAATCTGTCCTGGCTGTCGGGGATTTCCAACATGTCCAACTTGAACATCGAGGTGCAGGAGCTGTTTGCTCCTGCGGGGGAAATGGACACCCCCCACCAAAGCCACGGAGGAGTGACTGTAATGTTGGTGAAGTATATATGTATATATTTATTGTTTTTAGTATGTAAATATTGTAGCCATATATACATACATACATGGCTACATATATACATATACATGTGAAGTGGGCGAGACTACTCGACCGATTATTTGCGGGCTCACATTTCGCGTGGGCATGTATTTTGCTCTTATTTGCGTGGGCTCGCAACTGCCACATTTGCAAGGCTGGGTTCCCTGCTGTAAAGCGTTGCTTGGATACGTCGATTGTGACTATCCTAGCAACGATAGGAGGTCGGGAGTTCGGACCCAGACCCATCGGACGTGTTTTTGCACGCTCCGATGTTTTACCCGATATTTAGGATTTTATTGTCGAAATTCCAAACTTATTTAACTTAATTATATGGGAGGGGATTTGGCTTATAACATACATTCCACTGTTGAACTATATTTAACTAAGAACATAGGTTTTATTGATCAATTCATTCTGTTAGTAAGAGGTAAGAATAAAATGGTGAGCTCCTAAGAAGTGACATGAACGTTCCTTGCATTCTTTACTGTCCTCCAGACTTATATTATTAACCGCTATGGTCAACTTCAGATTGCTATTTGGATTGCTCTATAATCTTATTTAATTAAGGGCCTTCTGCCAATGGTCTGTCAGGAGTCAAACTCTCCACCTCGGGTAATGCTAGTCAAGGGTCAGGCTGGCAGGATGACAGACAACCGGCGGCAGGAGGCACAAGTCATTCACATGGAAACAATTATTTATATTAACACATAGGGTCGCCTTAAGCGGGGGTGGAATAGCCCGACGGTTAAACATGTATACATATATACATATTTGTTATAATATAATTATTATGTGCCTCTATATACTATGTATCAAATGTTTGTGTAAATAAAACTATATGTATTTTAATCCAGATTTTGGTCTCTGAGTCTATTTCTTTGTAAACATTTGTTATCCTTATTATACAAATCCCCCAAATGCAATGTGGTAAAAATATATTTCATGAAACTTATAATAATTTAGGCCTTTGCCCAGTTAGCCTACTTTACAAAAAAATAATCTGACTTTAACTAAATAAGAACTCTACCCCACCCCCCCTTAAAATAAGTGACATGTTAAATTTGGCCCTTAAAAAGTAATTAAACTTCCCCATAAAGCAATCTTCCCCACCCAATTAATAAGTGACATGTAAATTTGTGAGTGTAAAAGTAATCTTTCCCAGCCAAGTTAATAAGTGACATGTAAATTTGTCAGTGTATATAATTGGGCCCAGAAAAAAATAACAATACCTACCCCATCCAATTTAATAACTGACATGTAAATTTGTCAGTGTCTATAATTGGGGCCAGAAAAAATTTAAGAAACCTACCCCACCCAAATTAATAACTGACATGTTAAGTTTGGTTCGGTATCAACAATGGATATTCATACCTTTTATTTAAACCAATAGAACTATCACATTTTTTTACATACATATATCACAGTAAATATCACAAATGACAGAGATCACAGTACAATAACATCACAGTCCAAAGACATCACTAGATCATATTGTCCTGCCATTCAACGGAACAGGCTGGGGAGTTGGTCCAGTCCTTAAGGAGATTCCGCTGCTCCTTTCCTGCCCTGGAGCCAGTGTTTATGCCAGGAACTTGAGCAGCTAGGTCTTGCAGGTTTAGGCCCGCTCTCTATGCTCCATGGATGACGTTGTGGTTGCCATTCTCTTCACGGTCTAGCTGCTGATTCTGGAGCATGGGATATCACATCCTCATCATGTTGTGTAGGATCATGCATGTGGTGACGCTCAGCTTCACGGTGGAGGGGAGGTGCTGCATATTGGTGAGCACAACCTGGAATTGGTTTGCCAGGATGCCAAATGCATTCTCCATGACTCTCCTAACTCGGGAAATCCTGTAGTTGAAGATGCATTCTTCATGCATCATACCCCTCTAGCTGTATGGCTTCATCATTATCGGATGTAGGGCGAAGGCATCATAACCGATCAGGAAGTAGGGTACCGCTGGCCATTCATGATAGGCTCACTGGCAGGGAGACCGAAAGTACCAGCTTCGATGCCTGCCTTCAGTTCAGAGTCATTGAAAACCTGTGAGTCTGATGACGAACCCGTTCCACCCACATCCGCCGAGATGAACTTGTAGTCTGCATCAATGAGCGCCAGGAGAACTATGGAGTAGAATCCCTTATAGTTGTAGTTGAGGGATCCACTCTTTGGGTATACCTGCAGGCAATATGCTTCCCATCTAGTGCTCCGCATGTGTGGGGGAAGTTCTACCTCCCCATGAACTTTTCCGAGATGGCACGCCATCCATCAGGAGTCGTGGGGCAGGTCATCATCTTGTCAATGTATTCGGCGATGACTGCTTTCCACACCTCTCTCACGATGATTGATTGCGTATTGTGAGGGACCCTCCACCCAAACTTTATTGAGGCATACCTGCTCCCAGAGGCTAGGTGACGCAGAGTGAGGGCAAACTTCAGGCCATGCTCGATTGGCTCTCGGAAGGTTGTGTACTTTTTAGTTATCCGAGGACCCACTCTGGCTAGCATCTCGTCAAACATCTGGGGAGGCATCCACATGAAGTTGATGAAAGAAGCTGTGTCCTCATTATGGAATTCCACCAGAAGCTGGTCGTACAAACCGAACTATCACCGCCTCCGGATCCATGCTCTCATCCATATTCTCTTCAGTCGACATCATCTCCTTCTTCTGAGATGGTAAGGTATTAATTGGTTAACATTATGGTGATGTTGGAGAATGGCTAGTTGGTATTCCTGCTGGAGCCTTGCAGGGACATCCATCATCTCTGAAGAGCTGAGCTGTTCTTGTCAAACATGAAATCTGATCCCTTTATATACTCCAACCCAACACGCTCCCAATACGTTCACTAAATGCTCAACAGTCGTTCGCAGAACGCCGGCCAATGTTAAGCGAGTGACAGACACGCGCCCTATACGTCAAATACGTTGAGATATGGAGAAACGTCAACCGCGTGTCAGCCATACGTTATGCATACGTTAGAACAACGTCATCGTATGTTGGCATTATCTTGCCAACGCACTGACTGAATGCTCTCCGTCAGAGGAAAGAAAGTCAACATAGGACAACGTAAGAACAACGTTCCTCCATACATGCGCAAAACTTTGCCGACCCCCTTATGCACCGCCGTATGTTGATGTACATTGACGTATACCAACGCATGCCTGACACGGGCGTAATGCATAATAACATATCCCGATGTAGCGGCAAAAAATCACATACGTCGACGTACGTTTGTGCGATGCGTCATAATGTGACAGCCCCAATATCTATATTCAGAGACCACAGGTCCAATGAAATGCAAAGCTTACACTGCGCGACTGCTGCGACTTCAGTGCGGAATTTGCATCCACACTAGGATAGGGCAAGGACTGGTTGGCTCAGTGTCAGGATAATGTGACTGAGTGGGATATCAGGTCATGGTGCTGGCGGTCTGGTCTCCCAATGGGGCAACACTATAATGTCAAGATTCCATTAAAGTTGCATAGCCCAATGGTTTTGAGTTTCTGTCATTTTTTTCGGAGGTAAATATATTAACTTGATTGTTATAATCTACCTTACTTTCGTTTGAAGTAATTTTGATCTTAAATGGCTAAGTTTTGAGATATTTGAAGTGCAAATATGTAAGATTAGTTTTGGCAAGCACGCCAAAACTCTGACACCAAAACCAGATGGGATGGCCGAATGAATTGAGCGTCCGTCTCCGGTTTTGGTAGATCATGGGATTCGAAACCATGGGTTCGAACACTGGTCGAGTCAAACCAATCACTTAAAATATTATATAGTCACTTCCTAGCCAGGCGCTCAGCATTAATACAATATGGCAAGGACTGATTGGTTCAGTGTCAGGATAATGTGACTGAGTGATATATCAGGTCATGGTGTGGGCAGCCTGGTCTCCCATTGGGGCAGCACTATAAAATCGTCATGAGTGCGCACTGTCTCAAGTCCATACCCATCCTGATATCACCCACCCCCACTACCATCCACCCCCCCCCCCCTACCCCCGCCCCCGTTGTCCTGTAAAACTCCAACAACCAACCAACCATCCATCTATTCCAAACCAAGGCCAAGCAGGGAACTCGAAGGGAGGGCAGCATTATCAAATTGGGGCACAAGAGGGTCACCTAGGCTGTAATCGATTAACACGACCCAGGTGACTCGGGTCACCCGAGTCGTTCGAATTTCAAATAGAACACTGTGAGTGGAGTCGACAAATACACATGCCGTGTGCAAAACAACCCGACCCCAGTAACCCACCTCTTGGCTGGGGTTTGCAAGGAGCGATGATGTCACATTTGCGCTGGTACCGTCCTGCAGGATAACAGCCACCGGTACCAGTCATACATATTTTCTTTGGTAATAACATAGATTAATGAAATGGAAATATCACTAAACTATACCATCATAAAAATATTTAAATCATATTTTGCTGTAATTATATCGGCTATTAAAAAACAAAAAAAAGGGCCACCATTTTTTTCACCCCGAGCATGGAGAAGTGTATTCGATTATTCGACCCGAGTCTGCAGGATGTGCGCATGCGCCAAAAAGTGGCTCGGGTGACCAGAGTCGATTAATCGATTACGTCCCTTATGAGTGGAAGTGGCGACAAGCTGATCCTAAAGGCGAGTGACTCAGTACTTGAGGTGGACACTGCACTGACTCGATCACTTCGGTGCATTGTGCGTGGACCCTGCACTGACTCGATCACTTCGGTGCATTGTGGGTTAACCCCGGACCACCTGCAGACTGGAGAGGGGCGGATATCTATCCTTTTGTTCCCACGCATTCCAGTGGAGACTGTATATGACCCATCCTGATATGATCTTAGATGTTGCTAGGATGTAAGACAACAAACAAACAAAAATGTAAATGACGTGGTAATTACATTGACCGATTAACCCACTCAGAGTGCTACCGTTCATATATATTCTTTTCATGTAAATATAGTTTTTTCAATAAAGTCCTTCTCAGCGCAGTGGCACTAGTCTTCTAGCCATGTGACAATACAGTTATTTACTATATATTTATATGTAGTCTGATATTATAACCTGCAGCTAGTTCAAGTCAGCTGAAATAACAATATTATTATTTGTATTTCACTGTGTGCGTTGTATTAATTATATTGACAGGTTAACCCATTCATAATGACACCTATTACTTTATCACTGTATATGATGTGGTAAATATATTGACACCATAACCCATTCATAATGACACCAAATACATTACTCAGTCATTATTGCAGTAGTTGTTATTTATAGCATGGTTCAGAAAGTAAAGAATCTCAGGATAAATGTTTGATATTTCTCTATTTAAAAGATGTGACTTTGTATTTGTGTTAACATTATTTTTATGCCGGTATATGTATGTCCAGAGAGAGAGAGAGAGAGAGAGAGAGAGCTAGGGGGGGCTGGTGGCCCTTTTGATAAGTCAATCAGAGCATCACAATCCTTTCTTTTAAACCCATATACCTCATAGATAGACACAAATATCCTAAATCTGGATATTCATTTTATTTAGGACGGAGTCAGTATAACATTGAGCCGTGATCGTGCGAAACTAATTTCACAACTCACACAAATGCTCATGCAATCAACATTTAATGAAGTGTCAGTGCTGTCCTCTAGCGAAACAGATTAAGAGCAACTACGCACATCATGGATCAACGACCTTTGTGAGCTGCTCACCGTGACCCTCGGGATCATGACCGCGTTTTACTAACCATCCGCCATCCGAAATCTTCCAGTTACTAACAAACCACGGCCATTTTATTGCACTATTCCAGAATGAGACACTGTCCATATTGACCCTTCTTTTTGAATGATATTATATTGTAGATACTGTTTCTACTAGTACTACCAACAACCAATGATACATTCAATGTCAAATAAAATCTCTTGCTCTTTCGTCTGTAATATATAATGCGCACACTGCATTGTAAAGTGAAATAGCATTTTAGATTCAATAAATTCACCCTGCCGAAAAATGATTTATAAGTTAACAGTAACTGAGAGCAATACAGGGGGTCTAGCATTTGTTCACAAACGACAAGAATGATAAGGTTGGTTGGTTGTTGGAGTCTTACGTCCTGGCAACAACGAAGGTCATATCAGGACGGGGGCACAAGATAAGGTGCAGGAGATGGGGTTTTTAGTTTGTGTGATAAATAATACACTCTATTCCAATCCTTAATGCAACATCAAATTCGCAAAGCGAGATTGGTTGGTTGTTGGGAGTTTTACGTCCTAGCAACATCTAAGGTCATATCAGGATGGGTACCCACTTGTGACAGTGCTCACTCATTGCGACTTTATAGTGCTACCCCACTGGGAGACCAGGCCACCGGCACCATGACCTGACATCCCACTCAGTCACATTATCCTGACACTGAACACATCAGTCCTTGCCTTATCCTAATAATGCGACAAGTACTAATTGGTCATTGGTTTGACTCGACCGGGAATCGAATGCCCGGTCTCCCACACGTGAACCCTGCGTTCAACTGATTTGGCCACCGCGTCCGGTCGTAAGTACAAGAGATGGATTGCCGCAGTACAGCTAAGGAGTTTATTACAGGGGATGTTCTTCTAGACTGATAAGGAGTCTGAATCGTCACACACCAATGGCGTTTGTGAGTGAAAAATGAGTAAATCGCTGACAAGGGCAAAACTGGAGGGAAGTGGCAGTATGCTCTAGTATTAATCCATCCAATGTCTGCTATTGTCTATGCCTACCACCGGGCGAGGTGGCCGAATCAGCTGAGCGCTGGACTCGCGTGCGGGAGATCCAGAGTTTGGTTCCCGGTCGAGTCAAACCAATGTCTTATAAAATTTATTCTTGTTGCTTCTTAGCCTGGCGCTCAGCATTAGTAGGATAAGGCAAGGACTGGTTAGCTCAGTGTCAGGATAATGTGATTGAGTGGGTCATGGTGCCGGCATCCTGATTTCCCAGTGGGGCAGCACTATAAAATCACCATGAGTGTGCACTCGTAAAATATTCCGATAATCAGCAGAGGGGGAAATGGAAATCCTCTATTATTATTCTGTGTGGCCGGCCAAGAGTGTGTGTATATGTATGTTGTGTATATATATATATATGGCTTGGCCTATGCTTGAGGGCAGGTAATTATAGACATAGGGATGATTGACAGGTCTGGGTGAGTGCACTCAGGGTCTGGCTCTCTGCTGAGGTATGGGTCAATGGACACAACGGACAAGGTTGGTGGTGGCCACAGGTCAACCAGCTCTGGTGGTGGGTGGACCACTGGTGGTGATGGTAACCAGAAATGCTAAGTCCCTATTGGAGGAACTGGGAATGCTGTGTCCCTATTGGTTGGAGTGAATGGCATGATCCTATACCAAGGATCTATGTACTATATATAATAAACCAGAGGGTCTTGGACTCTCTCTTACACTCTTACTTTTGCTTTACTTTCTCTATTTCTCTCCGTATGTATTGTTTTTCACTTTAGCCTACCTACATAGTCACATAGTTACATAGTCTTGGGTGTCAGTCCCTGCTGACACTCAAACACATTTTACTAAGTTGTGTTGATTTGTTGACCCTGCGCCAACGGTTCTACACTGCAGACAGTATGCATGACCTTTTTACTAAGGTAAAACAGGAAAACATTTTAGCCTTTTTGAGGGCAGCTGGAGTGTACCACCTCATATAGTTTACTAAATAGATTCTATCAATTATTAATAAAACTTTTCTTTTTCTATGGGAATTTGTTTCCCTTGACCACAAATATATGATTGTGAGCTTTGTAATTTAATGAGTGTCTATTGGCACATAATTGATTGTCTGCTTTTACATGTAAAAGCGATGGTTTGAACAAAAAACAAACATTTCTCGCCGTGAATATGGCCTATGCTGCCGATACGGCGTAAAGCAACCACCAATCAATCAATCAATCAAACATAGTCACAGACTCGAACACCCACTCTACACACTGTTAAACGTTGACACCCGTCCTGATATGACCTTAGCTGTTGCTAGGACGTAAACCTACAGTAATCAACCAACCTACAACTACCGAAGGTCACATTTTGTCACATACGAGTGTGATACAAGCTGGGTATGGTATACACCATTTAGCACCCACCGACTACACTTCTAGTAGCCTACAGAAACACTCATTGAAGAATATCAATTAATTCTATGAACTTCAATGAATTCCACTGAATTCAGACGACATTTAGCTCCAGCAGACGACAATCGCTCCGGCACACCTCTATATCTCTGGCGCCGTGCCAATTGACAGTGTACACCCATGCATCTACCCACCGTTCAGCCGGTGGATATAATCGATGTTTCACTAAGGCGAGCCTTCATTGTTACCTTACCCGGGGTGCACCGCGATAAAGCAGGGAGGTGGTCGTCGGTGTCACCGGGCTTCGGGGCCTAGTGAGGGATGGTCCCCGGCGTGGCGGCCTTGGGGGACAGTCCGGTCAGGGGAGAGGTCAGGATTGGTGGAGTCGGTTGGTGGGGTAGTGGGGAGGAGGGGTTGGCGGGGGTAGTGGGGGCTGGTGGTTGGTGAGGGTGGGGTTGGTGGGTGGGAGTGGGGGACAGGGGTTGGTGGGGGTGAGTGGGGACGGGGGGTGTGGTGGGGGTGGGGTTGGGGGGTTGTAGGGATAGTGGGGGCGGTGTTGGTGGGGGTAGTGGGGGCGGGGTGGGTGGTGGGGGTAGTGTGGGTGGGGCGTTGGTGAGGGCTAGTGGGGTGGGGGTTGGTGGAGGATAGTGGGAGGCCTGTGTTGGTGGAGGGTAGTGGGGGGTGGGGGGTGGTGGTAGTGGGGTATGGGCGGTCGTGGGGGTAGTGGGGGGCGGGGGGCTGGGTGGGGGTAGTGTGGATGGGGCGTTGGTGAGGGCTAGTGGGGTGGGAGTTGGTGGAAGATAGTGGGAGCCCTGTGTTGGTAGAGGGTAGTGGGGGTGGGGGTTGGTGGTAGTGGGGTATGGGCGTTGGTGGGGGTAGTGGGGGCGGGTGGTTGGTGGAGAGTAGTGGGGTCGGTGGGTTGGGTGGGGTAGTGGGGGTGGGGGTTGGTGCGGTGTAGTGGCGGCTGGGGGGGGGGCATGGTGGAGGCGGGGGTTGGGTGGGGTGGGGATTGGGGGATTGTGGGGTAGTGGGGGCGGGGGTGGGGGAGGTAGTGAGGACGGGGTTGGTGGGGTGGTAGTGGGGGCGGGGGTGGTGGGGTTAGTGGAGGCAAGAGGTTGGTTGGCGGTAGTGGGGGCGGGGGTTGGTTGAGGGGTAGTGGGGGCGGGGGTAGGTGTGGGGAGTGCGGGCGGGGGTGGATGGGGGTAGTCGGGGCTGGAGGTTGGTATGGGGGTAGTGGGGTGGAGGTTGGTTAGGGGGAAGTGGGGGCGGGGATTGGTGGGTGGTAGTGGGGGTGGGGGTTGGTGTGGGTAGTGGGGGAAGGAGGTTGGTTGGCGGTGAGGGGGGCCGGGGGTTGGTGAGTGGTAGTGGGGGCGGGGTAGGTGGAGCGGTAGTGGGGGCTGGGGTTGGTCGGGGTAGTAGGGGCGGGGGTTGGTTGGGGTAATGGGGGTGGGGGTTGGTGGGGGTAATGGGGTGGGGGTTGGTGGGGGTAGTGTGGGTGGGGGATTGGTGGATGGTAGTAGGGACTGGGGGTTGGGGGTTGGTGAGGAATAGTGGGGGCGGGTGGTGGTAGTGGGGCGGGGGGTTGGGTTGGTGGGAACGGGTGGTGGCAGTGGGGGTTGGTGAGTAGTAGTGGGGGGTGGGTGCGGGGTAGTGGGGGCCCAACTAATTGCCCGATGCTACCTGCCCTAAAATATCTAGTTCATGTCATACATAATTTAAAGGTATAATTTCCACTCTGGACAACATTCTGAAGTACTTCTATTTTCCTGCTTCAATAGAGGTGGTTGTGAATGTAAGATGGCAATTATGCAATTCGAGCCTAATTATTTCTGATCCCGAATGCTAAAGCAAGCGTTGATCATAACCGATTGGGCGCATGGACGGGGTTGTCCATTTGAAGTGTGTGTGGGTTGTGGGGGGGGGGGCGGGCCGGGGTTGGGGGGGGGCTAGGTGAGTGACATTATACTGTGAACTGTGAACCTGTCGGATTGATGGGTTTCTACTTGATTGCATGGAAGCTGATAACACCGACGTGGGACTAGTGCAGTAGGGCAATCCAGCAATTACCTGGTGGTCAATTGCATTTTGATTTTAACTTAATTAGACGATTCATCAAAATGGTAATAGAATCGATACAAAAAAAAACCCCAAACAGAATGAAGCCGTTATGCTTTGCATGCGACTAGCGACACAGCTGGCTAGCCAGACGCGAACACAGAGAAGGATGGAGATGATATGCCATCCGTTGTTTCGTATTCAGAAATATATATTAGCAAAAGGAACTATTCAGACATGAATGAACACAGAGGAGGATGGAGATGAAAGCCATGCGTTGTTTCGTATTCAGAAATATATATTAGCAAATGGAACTAGCCAGACATGAATAAAGGGGAGGGTGGAGATGACATGCCATCCGTAGTTTCGTATACAGAAATATATATTAGAAAACGGAGCTAAGCTGAAGGGAATACAGATGAGGGTGGAGATGGCATGACATTCATTGTTTCATACACATAAATATATATTAACAAACGGAGCTAGCCAGACGCGAACAGAAAGGATATTGAAGATGGCATGCCATCCATGGTTTCGCATACAGAAATATATCTATATCTATATCTATATGAAGAGTTCAGGTGCAAATCCGCGTAAATGCAAATCTACAAATTCAGATAAACACTGGAATTAAGCCATAGAAAATTATCTTTTTTTTTACATTCCTATTTTTGAGTCCATTGCTCCATAATCATTTCTCCACAAGCAAAGTGGAAGTAATACAAAATTAAAATTAGCTTCAGGTAAACATATTTTATTTTAATTCAATTTTTGGATTGGCCTTAACGGTGGTTTGTACCTGAACTCTTCATATGTGTTATTGAATGCATCGATTATTGAACCTATATATTATGTATGCACACATCAAAATAAATAAATAAATAAATAAGAAATAAAATCGGAAAGCGGCTGGGAATATCTGATGTTATCTTATCTTCTTGATAAAAAATAGTAAAAAGATGTAGCTACCAGGAGCACGCTTATTATCTGTATACATATCTAGTTGTGCAGATTTATCTAGATTCATTATTATCTCTATGTAACTGCAGAGCTGGTAAATTCTGTCAACAGGAACTTGCTTCAGGGGTTTACATACAACGCCTGTTGAACCCTACCCATTCTCTGTACTTGCCATTAACCATGATGAAGATGAAGGGCGTGGGTGGTGGTGTGGGTGTGGGAAGGAGGGCAGTGGGGGGGTTAGCGGTACCGATACGTGAATGTGTTGATCTGTCACAGTCCCGGTGTCGCAGTTTCAGCGCCCGGTCAGTTTCATGCGCATGCGTCAAAATCTAACATCATCATCACAAACCTTATAAATTTAATATAATGTTTTTGGTAAAGATGTTTTCTACATGTGTACAAAGCAATTTGTTTCTAGGTGGTGTGGTTTTAGAGATATCTCACTTTTCCTGTATTTTCTGTATGAAGATTGCTAGCGACCATTGACAATGCCTTGAGTTTGACGGTACGCGCAGTGCAAAACCTTAGTTTTATTCAAAATTAATACTAATCAAGAATACAGACTTTTTGGTAAAGATGTTTTCTATATGGGTACCAAGCGATTTGTTAATAGGTGGTGTAGTTTTAGAGATATTTCACTTTTGCTGTATTTACTGTATGAAGATTGCTCACGACCATTGACAATGCCTCGAGTTTGAGTCTATACAGGCAGAGGAAACTGACCGGGCGTTGAAACTGCGACACCGGCTGTAACAAATAAGGCTTAAGCATGTGGGTGGGGAAAGAGGTCGAGGATAAGCAGTGGGTGGGTGCGGGAGGGGGGGGGGAGCTGGGAAATGAGGGAGAGCAGAGGAGGGGGGAGGAGCAGGAGGAGGGGAGGAACGGGCTGAGGGGGAGAGGGGGAGGCGGAGAAAGAGGAGGAGGGGGAGGAGGGGGCGGAGCGAGAGGAGGGGAAGGAGGGGAAGGAGGGGGCAAGACAGACGGACCGGAGGCGGAGGGGGACGGGAAGGAGGGGAAAGAGTGGGAGTGGGAGGGGGAGGGGAAGATGGGAGGAGGGAAGGCGGAGAGGCGGGGGGAAAGGGGAGAGGGAAGCGGGGGAAGAGGGAGGGGGAAGAGTAGGGGGAAGAAAGAGAGGAGCTGGAGGAAAAGGAGAAAGGAGAGAACGGGGAGGGCAAGGCGTGGGAGGAGGATGGACGAGGGGGAGGAGGGAAGGAGGGGATGCGGAGAAAGAGGGAGTGGGAAGAGGGGGAGGCGGAGGTCGAGGCGGAGGAAAGTGGAGGAGGAGGGTGAGAGGGGGAGGCGGAAGCGGAGAAAGAGGAGGAGGAAGGGCAAGAGGGAGAGCAGGGGGGTGGATAAAGAGGAGGAGAAGGAGGTGGAAACTGGGGAGGAGGTAGGGGGGTGAGAAAGAAGAGGAGGAGGGGGAGGAACCGGAGAATGGAGGGGTGGGAGGAGACAAATGTGGAGGAGGAGTAGGGGGGAGAAGGAGGGGACATAGGAGGAGCAGGGGAAGTGTCAGTGAACATTGGGGAGAGGAGGGCGGGTGACGCATGTGCAATGCACCAGAACACAACCTCTATATATGGGGTGTGGAGAGTGGGCGTGCACCACGTGTCTGGGTGTGTGGCGGCACCCCTCCCTCCCTCCCCCACCCTCCCTCCCTCCCTCCCTCCCACCCTCACTCGTCCGCCCGCCTTGCCGCCCGCCCACCCACATCCCTCCGCCACCTGCAGGAGGACAGTCACACCACGCGTTCCAGCACGTGGAGGAAGGCGAACTAATATAAAGCAGCCGGCGCTCGCCCGCTTCCCACACACAGGACTGACCACCACCACTTACTTACTTACTCAACCACTGACCACTGAACCCGTTGCAACCCGACAAAACTGACCATCAGAGCTACCACCACAGGCGCCAACAGCAACCCGCCACCGCCAGCCAACCAACCAACCAATCAACCACCCCGCCACATTCCCCACCCTCCCACCCACCCACCACCACCATCAGTACCGTATCAACCGCTACCGCAGCAACTGCAATTTGCCGACCAGCACACATTCACAATACAAACCGTCACTCACTCACACACACACACTCACTCACTCACTCACTCACTCACTCACTCACTCACCGAGACTGAAGTTTCAGAACCACGCTGACAACTTGGCATCGCCACCACGGTTACAACAACAACCACAGCAACAGCAGCAGTAACAGTAACAGTTACAGAGATATCATCAGCAGAAATAACAGTATATATATATATATATATATATAACCCCAGCAGTCAGTAGCCTAGTATTAATTTGGGCTTTTCAATCCCTCCAAGACTTGCTGCCTCGAGAGGACGTGGGACCCGGAGCCCTCCAACCCCAGCACCCCAACAACCGACTCCAAGCCACAACCTCCGGCCAGAGTTCCCCCCGTCCCCTTCCCGCCCCTTCCCGCCCCGCCCGCCCGCCCTCACTCTCCTCCCCCTCCCGTCTTCCCTCCCCTACTCATCGCTTCTT